>CM055956.1:91955290-92555290 GCA_029490685.1 Schizonepeta tenuifolia
ACGGCGTTAGGCATTCTGATTATTACGGTGGTCGTGAATGTGGTCATACAGGTTGTCCAGATGCAAGCTTTTCTCGACGGCAGGCTTGCGTTTCACGAAGAGCTTCTGGCGATTGTATCGATGCTTTCTCTGCTTCTCATGTTCGTTTCAACGGCTGTGATGATTCCTTCCACGAAACGCTACCTCGAAACCAAGTATCACGAGATGCATAGATCGGCGTTGAACGAAGATGAATCCGATGAAGGGAAAGTGATTACTGCCGATAAGCTTAGGGTTTTGATTAAGAAGTATTGGGTGATGGCAGAGACCAGTAATCCCCAATTTGTGATTGCTCGCTCTGTTACCTGCACCACATCTGGTGTTTTAAGCTTATTGATTGCCCTAGTTTTGGTGGAAGCCGAGATTCGGATGGCGATGAAATTCGGGATGCTGCACCATACATTTTCCAGCTACGGATGGTCGACGAAGTTCGTTCTTCTAGCTCAGACCGCCGGAGTAATCGTTGGTAATATTGCTCCGGCGGCGAGATGGTTGGTTGCTATAAACAACAGTTATTTGAATGAAGGCAGAAGGAGTATTACAACTGCAGTGAATGTTGAGGGGTATTGGACTCAGAAAATGGTGGAGTGGAGACAAGGCTCTTTATCTTTTCAAATCAGAAGTATAAAGAGCAGGAAATTTATTCATGATCTCAGAGGAATGTTGCTGAAGTTCTGCATTTCTCTGCAGTTTCTGATTGTTCTTGCTAGCAAGCTAGTCCTCTTCGTCTCCATTTGCTTCACCAGTCCAATCACGTCGTGCTTCGACTATTTCACGAGGAGGAGGCAGAATCGCGTAACTCACTCTGCCTCCTCACGCGATCCACAAGTCTCGGAGACAGGTAAAGATGATTCGGAGGTGGATTTCAGCCACTATGTTATGCTTCTAGAAGGCGAAGTCGAGCTTCCTACAGAAACTCTGGAGAATATCTGCAGAGAAGTTGATCGAGTCATCCATAAAGGTAAAAATAGGAAACCCAAGAGTTTGCTAAAACTACTATCAAAATCTTGCAGCTTCAAAGGAGTGGCAGAGTTTGATAGCAAGCAAGTTCCCTCTCTGCATTCTCAAGATCTTCCCTATTGCTGGTCTCTACCTTTGGTGACGCTGGCTTGCATCGCGCTTGCTCTTCCCAACGTCGAGAAGAGCAAGTCCGATCTCCTGCTGAGCAGCATGACAGAAGGGCTTCACCTCGTGAAGCTCGTGGATAAGATTTTAGATAGAAAAGGCGGTTTAGCTAACATAAGAACTGCAGCGAATGTTGTGTGGGTAAAAGTCGAGCTTTACCATAAATGGCAAGATAAAGATCTTCGTGAGACGTCTCTTAAAGGGAAGAACGCTGCCGAAATACTTCAAGAGCTCTTGTATAAAGCTGAGAAGTGTGTGCTCGAGTTCCAGAGAGACGCCCGCGATTACCTCATGAAGAATCCTCTAAACTGGCCTGCTAATGTCATTGCTGCCAATTCAATGTATAGGGTTACTAGAACAATCTTGCTGAGCTATGGAGGCTGTGAAAATGACGAAACAGAAGAGACGTTGTTTGAGAAAATATCCGTGATGATTGCAGATATAATGGCAGCATGCTTTACAAATCTGGGACATGTAATAACTGTCAAGTGTCACCACAGTGCCATTGAGGAGAGAGAGAAGAGTGTGCGTAAAGCAGCTCTTCTTCTCGGGGCAACTGAGGAGATTCTGGCGCTTCTCCAGCAACGTGAAGTGCCAATACTGGCCCCTCATAAGGCAACGGATATTGAGGAATGGCGAGCCTTTGTCAAGCAGGACGCCATGAACTCCGTTCCTAGGCCTAACTCGTGTCAAGATCTAGAGAAGATCGAGTGACAGTGAAAGTTGAGGCAAGATATGAAAGTAGTGATGCTCAACAATGTATAGATGATCACAGTCCTGTTGGAACTCATGCTTTTTGTTTGAAGTTGATAAATAACCATTATGTTGATAATACAAATATTTGTGCAATCATTAATTTTTCAGAAAAATGATGACATGCCAATCATTATGTTGATAATCAGACACAAATGGATCTTGATAGGTTTCCATTTATGGAAACTATCTGCTTAGATTGATCAAACTTGGACTTGACTTGGTCAAAACTGTGAAAGAAAGATCAAAATGGGAAGACAATTTTGTTCTAACAATACAGCAGTCATAATTGAAGAACATAACTGACTCTATGTGAACATAAATAAGAAATCCATGTTTTAATTCATTAGACCCCTCTAGAAAAGTTTAAATGAGGATTGCTTGTGACTCCTGACACAAATTACAAAACTAATTAAATACGAAGAGATTAGGTGGGAACTAAAGTAAGTGAAGCAATCCATTAAACTAAGATCAATTGGGACAAAACTAGATTAGTTAAATAATTCAATCATTTCAATTTTCAAAAGCCAATTCCTTGACATTATTAGCCTAATATTCTCGACTTACTATAGCCAAGTTGAACACTTATAATAATATTCCACTTTGCATTATTCATTCTTTTCTCCTGTCTACTCAAAAAAAGTTTCCACGAAATGAAAAGAAAGATCTAAGAAACATCAAACACTTGGATTTATAGTTCAAAATTTTCATAAACTGCTAAAAGGAAAGATCTTGCTACCTCAAGAACATAGCCAACAATGGGGGAAGAATCAGATATCGAGAGGCGGCTGGAGGCTCCGATGCCATGGATAGGGATGTATGTTGCTGTGGCTTCCCTCATCTGTGCTCTTGCTATGGCAGCTGATACTTTCCATGGATTCAGAAGCAAGAAACACTGGTTCCCAAGTAAGTTCTTCTCTCTCAACGCCACTTCGTTGACACTCTTAGCCGTGGCCATGAAGCTCCCCGTGGATCTCACAACTCGGATGTTTTCTGCCACGGATCGTCTTGCCAAGATATGCAGCCTGGCTTTCATGTCAACTTCTATCGCGAATTTCATGACGAGCTTAGGATCAATGGATGATAAGGACATTCTGATGAATGTAACTGCTTTAGCCATTCTTGTAGTCACCGTGGTGGTGAATTTCATTGTGCAAGTTATCCAGATGAGAGAGTTTCTTGATGGAAGAAAAATGTTTGCTGAGGAAATCGGAGCAGCCGGCTTCATGCTGCTTTCACTTATGATTGTGATATCTTCAGCTGTGATGGTGCCTGCAACGAAATCATACCTTGAGTCGAAGTACCACGAGATGATGAAAATGGCTTCGGATGATCAACTCTTGGAGTCCATGGAGGAGGGAGAGTTTGTGTTTGATAAACTGAGAAACATGATCAAGAAATATTGGGTGATGGCTGAGACAAGTAGCCCTCAGTTTGTGATTGCACGGTCCGTTACCTGCACTGCTTCGGGTATCATTTCTATGCTCACTGCTGTCCTTCTAGCACAAGCTGAGTTCAAATTAGTGATGGAGTATAAAGGGTTCGACATAGCTGCTTCCACGTATGGATGGTCGACTAAATGGATTGTTCTTGCTCAGTCCTTCGGGGTGGCAGTGGGGACTATTGCACCTGCAATCAGGTGTTTCAACGCGATCAAGTTCAAATGCTCGGAGAATGGGAGACGGAGATTTAGAGACGAGTTCAAGATCGATACTTACTGGACACAGATGATGGTGGAGTGGAGAGAGAGCTCTTTGCCTCTGCAAATTAGAGACAGAAAGTGGAGGAAATTTCTGCACAAAACCAAAGGCCTAATTCTGAGTATTCTTGTAACAATTCAAATTCTGATAGTTCTGTGTAGCACAGGAGTTCGATACGTGTTTTTCTTCTTTGCAAGTCCGTTCATTTCGTGCCTCGAGAAATTGAAGAACATGTTCAGTTCTAGCAAAGTGCACGGGGTTTCAGAATCAGAAACACAACAGATTGAGATGGAGATAGACCTAAGCCGTTATGCTCTGCTGCTTGAAGGTGAGGCCGAGCTTCCTCAGAAGATCCAAACAAACATCTGTAAGGAAGTGGACAAACTGGTTAGGACAGGGAAGAAGCAGCAACCTAGGAATCTGCTAAGCCTACTGCAGAAAGTCGGCAACTTCAAAGGGATGAAAGAAGTCGATAAGAACCAAGTTCCGAGCCTGCATTCTCACGAGCCTCACAAATGCTGGTCTCTACCTCTGGTGACATTGACAAGCATAGCTCTTGCACTTCCCAACATTCCGAAGAAAGACGTTAGCTGGCTCATACGGAGTGTGGACGAAGGGCTATTCTACGTGAAGCTAATCGAGAAAACACTCGATAAAAAGGGGAATCTAGTGAACAGCAGAAATGCAGCAGATGTGATTTGGGTTGGAGTTGAGCTGTACCGTAAATGGCAGGATAATGATCTTCATGAAACGTCTCTCAAAGGGAGAAACTCGAAGGAGACGCTGCAGGGGCTATCAAACGAAGCAGAAAAGGCCGTTGTGGATTTCAAGAGAGAGGTGAAAGATTTTGTGATGGAAAATCCCCTCAACTGGCCAGTTAAGGCTATTGCAGCTAACTCAATGTATAGAATCTGTCAGAGGCTTCTCAAAGCCTACGAAGGCGATCATCTGCAAGAGGATGAGAGATTGTTCGAGCAGTTGACAAACATGATAGCAAACATAATGGCTGCTTGCCTTACCAATCTGATGCGCGTTATAATCATCAAGTGTCACCGGAGAGACATCGAGAAGAAGGAGAAGAATGTGCGCGAAGCAGCTCTGCTGTTGGGGGAAACCGAAGAGATGCTTCAGATTCTGCAGCAGCACAGAACAGCAACGAGATCAGATCCAGATGAATCAGATTTTATTGAGAAATGGTGTAAATTGATGATCAAGAGGAAAGTTTGAACATTGAAGAAAATTTGCCCTGTTTTGAAAGATTGAAGAAAGCTGTGTGTTTTGGAATATAACTGCATCTCTCTATTTGCACAGCATTATTTTGAAATTAAGAATGCTATTATTATCCATCTCATTTGCATTCATTTATCAGTAGGCTTGGAATCTCAGAGAAATAGATCACACACACAGACACACACACAATGATTTTCTCACAGGTCACACGTAAGTAGTTGCAAATATAATTAAAACACCAATTTATGCTGTATCTATAAAACTTGCTCTGCTGCATATATCTTTGAAGACTAATAACTGGAAGGAATGAATATCTTAATTATGTCAAAAACAATAATGAATGTCTTAATGATGCTCAAGTATTTTACAACTATAGAGATCTATCATTAATCCTCCTAAACCCAAAAACACTACTAGTTTAAGGATAGATCTCTTTAGTTGAACCCTAAGATTGCTAACACACTAGTGGTTTCAACTTAAGCTACAACAACTACAAGTTCGCCATAGCTGTAGTGTCCACTTTTGATGTCAAACTCCTCTAATTTGAAATCGGGCGCTTGAGTTATCATGGCTCGAACAGTCTCCACTTTAGCAGTAGCAACTTCCTTTGCAGTGAAGGTCAAAAGCAACACACCCTCATTGGTCGACACCAGCTTCTCCACTCCCTCAAATTCAAACGCACTCTACATTCGAATCAAATCAAATCAAGAGATTAAACAAATGATTATCAATTATGGTTAGATAATGGTGTATGAAAGAATAGAACAATTTGATTATCTTTCCTTTCCCTTTTGGGAAAGGAAGCATCAAAGGAATCAAAGAGCATTTACTAATAAGCAAACTAATTATGCATTAGCTAGGGAAACCATGCATGATCAAGATTCAAGAGGTGCTTTCAAACACACAAATATGTGCTTTTTTTCTTTTTTCAAGATATATGTAACAATAACAATGATGAATTAATATTGGAATGTAATATAAACCGTAGAATACAAGTGGAATTAACTTACAATATATATCTAAACGTCCCGTGGCAATGTCAAGCCATAGTTTTTCACTATATTTTTTGGATATATATAGCAAACAAATCGAGCCCTAACCCTAATGTAACTAGGAAAACGTGTGGCCCAAAAAAGCATACAGCAGCCCAAAACCTCGGGCCCAAAAACAAGGGATCACCGGAATCATGGAATGATTCACTTCTTCTTTAGGCTCAAGACACAGATGTTTTACAAAATTTCATCCCATTTGCTTTATTGAATGTGTTGTGTGCAAGTATCCTGCTAACATCATGTATAAAGCTAGCAATCCTCTCAAGTACAATAGATTATAGTTTCTCTATTATTCACTCTTCGCCACCAGATCAGCCAGAAAGGGCATAATGTCAGCCACCTCGCCTCTCGGAGAAAAACAAAAACATCCACAAGCGCGCTAAGAGAACCACTGCTAGCTTTGGCCGTTGCATGTCCTTTGCTGTGGAGAGTACATAACCTGTTTGTTGCAGACAATCAAGAGCTCTTTTTTAAGTTCCCTTCAAGCCTCTCAACAGCAGCAGCAAGACCGCTTTTCTGTTCTTCAGAAGTAGTAGTCAATTTCCCTCCATTTGCTTTCTTTACAAGCTCCAAATGAAGCCAACCTGAAAAGGAGAACTTCTGTTAGTTCAATTCCAGATTTGCTTGAATTCGAGGTTCAGATAAATCTACGCAGTTGTTTGATACCATTAGAGTTTCCCTTTCCTTTAGAAAATTTAGTTCAGTCTTCACAAAAAGCAGAGGGAAAAAGTTATGATTGCAGACAAGAGGTCAGTTGATAACCGCTCGATTGTAAATTAAGTTTGCTTAAATATGATCTTCGATCACTGTTGTAACAAATTACAATTAATAAAAGCTATTAGTTGGATGCAAACATTACCAAGTGGGAAGCAGATAGCTGCACCCAAAACCGAACCCAACATTGCATTTCTTAAGCGCCAACGAAAGGAACCTGGCACTGTAACATCAAGAAAGAGAGATGAAAAATTATAATCTTACAAAGATGAAAAGAAGATATCAAGATTCCTGTGATACTCACAGATTAAACCAAATGTAGAAGCAGTAGCAGAACCAGCTCCAACTACGTTATAAACATCAATTACGCCTCGCTTTTCGGCAAGGAGGTTTTGCAAACCGTAGAAGCCAGCAGTGAACATCCCTAGTCGAACTCCACCGACTAAGGAACCACGAGCGACTCTGATAAATCTCTTCTCCATTGCATCCCTCATAAGTCGATGCTGTTCACGCTTATCTGGCGTGCTCCCAAGCTTCAACATTACTTCTGCATCCTTGCTCTGTATATAGATGCAAAGATTTCTCATCAAAGTCTTCCAAAAACATTTAAAATGATAAGAACCAGAGAAGTGTATCAAATGCAATGCAAATTTTTCTATGGAAAAAAAAAAAAAACCTAATCAATTTCACAAGTCTGAACGTGAGCTTAAAAATAAACAATATCAAGTGTTCCTCATGAATATTCCCTCCATAAACTAGATGTGCATGATCAATAAGAATCAAGAGTCGAAGTTCGAAAAGACCAACACCTTCAATGATTCTATATAACCAGAAGATCCAAAGGAAAAAAAAAATCAATACGGGCCTCCTCCAAATTCAATAATGATGTGCAATGTTCAATCGACTCAATGCAGTAACCCAAGCTCAGAAAATGAATGAATAACTAGAATTGGCAAAATATTGAGAAATAGCATTTGCTCTCATGTATGCAAACACAAATATTGACAATAAGAAAAGAAAAAGAAGTTGCCACCAGCGAATTTCTTTCCATCCTTCAGCCGATTGGGAGCATTTAGCCCGTAGGAGTAGAGAACATTGCACAGACAATTCAAAATTCCTTTCAAGACATTTTACTACAAAATTCGAAAAGTGGAAAGAATGTACAACAATTCCGAAATTCACCCTGATATGCTTGTGAAATACTCCCCCGTCTCAAGAATTCATTCTCAGAACCCCGACACAAATGTTAAGAAATACTTACCACAGAAGCAGAGGCCTCTTTGCTACCTCCATACATCAAGCCTGCAAATACTCCAACGACTGTGGCTGTACCCCAATTGACCATGCCAGCCAATTTTTCGGTCCTCTGCCATTGAAAAGGATTTTAATGCAACAACCACACCAATATAATCTATGATAAGCACATCCGATTTTCATCAAATTCATCAAGATGTCAAACTAAGCTTTCTTAAATGCAAATGGAGCTCAAATTCAGAACTTCGAATCGTATTCAAGATTGGATATTTCGCGCTTTCAATCACAAAACTAGGGCATAATGTAGTAGAATCTACACGATCAGTTAAAACCTAAAATCTACAGCCTCATAAATACGCAGACTTACATCAGTGACGATCTCTTCTTGATTCTCAGGCGCTTCCATTGGCACTGAATGAATCGAAATTAGAAACACTAAAACCCTAATTAAAACTCTCAATTGCAAACCGTCCCCAAATACGACAGTCGTTCAGAAGAAAGAAATTGGATGTCTTCGAACGCTGATTCTGCTCGGCACCGCACTGTAAAATTTTTATATAGTGTAAACACATTCAGAAGATTAGTAATTTAGTACTAGCACACTATTTTAGAAAAAGAGAATATCACGTGCCATAATTAAAATTAAAATATAAATTTTGACGGTCATTTTTTTAAATTTAGAACCTAAATATTCTTTTTTTCTTCATTCTAAATTTATCGTTCGTTGATTCATTTTATTGACATTTATTTCCTTTTTCAATTTTTTTTCTTTTTTTCTGTATTTTTTATATCTCAGTTTCTTTTTCTGTTTCCTTTTTTTTCAGATTTCTTTTTCTTTTTTTTTTCCATTTTCTTATTTATTTTCCAAATTACTTTTCTTTTTTCTGTTTTTTTATTTTTCAGATTTTTTTTCTTTTTTTCTGTTTTTTTTCCATTTTCTTATTTATTTTCCAAATTTCTTTTCTTTTTCTATTTTCCAATTTTTTCTTTTTTCTGTTTTTTTTTTTTTCAGATTTTTTTTTCTTATTTTCCATATATTTTCTTTTTATTTCCAAAAATTTTGTTTGCCGCTTCTTCTTTGGTTAAGATTCGAGCGAGAGAAGCCGAAGGCTTCGGAGCGAGCGACAGAAATCTAAATTGTTGTCCGACGATTATTCTTATATTAGTAATCGGAGCAAAGGCGGAGCCGCAAAATTGGAGTCGAAGACGGAGCCGCAAAATCAGAGCAGTATAACTTGGAATAATTGGAATATTCGTCCCAAGAGTACCATGTTATAATTTGGAACATCTGAAACTAATTCGATAATTTGTCCCAATTGTACCAAATCTGGAACAATTGACACTAATAAGGCTAAATTTGTACCAAATGTATTAGAATAATTGGTACTAATAAGACTAAATTTGTACCATATGAACCAGATGTCTGATTCCCGGCCCGAACCGACTCGCGCCCGCCCGCGTCAGACCTGACCCGCTCCGCATTTTATTAAGGGTATTTTTGTCCCAAATTGAAAAAAAATGTCAAAATTTATACTCCCTCCTTCCCGTTCATAATGCAATATATTCTTTTTTGGGGTGTCCCATTCATTTGCAACGTTTCCTTTTATATAAATAATTAAAAAATCACTTTATCTACTTTATTCACTTTAAAACCATTTTATATCACATCAGTAACACTTTCTTCACTTTAAAACCACTTTATATCACATCAACAACACCTTATTTACTTTAAAAATATTTTATATCACTTTATTAATACACTAATCACCATCTTTACTCTTAATACTTTTTTTCTTAATATTCGTGCCGAAAATAAACATTGTATTATGAACGGGACGGAGGGAGTATTTTTGAAGAAGGTGGGTCAAAATTTATATTTTAATGTCATTATGGCTATTTCAAAATTTGTCACTTAGAAAAATATTAAATTATTAAATGTTAATTTGATTGAGTATTAATTTAAATTACAAGTACAGTGACCGACAAAAATTAATGTGTTCTTATAAAGTTATTAATTATCAGATATTTTATAAAATTGAATTACATTATTTTATAAAAATAAATCGAAAATCCTCTATTATAATTTGAACACAAATTTAATTATGGTGAATTTATGAAATATATTATAGTTAATTAATGTTTCCTCCGTCCCGCTCATTATATTTACATTTCCTTGAATAGACGCCTCACTCATCTTGTTTTTGTTCACATACAAAAAGAATTAACCTTTCAAAATACTTTAAAAGAGTAAAACATAATGAGTGGGACGGGGAATACTATATACTAATAGGGCAATACTATTCGGACATAGTATGTCCGAACATAAACGGTTCGACCAAATAAAAAACCGTCGGTATTCCCCTACATTCACTCCCCCTCAAAATTTTCCTTCTCATCCCCCAAAGAAATCACTTCCTAATTAAAATTGTATTAATTAAGACCATATTTCATCGACATAAACATTTTCTCTTTTCTTCTAATTAAAATTCGAAAAGGGTATTATCGTACATTCATAAATGGCCGAAATTAATGGAAAAAAAATATTAATTAAAAAATTGTGTAAAATTAGTTTTTTACTTGACCGAACAGATTATGTCCGGATATAATAGCTTTATTGATACTAATAATGTATTATTAAAATTTATTCATTCACAAATATATTCGCAATTCTTGGGTGAGACTGGGTCGGATCTGGATCAACCCGTTGACTTCCCGATTTTTTATTTCGGATTTTTTTTTACGGTCAGATGCTATGCGCCACATCCTGTAATGAGATGCACCACAACATGTAATGAAAATGCTATCCAAACTCCATAATACATACTCCCTCCGTCCCGTTCAATTTGATTCACTTTCCTTTCTGGGCATTCCACTCAACTTGGCTCGTTTCCTTTTTTTGGCAAAGATTAGGTAATATTTTAGTGTTTAAGTACTATGTGTACAATACTCTACTTTTATGAACAGTAAAAAAGCACTTACAATCAATTTATCATTAATAATTAAATACTCTATAAAAGTACACTAAACACACATTTTACATTTAATACCTTTATTCTTAATCTCCGCGCCGAAAAAAAGTGAGCCATGTTGAATGGGACGGATGGCATATTACATTTTCTAAAACAACAATGGAAAATGCAAAACATAACATTAGCACTACTCCTTAATCCATATCATCATTGTTGTGATCTTCATTGCCAACCTTTTTGTTGGAAAATTAATAAAGTTTTGAATTTATACCGAACTCCGAATAGGTGCCTTAGAGTCTTTTAGATAAGCTCATTATTTGAGCATAAAGATTTTATCTTTAGACTATCTGCATCGAGGGGTCTCGAGATGTCCCCCGATTGAGCCCCCTGGCTTCACAGTCTCGAAACGGGCTCAAGACGCGCGTAAAGCGCATGCACCATCGGTTAAAAAAAAGGACATGCATGCATTACACGTGCCCAATGGGTGAATTTTTAAAAGCCGCAACGGCTAAAAACGGCTACATTCGTTTTTTTTTTAATTCTTTTTTTCATTTATAAATACTACCATTCACCTCAGTTCCTCACACCATTCTCATTTCTTTACATCATTCACTCTCATTTATTCACACTATTCTTCATCTCTTCCTTGTGAAAATGGATTCCAACAATTCCTTTTCGTCATCGTGGTATCTCGACATGTCCGACAACGCTTACACGCCGACGGAACTTGATTCAATAAATCTCAACACCCAAATTTCCATCGTACCCATCCTTCACTGCCGATACCGAGAGCCCGACCTCGGATGCGCTTCCTCTGGCGCCGCCACAATCTTGTGCCAAATGAAAGAAGGCGACCAAGACGAAAGGCAAGGGCAAAGTCGTCGCCTCCTCCTCCACCGCCGATGCCAATGTCGGCGGAGGCAAAACAAAGCGTCACAACTACACCGTTGAGGAGGTCGCCGCCATGGCACAAATTTAGGTCGAGGAGACGTGCAATTCAATCGTTGGGCCTCACATGTCCGGCGAAAGATACTGGGGCAAAATTGTTGCTCGTTTCAACGCAATGTTTGGAAACAACCTGTAACGCCCCAAATTTCATAAATAAAAAAAACATTATCTTTCTACATTATGAAAATTATAAAAACTTTTACAGCGGAAGACTATATAAAATGACATTTAAATAAAGCTCATTTTGACTCTTTGACCATCACTATTCGCTCCGCCGCATATCACCCGAGCCCTCTCCTGAAAAGATTAAAAGTTTTGGGGTGAGTACTTTAGACTCAGTGGGGGCATTTATCCAGATTATATAACTCATATCAAGAATATACATAAATTAAACTTTCTTAGTATCGTAGACGAAAACTAGTAGTCCGAAGACCACAACTTCCTTTCGTTTTGAGCCTGAGACTAACATTGTTTTTGTAATTAGTCCCAAGACCATAACTTCCTTTTCTTTCGTTTTTAGCCCGAAACTAAAACTGTTTTTGTAATTAGTCCCAAAACCATAACTGCTTTTATAGAAACAAGAGACTATCATTGTTTTTGTAAATAGTCCCTGCTTTTATAGAAACCCAAGACTATCACTACTTTTATAAATAGTCCCTAGATTATAACTTCTTTCTCATATAGCCTGAGGCTCTGCCTGCATATCACATATATAATTTGTGCAAAATATATAATAAGGATAAATAAAATTTGCAACTTAAAAACCCCACCTTAAACTTTTTTGATTCGACTGAAAAATCTGCAATTAAATAGTTAACTCCCGCGCGCCAATCCTATAAATGATTATGTATGTCATGATGCATAGTTTTTAATAAGAATAGAAACCGACGAATTAAAATTTAATCAAAACCTATACGTGGTTATAATGATACATAGATATATACACACAAAGAAAACAATCAAACTCGTTTGTTAAACTATTTTTTGTATTATATGTAATATATATCAGTAATCATGCATAGTATAACATATATTCATACACATACATTAAAGATATAAGAATACCTAGTGAAAACTCACTGACTTCATAATTAAAGATATATTGTAACATACATAAATTAAAGGGACAAACCACCTATCTAAGACTTATTAATTTTATATACGAAACCTGCATATTATTTCATATAAATAAACATACATATGCATAACTATATCATATGCAGAAAAATAAGACAATTGGAAAGAAAACTCTTGAATACAAGAGACAACCAAACTTTTTACTTTTTCAACAATAAGGAAAAGAATAGAGGAAACGGAGGTGAATAAAACAGTTCGACTTACAAATGATTAGGAAAACAAAAAGAAAGAGGAATGTCTCTCTATATGCGTAGGAATCGTGAATTTAGTGTGAGAAATGAATGATAGAACCCTCTATTTATATTTGAAAATCATGAAGAAAAGATAAACATGAATTTCGTTTAATTATTCTCTAAGAAAAGATTAAGGATATACAATAATCAACAATATCAAATAATAATTCCGAGATGATAAGTTCCTAAAAGTTTATTCCCGTAAAAGTTGTAGTCCTAGTTATGCAAATAATGTAAGTTAATTATTTGCTTGTTTAACACAAATAAAGTACCTAACTAAATATAATAATAATAATAATAATAATAATAATAATAATAATAATAATAAATAATAATAATAATAATAATAATCTCAAAATGCATTAATTTACTTTGGTCTCAAAACATATATCTAGGGCCATGCAAAATTTAAATGTCATGTCATGCTCAATGCTCATGAATTACTTCTAGGCGCGACTTATAAGACTTAAATAAATAATTGAAAATATATTGTAGAGATCGAAATTTTAATGAAATATTTTATTGATTTTAATATCTTATTTTATTATGGAATCTTATGATATCCATGTTAAATAAGTTATTTAATTGATAAATATATCTTTATATGGTGATAAATATATATTTCTTTTGAAACAAGTAAAAAATATGCATAATATTAAAAGAGTCAATCAAATTGCGCCACCTAAGCCCTTAGAGCCCATGATGGAGTCCAAAGCTCACTCAACTTCTCTCTTCCTACAACTATAAATAGGGGTCTCTACACAACTTCAAATCACACCTAAAATTCATCTTCAAGAGCTCAGGAATTGAAGAGATAAATTCTCTAAGATTTCTTTCTCAATATTTAAGGTGTCCCGGCGAGATTCAAGGCGTTCTTCATGGGAAGCAACGCATTCTTCGGCGGAAATATCTCAAGTGGCGTTTGATCCGGAAACAAGACAAAAGCCCTCCAAGTCAACGTTATAAAGCTCGACGCTCAACGTTACTTCAGAAACAAGGCGAACGTCCTCCGTGTCAACACCTCAAGTCCAAAGCTCAAATCAAAGTCATCAAGTCAAATATCAAGTCAAAGCTCAATGTTTACTTCGAAAGCAAGACGAAAGTCATTTGTATCAACGTTACAAAGCTTGAAGACTATCAAGTTCAAGGAGGTTAAGGAGGCATACTTCTCCATCAAATCTTAAAGGGCTGCTTGAAGACTGTTCGAGGGTCAAAGTGAAGAGAAGAATCGGAGGATCAAATAGAAATTGAACCCGCATATATATGAAATTCTTATATTTGTACACAACCTTATTTTTATTTGAATAAATACAATATTTTGTGTTATATATATATATATATATATATATTATATTTACATATATATATAATATAATTTCTTTGAAAAATATAATGGTATATAAAATCTTGGGTCGTTACACAACCTCAACAACAAGCAGTGCAAGAGTTTTTATGGGCGCATCCAGACAATGGTGAAGAATTGGATGGTCGCTTTCGAGAAAGTGAATAAGTCAGGTCGAGCGGCTCTTCCGACGACATGGCCAAGTGGCTTATTGTGTGTTGATTCTTATAGTTGGTAAACGCCCCCCAAAATCCTTTACATACCTTAACCAGGTTAAAAGGTTCCAACCGAGATTTACAGTTGTCGAGAAATTAAAGTCAAGTTTTAAGCAAAAATCTCTATTGGTGTATTCTTCTCTCCCCATACATCAATTAACTCGTATCAGGACCATTACTTTTCATTTTCATCACCGCTAAACTTTGGCCTTATTTCACACATAGTATTAGCAATACTCGCTCTCCATACATTAGCTTCCGCTCTTTGTTTCAGTGGGCTTTGAGAAAGCAATTCAACATTTTCATCTTCCATGTCAAGATGTGGTGAAGCTTGATCTTCTTCATGTTCAATTGGAAATTCATCAGAGCGACATTCTTTCCAAAGAAAGTTGGGTAATCCAGCACAAACTAATATTAACTCGCCTTGTGTTTGAAATGGAAACGGAGGTGCAGTTTTGAAAATTTTGAATCGCGATTTAAAGATCCCAAAAATCCTCTCAATCACATTTCTCAATAATCGTCGATCTTAAGTTTTTCGTCTACATTCTCAATAACCCGGGAAAATCCCTAAATTCCTTCTAGGTTCTCGTGCCATGGGTAAAATAATAGAAATTATCGCGAAAATAATTTCACGTAAGATAGTACTTGTACTATCACATAATCACATAAACAAATCATAGTATAATTTATTATACTTTCATGATTGAAGGGTATCTTGCACCATTATCACTTTTCACTCAATCAATACTTATTCAAATTTCTTATTTAAAAGAATCACATCATTAAAATTCTTTTTCCTCGTTGAGTCGACGTAGCGGGAGGTTGAGTTGTCGTCTACATTCTAAATTCTAATGTTATAACTTAACTTTTAACTTTACTTGAGAGAAGACTCTGATCTGGAGTACAACAAATTACTCTATCTTACGACTCGAAAGAAGACTCGATATATACGAACGAATCTTCTATACTACTACTCGAAGGAAGATCGTATCCAGAGCAGAAAACGATGGCTCTGATACCACTCTGTCACAGCCCCAAATCCCGAGGGACGGCAGAAGCCGGGGTGCGACTGGGGTTGGATTAAAGAAGCGGGGAAGAAGGGGACTAACTGAACTAAACATACATAGGAGACGTCATACATTCTATGAACAAGGCTTTATTTACATAAAGGAAGAGTTAAACTCAAAGGATTACTCGACTGAAAGTACACGGTAGATAACTAAGTTATAAGACCGATCTTAGTCTACAGTGATTACATACATGTTCATCAAAATACTAGAGTTTTGCAGCGGAAATGCGATTCATACTAACTAAAGTCTTCCTATGACAACTTTATTCAACCTTCTCCGCTTCCATCGCTTCAACCTGCACATTTAGAAAACATATGCAGGGTTAAGTACAAAAGTACTTAGTGGGCACGTTGCCGAAAACATAATCATAAGTATAAATAATCAGGCATCTCATAATCGTAGCACATCGGGGTTTTATTGAAAATAGCCCGTGTCTACTAAACATTTTCTGACTCATTTATATAAATTAGCTTGTACAAGCATTTTTCTAGTATGTTACGTTCAAATCTTGACCAATTCTCATTCACCGTGGCTGGTTACCCCTCAACAGGATATCACATACACCACAGGTTACAAAGTGCACTAACTCTGGAAAGCGCTTAATAGCTAACTCAGAGCCAATCGATAACTAATAAATCTGGAAAACACGAAGGTTAACTCAGATAGGTACAAGAGAACTCACATAAAATATTTTAAACAGTTTATGCCATGATTATCACTTTGAAAACACGATTATCAAAGCGATAAAGAAAAAGGTTTTCGAGCATTGCTCGTTTTATTTCATATATAAAAGCCCACCTCGATGATACAGAACAACTAAACAGGTTTCTGTTCTTTGGTTTGTGATACCCCGAGTTTTTAAACCGTTAGAAAGCATTTAATTAACCGAGTAAATTAAAAGATGAGAATTTAGGAATAAAATTTTTCTTTTCTAAACGAAGAGAAATGAGTTAAACGTTTAAATTGCTTTGTGAGATTTGTATGATTTTGTCTGTTCTTTTTATCTGAAATGATGATGATGTGATATGCTTGTTGAGTTGTTTATGTGAAAATGAATATGAGAAGAATTTTTGGAAAAATCCCGAAGAGTTTGCTTGATTGAGATAGCATAACGTTAATCGCCGAAAAATATATTTACGCCGATGAACTTAGAATAGAATTGAATTAGAATCTTCTAACTTAGAATTTCATTTAAGATCACTGAGATAGGGTAAGAACTTATCCGAGAATTGAGAAGAGTAATGAGGAGTTAATCTTTAAAGGATTAATAAACGGATTAATAAGCCGACTAAATTCCTTTAAGATTTAAAAGACTAAATGAACGAATTCGTTAATCTTTTAATTGAGACGTGAAATAGGATTAAGATGCTTAGTGCCAAAAGTGAGACGAGAAGAGGTTAGACCCCGTTTATTGTATAAAAAGAATTTAATACGAATTGTTTTATCCGGAAAATCTTTACGACCGGGTAATTAACACCCGAAACGACACAACGAAGACCCATGTCACACACCTCTCACTCCCTCACGCCACCTCACTCTTCCTCTCACATCACTCTTCAATTTCCAAGATTAATATCATGATGATGTCTTATGCATGGCATTACCTAAAGTGCATGCAAACTAAATCAAATCATCCATCCATAATCACATTAGACAATCACAACTTCCAACATGTTAGATTTCAAATTCATTCATCTAAGACAAGGGAGAAGACTTCATTCATCACTCCATCTCTCCCTCTCTTTCGAATTCTCTCTCAAACAAGAAGAAAAACAAACTATCTCCCTCTCTACTCTCAAACTCACGGGCACACACACATACACTCACCTACATTTGGTTTTTCTTACATGCAACCATGTATTCAAGCTCCTCATTCATGGAAGTGAAGTAGAAAGCATCATCCTCCATTCATTCCATCCATATTCTCAAGAAAAGGTAATAATCTTTCAAGTTCTTGAGATTAAATTCAATATTCATCCAACAATTTCTTCATTTTGATTCTTAAACCCTAAAAGGAATGGATGATTAATTCCATGTTATTCTTTTGAGGATTCAAGAAGACTTCCTTCTTCCCTTCAAATCCAAGCTTTGAAGCGTCATTTTCCACCCATTCCAATTCCAAGAGCCAAGGAGAAAAATTCCATTTAAATTAAAGTATGAAATTCATTTGTTTAGTTGTAAATGTGTATATCTCTAAGTCCTAAAAGAAAGAACTATGCATGCATGCTATTTAAATTATGTTTAGGCAAACTTAGGATGTGCATGTGATAATCGAGTGAGAAGAAATCGTTAGGAGAATCGAGCAATAAGTTTTAATCGGTGAATTAAGGGAAGAAAAAGAAGTTAAAACCCTAAAGAAATGATGAATACCGAAAATTTTAGGTAAAATAAGAAACAATGAATTCTTTGAGTTATTGTTATTTTGATACTTGATTTATTATTTTTATTATGTTGAGAATGAGATTATATGCATGAAAAATTGAGAAATAAATTACACAAAGAAATGCATGAATGCCGTGTATATTGAGAAAAAATGGAGTATTTATTTTGTTGTTTTTGTTGATGAATTGAGTGATGTTTTGATCAATGAGATGATTGTATATTATGTTAATATAATCATACATGTGTTTAAGTTAAGAAAATGAGATTGCATGTTGAAGTTTTTTTTTTTAAGAAATTAAATGTGAAAATATAGAAAAGATTGAATGTTTAAGTGTCAATGTGTTTGTATAAATACTAGTTTAAGTTGTGAATAAAGATAGAAGTTTTGATAGAAAGATTGAAATTTAAAAGCTTTAATTGATTAAAAGATGAAAAATGCATAAAAAGATATGTTAATAAATTTTCTTGTATTAAACGTTTAAAGACTTGAATTTCTACTAATCTACAACAAAAAGATCTTTTTTGACTAATAAAATGAACTAGTTAATAAAACTGTTATTAAAAGATTAAAAGAATTTCTAAGTAAGAAATGGCTTCAAGATTAAAGACAAGAAAAGAAGAAATTATTAAAAAGATAAGTAAAAATTGAGAAAACCAAGTTTAAAAAGAATTAATCGAGAAGAAATAAAAAGGAAGTTTTAATCGAGTAAAGAAAATATGCTAGACGAGTTAAGTTAGAAACTCGTATAAAGCTAATCAAGAAAATATTAATGATAGAATAAGATGTCGAGTAATAAGTTGAAAGAAGTTAATTAAGTAATTAATTGAGTACGTTGCTTTCAACCAAACAAATTAAAAATAAACCGAGAAAATTACCGATGTGAATAATTAGAAAAAATAATAGTCGAATCAAGAAATGAGAATCGAATTAGAAATGAATAAGAAATTCTAATTTCATGAGAGTTTAATATTAATAAAGAGAATTTTTATTAAATAAGTAGAAGTTATAAATACCTTTTTAAGATAACGAATGTAGAACAAAGCGTCTGTCTTTAAATAAGAAAAATAGAATAAATGGTTTGACCTTCATAAAAAGAAATGCATAATCGAATTAAGTCTTAAGATCTAAATTGAATGAATGTTAGTGTGTCTTGAAGTATGTTTGATTTATTTGAATTCATTATATGATTGAATAAGTGTTTAATTGCATGATATTAGTTATGATGTGAAATATAATTGAATTATTTGTATGCAAGATGATTGAATGATCGATTAAGATTGATTAAAGTCTTTGGAAGAAAAACATGAGTAATAAAATGTAGATGGATGACGTTATTAATTAGAACGAGAAAAGTGTGTTAAGCCGTCGATTAATAATTTTTAACCAATTCGAGTAGAGTTAAAGGTTTAAATCGAGAACGCAAAATCCCTTTACAAGGTTAAGCGAAGAGAGAATCGACTCAAATAGAAGTCCCTTCAGTTAAGTCCAACGCCTTTGTATCCGCCATGTTACGTATCTTATTTTCCTATCGATGTCGAACTGTGAAGGATCGAGCCGGACGGATCATTAAGCGAGGACAAATAGCCCTAAGCCACCTAGCTAGTTCTTCGGAAGTCAGGTGGGCTTTTCTGAACCAAAACTATCTGATGGAAAATTAGTTATGCTTTAAGTATTATGATATGTTTTCAAATGTGATTGACTTGCCGTTTTTATTGAAGTTTGGTATGGTTTATCATCTGTTTATTATGAAGATGTTATTATCCTGTGAAAGGCAGGAAACTCACGTGTGGTATATGTTGAGGTGACTGTGAGCCTTGCTTCGGTTAGGCCAGGTCACAGTGCTCGAGAATGAGGCTTACTTCTCGGCACAGTGAAATTATTTGTGACAGATGATACATACTGTTATATTATATGATATTTGACTGCGCAGTCTGTTTAAAAGAAAATGTTTTAACATGCACAAGTAAAACTGTTTTTAAACTGCTTATATACTTGTGATGTTCGGCAAGGCAAGTTCAATTTGTTATAGCTTTAAGAAGCATCTTTATTCAAATGTTTTGGCTTGTGTTCACTGAGTACGAAGTACTCAACCCTGCGTGTGTTTCTAAACATGCAGGTTGACTGGATGGCGATGGCATGGATATTTGGTGGTGTGGTTTGGTTCTTTTGGTTGAGTCTAGTTGAATATCAGTACTGGGCGTTTGTACGTCTTCATACGTGCAGATGTTGGGTATTGATGCAAGTTTCCGCTGCAACCCTTTTGAATTGATGTCTGTTGATGCTAATACTTTGATTCTCATGTTTTGATTCCGAGCGTTGTGCTCGAAGACCTTGAATATTTGTTAACCTCTTAAACTACTCGACTTGTAATTCCGAGCGATGGGCTCGTTAACTTGAATTGTGGTTGAACTTTATCCTCTTAACATGGTCCTATATACTTGTATGCATTCTCTTTTTGTTGAAATTCTATCCCCATCAGCATGAAATACTTATCTGGATTACTGTTGTTGATGAAGTTAAGATGCTCGAATATTATTTCATTATGCTTTTGGAAACCAATTCGATTGCCTTATCTCCATCTTTGTTTTTCCCCGCGCATGCTCCCTTTATTTGAGTTAGTTGTTAGTTGTCTAGGTTTGTTGTTGTTCGTAAGTCGCGCCTCGAGAGTCGGGGCGTGACATGGTTCTTCCGTCCTTTCCTTACTGCTGGCTTCCTCTTTCATCGTAAAATAATAACACTTTAAATTCGGTCGTAAAAGATAATCGATCAAGGAAAATTCGAATTAGGTTTTAATCTTTTCATTTCTTTAGGCATTTGCACGCTACTAATTTCATTTTAGTTAAACGGGAAACGAGACTTGAAAAAATCTCATTTAAAATTCGAAAGATCTCATACTCGACTCTTAGGTCAGTAGAGAAGGTAGTCGTCAAGTTATTACGGCTTAAACGATCGAAAGGAACTAAGTTGTGAAAGAAACAACTTAGGAAAACAATTTCTGCAAAATCACCGCGCAAGGCAGTAGTTCTGGGGACTGCCCAGAACAGAGGAACTGGAACAGGGGATGAGCCCTATACCACTAGAAAGCTTGGGAAATCTAGTTTACGCTCCAATTTATGGATCTCAAATCCGATATAACGAGCTAAAAGATATTACAGTTTCCGAGAAGGGTCGCAAAAACTAGCGCGTTAACCCTAATTGCTCGATAGAATCGACGTATAACTTCCTAAGTTCGTTCTAAGTTCTCGTACTCGATTTCTCACGAAACTTGACTCTCAAGGCAGTCAACACGTACTCCCGTACGTGAAGGACTCCTTTTCAAAACTCGTTTCAAAAGCACGACATTCTAAACATAGTCGTCTCAACTACCAATTACTAAACCAAACAAGTTAACAAATTCTCGTTTCTAGTTCTCGACTTTAACAACAACTCATATTATAATAACTCGAAAGCTCATGTCGTCAACTACAAAGTCGTACCGTAGTCCATAAGAAACAATATTATCAAGTTAGAATTCTTATTCGACTTCTCGGTTATTAATTACGACTACTTGTTCGTCTCTTACGAGATTTCAAAAGTTAACGGATTTTGTTCATTTTCTACGTCATCAAACAACATCTAATATAGATCATTTTCATGCATATCATTACTTCATAACATTACTAAATCTCAACTTAGATCGAGTTCTTTGTCTCTTACGACTCACAAATTATTTTTAGAAAATTCCAAATAAATTCATAACAACATATTATTTAACAACATTATTTCATCAACAAATCCTCAACTAAATCAACTACATGCAAACCCCTATTTTTCTCATAAATTTCGGTATTGACATAATATTAAAGAGGGTGATTTTCTTCATCAATCAACATCATTTATCCATTAATCATACTACCATATCATCCATTAAACAATTTCAAGTCTAATTACAACATTAAATAAAAATCCCCAATTCAAACCCTAAACCCTAGAACTCGGTTTCATCCATACTTGGGGGTTTTGATTTTCTCTTTGTTTTAATCACTAATTGAACACTTCCTAAGCATGATTATAACATCAATTGAAGAATTCAAACATCCTAATTGAAAGCCCTAAAAATCGGTAATGACAAGGAATTAGGGTTCTTGGATTTTCTTCAATTTTAAACATAGATCCATAACTAATCCATCATATTACACTAATTAGAGATCAAATCATCTAAGTCATCCACCCATAATTTTCGATCCAAATGAAAAATAAAAAGAAATAGATTTGGAAAGTAATATTTAACGTATTTAACTTAATCGGAAAGTAATATTTAACTTAATTGGAAAGTAATATTTAACTTAATCGGAAAGTAATATTTAACTTAATCGTCAAATTCCGTTTCGTCCAAAAATTCTAACGTATTTAACTTAATCGGAAAGTAATATTTAAAATTTTAATTCCGACAAAGACTCGGGACGACACAGTCCGAGTTTCGTCCGGAAAATCATAAAAACGAACTTTCTCGGGCGAGTTTGTATCACGATTTCATGAATGTAAAAAACAGACGGTTTTCCGTTCTGAGTTTAAGAACTAAAAAGTTTTTGTACGCGATAACCCTAAATACAGTAGTCATCTAACTGACTTCCGTAATTTATTTTCGGAAACGAATTTCACCGTTGGTCTTAGAATTCAAAATCGTAAACTTAGGCGTGCAAAGCCATTTTTATTATTAACTTTAAATTTTTAAGATCGTTCGGAAATTTTGGGGTATTACAAGTTCTATGTATGCCCAAATATAATAACTGCTCCTTATTTATATTTTAATTCAATTATTCTTTTAGGGTCATTATAAAAGTGCTAATAAATTCTCATTTATATGAAATAAGTGAATATAATTTTTGTGTAGTCTCTTGAAAAGTTAAAAATTAAAATATCAATAGTTTAATTTCAATAGGAATTTTTCATCTAAAAGATAAATTATACGAATATCTAAAAGTGAAAAATATAGTACTAATTATTTCAAGCAAAAATGTCAACTTGGAAAACTATACGTACTATTTATTATTTTATTCTTTTAAAAGTATATCTTCTTCAGAATTTTGATACACTTTTAGTATTCTTACTAAGTTTATGTCACAGCCCCAAATCCCAAGGGACGGCAAAATCGGGGTGCGACTAGGGATTGAATTAAAGAAGCGGGAAAGAAGGGGGAAATAAAATAAATAAACACAATAACTAAACAACAACTGATATCTATGAACAGACTTTATTAAAAAGAAAGAGAGTCGACCTCGAAGGATCGCTCGACAGAGTTGTTCTAAAAAGAAAGTAAGTTCAATGTACGGGACTTAGACCCAAAAAGATATACATTGACACAAAAAGAGTTTGGCAGCGGAAAACGTAGAACTAGAACCCTACTATTCTTCTCTATTCACAACCTTCAACTCAACCTCCGCCGCTCCCGTCACTCAACCTGCACATTTTATAAAACATATGCAGGGCTGAGTATAAACATACTTAGTGGGCACAATACCGAAAATATATCATAATAGTATAGATTATTCAGGCATCTTAAAAGTAATGCATCGGGGTTTTTCATCAAATGCCCGTGCCTACTAAATATTTTTATTCTCTTTTTCACAATATAGCTTGCGCAAGCCTTTACAGATGTTACATTCAACTTGCCCAACTTTTGTTTCAACGCCGGGGGAGAGTATACTTCTCTCGCGTATGTTCTATTCACCGCGGCTGGCTACCCCTCAACAGAGTACCACACACACCGGCTACCGTATACACTAAACCCTGGAAAAGCCTTACGGTTAACTCAGCGGTCCGATCGATTAGTTAGCCTCCTTTGGCTAACTCAGAAAGGCACAAAAGAACTCACATAAAACAAAGTATTTTATGCCATGATAATCACTTTAAAACACAGTTATCAAAGCAGTAAGTAAACATTTTCGAGCATCGCTCATTTTATTTGATATGTGAAAAAACCCACACATTTTTTATAGAAAGCTCACCTTAGGCGATTACAGAACAAAACACGAGCTTCCGTCTTTGGTCTTCCGTCCTATCATTGACCTCGACTTCCTCCTTTTATCGTAAATAAACAAATTTTAATAATCGGTCGCAACGATAAAAGAAAAGAAAAATCGAATTCGGTTTAAGACTTTTAGGCCTTTGCACTTTAACTAAATTCTTTCGATTAACAAAGAAACGAGACTCGAACATGTCTCGATTTAGAACTAACTCTGTTCCTTTACTCGACACTTATATTAGTTAATAACGGAAGTCGATAACTTATAACGATTTAGAAGTTCTCAAAGAACTAAGTTAAAAAGAATTCAACTTAAGAAAATGTGTTTCGGAAAGTTTCTGCACAAGGCAGTAACTCTGGAGCATGCACAGAACAGAATTCTGCGAAACAGGGGATGAGCTTGGTACCAAAAGAAAGCTACGGATGTCTAGTTTACTGTCCAATTTACGGATCTCGATTTCGTTAAGCGAGCAGAGAGTTATGATAGTTTCCGTAAAGGGTCGCAAAACAGTCCGAGTTAACCCTAATGCTCGATAAAACTCGACGCACAATTCCCTAGGTTCGATCAATGCTATACAACCTTTATGCTCACGAAATTACTATCATTTTAAGACACATATTCCTTAATCGCGAATACCTTCACGTCTCTTGATTAATAATACGACGAGCACTTTCTCGTCTTTTCCAACTAATCAATTACTAAACCAAATTCCAATTCAAATTCGATTTCAATCTTCTAACTTCTATATTCATTTCTCGAATGGAAATATCACCAACTACAATCTTGTTTATTAATCGACAACAATCATTAATATCAAATTAGTTTCCTCATTCGACTTTCTTATCGACATTTAAACTCGTCTCTTCGTCTCTTACTTACAATTCGACTTTCTTAGAATTCGTTCAAATTTTCCATTTACGTTCATTAACTACTAAGATTAGCAAATATTCAAATCATAAACCTATATCATTATCCATACTAAACTTATCGACGATTCTTCGTCTCTTACTAGAAATTCAATATTCTCCGAATTCGCTCAAACTTTCCAATTACGTTCAACAACTACTAAGATTTACCAATATGAAAACCATATACTCAAATTATTATCGAATCTTAACTTATCATCAGTTCTTCGTCTCTTACGATTTCCATTTTATTCTTAGAAAATTCTAATTAAATTATATGATGAACTACATGCTTACTACATCTCATAAATCATATTACATCATCAATACTACAAGATTTACTTCATCACAACTCCAATTCTTCCTCTCTTACATCTTTGCTTTTATTTTTAGAAAATTACCAATTAATTCATCCAAACATCTATTAATCCATAGAATACTAATCTTCATACCAATCATCTAAAATCAAACTCAAGCTTCACCTACAAATTTATAAAAATTTTCGGTCATAGCTTCAACAATTAGGATGATGATTCCCACTTAATTTCTACCATAGAAATCCAATCTTAGGCATGAAATAACATGAATTAAACTTAGAACATCATCCTACATCTTCATCAAATTTTCGAAAATAACAAGTTTGAAGGAAATAAATTTTGTCCGGTTCAAACTATAGAGGAAACTCTTACCTTAACGATTATGAACTCGGAATTAAGATTGATCGGAAGATGATTGAGTTATCGAGCTTGAATGCTTGATGAACTTGAGAGCTTCTATGGAGAAAAATGAAGAACAAGAGAGGGAGAGAAGAGATGGGAGGGTGGCGGCAATGAGGTGGGGGAGAGAGAAGAAAATGGTGAGGTGTTAAGATGATATTTGTATAAAGATAGAATCTAACAAGGTATGACTCATGGGGGTTATGTGGCGGTTTAGGGGGATATTTTTAGTCGAAAATATCTCGTTTACGGGTCTGACAAGCGTATATAAATCGAGAAATTAATTTCCTAGACGATTATGTTTTTGACGAAATCTAATTCGACCATTAGATTGGAAATAATTCACTTACTCGGAAAGCATAATTCATTTTCCAAAATTCGATAAAAAGTCGGGACATGACAGTCCAAATTTCGCCCGGAAAAATAATAAAAACTGACTTTCTCCAGTAGACTCGTATCGCAGAAAAAGTGAATGTAAAGTCAGACGGTTTTTTGATCTGAGTTTTCGAACGAAAATTCTATCGGACGCGAAAACCCTAATACAGTAGTCGTTCAACCGACTTCTGGAATTTATTTTCAGAAACGGATTTCACCGTTAGTCTTAGAATTGAAAATCCTTAACTAGGCGTGCAAAGTCTTAATTAATAATTAAATTTTTATTTTAGCGACGGAAGAAAAATCTGGGGTATTACAGTTTATGTTTGTGGATGACAGAAACTATTTAGCTAGTTTAATAACTGAAAAAATATTTATGCATAAAATTAACAATCAAAGTATTAATTTTAATCGAATCATTGTAAATAAGCCGAAATAATAAATGAGTTATGCTCGAAGTTTATGGTCTCTAGCTTAATTCGACTTGATTATACCCATTTCTTTAAAATCAAGATCTAATATATAGTTGAAATTATTATCAACAATAAGAATTCAAGTGTATATGAAAATTAATTACTCCCTCCGACCCATTGATGTTGTCATGTTACTGTTACGTACGAAGATTAAGAATAAGGGTAAAATGATAGAAATTGGGTAGGTCTCATCACCTTTGAAGGATTTTAAAGGGTTAAAACTTATCTTATTTGAAAAATAACAATATGAGTGAGACATCTAAAAAGATAAAGGATGACAATATGAGTGGGTCGGAGGGTGTAGTTAAATATTAAATAAACTAATTAATTCCTAATAAATTCTATATTTATTATTTAAAAAGTAAGGATGGGAAGGATAAAAATTTCCTAAAAAAGATTAAATTAATTGAGCATGGTTGAATTTAAAAAATATTAAGAATTTTAAAAGGAATCTCTTGGAAGAGAAGACAGCTTTGAGTTGAAAAAATAGAGAAAAAAACACGATATACATGAAAAATTTGCATATAAACTTATAACCATGTTGGAATAATAAGTTAAATCGCAAGATAGATATATCATTTAAATATTAATAAGGTAATTTTGATTTTCACTAAACTAATATATTTCATATATAAGGTAAATAATAAATTATAACTAAGGTAAATTTGTATTCTTGTAACTAATAATATATTAAAATATTAACATTATTGTATTACGCTATTGACCCTAATTTTATTTTATAGTAAGGATATTTTAGGCGATTCAAGTAAAACAATGCTCTTTTTTATAAGTATAGATTAGATATTATCATTCTATAATGAAAAACGAATTGTTTAATGTCATTGCTCAAGTTCCAAACTTGCAATAATGAATTTATATACATACAAATTGAAATATGATCTTAATCCTGATTCCTAAACCCTTTGCTCAACATGAAAATGCAAGTGAGATAAAAAGAAATATCACTATATCAAGTTGCATACTTGCTATATCATCCAGATTTGTTATAGTTGCAAATACCATATCATAGCAATGATATTTGTCCAATAGAAAAAAAAAAAAGAAAAAAAGAACATAAAGCAGCATTGAATAGCAAAACTAAATAGCCTATGAAATCAACAACCTAATTTGGGGATATCAAAAATAAAAAATAGCTAAAGAATTATTAGCACAACCAAAGAAGAAAAAAACAAAACAAAAGCAGAGCAAAGTAATAACATTCGCACAAATATCATACTAGTTAGAAGAAGACAACATACATATAAAAGTAATTTCCCTCGTGTGTGTGTGTGAGAGTTAGTCTGGTGGTAGTGAGGTTAATACTCGGACCAAAGGGTTCGAGTCCTCTATCATGCGGTATTTTAATTTCATTGTGAAGTGTTAAAAAAAAGTAATGTCCTTCACACAAAGAAATCCAAAAAACAGTTCGTCACAACCAGTTTGCCTTCTTTTCTTATTGATGTTTTTCACCTTCTGTGTGAGAGAGGCAATACATGAAAATATTTGAGGCGGAGATGAGATTTGTGTAGAGATGTTTATACTAGGGTACTAAAAATCCTACAAAATCTATGGTACAGTAAAACCTCTATTAAGGAATATACCTTTGTTATCAGTAGAGTAAATTTTGAGTTCGTGTTCGTCACAACCAGTTTGCCTTCTTTTCTTATTGATGTTTTTCACCTTCTGTGTGAGAGAGGCAATACGTGAAAATATTTGAGGCGGAGATGAGATTTGTGTAGAGATGTTTATACTAGGGTACTAAAAATCCTACAAAATCCATGGTACAGTAAAACCTCTATTAAGGAATATTTTTGGGACCGGAGAAAAATATGACAAAATGGAACGTTATTCCTAAATGGAGTTCGAAGAAGAATTTTTTTTCTAATTTCAATGTACATGATTTTTAATTAAATATTATAATTACTAAATACATGTATTATATAGTATTATGTGCAAATGCATGTATATTAATTTATTTCATCTAAAATATGTAGAGTCCATCATTAAAAGTATGCATTTAACTATTGATTAATTCATTATTAACTATGTACTAATTACATCAAATTAAAATATTTATCAAGCATGGCACCAAAAAAGTGAAAAAAGAACTCAAATGAGTGAAAAAATTCTTATTGAGTTGTGCAGAATGAAAGAATTGCATCCTGAGTTGGAAACAAAAGGATGTATTACAAATATGAAGTCATTGTTACAGGCAACCTTAAAAAATATTTTAAATCAATTTAAATATATTGTGATGAGATATATTATCTCTCTCTCTCTCTCTCTCTCTCTATCTATATATATATATATTATTAATTGTGATTTATTTTTAAATGGAGGTGTATTTCCTTAATGTAGGACCGGAAAAAAATATGAATTATGACAAATATAGAGTTTGTTCCTAATTATAACTGGTTTCGAGCTGGGACCATGAAAATATATGATAAAATGGAAGTTTATTCCTAAATAGAGTATTTCTTTCTGGATGTTCTACTTTATATAGAATCCTTGTAAGTTTCAATATCACTAGATTTAGATGGATTTTTAAGAATCAAAATTGAACGCCAATAAATTTTTAAGGACTTTTTAAAATTTAAATTGAATGCTTATAAACTTTTAAAATACAAAAAATTTCTATAAAGTCTGAATTGAATACGCCCCTAAATATTATCCAGCTCAAATCCACATGCCGAAATAACCAAACCCATAATCCTTCAGTAGTATTTCATTTACTACGTATATCATCAGTATAATAATATTCGGCATCTATGAAATTATAAATGCATTTGTGCTTCATTCATTGACAAATATTTGGTGCAACTTTTAATAATTAGAATGCCTAACTGGTTTGGCCATTTCATAAATTTTTATAGTTATAACTGGTTTATAAATTGAGTTACGTTTTTCTTGGTTAGTGTAAAACATCTAACTCAGTTCAATATTTTTATTTTTATTTTTGATGTTGTGTAAAACATCCACATTTGCTATCGGATGTGTGAATTAGATATTTATTTATATATTTCTGATAACTTGCAAATCATATTTACAGAATTAGGTGTTACGAACTTATGTCTTTTTTTTTTTTTTTTTTTTTTTTAGAACTGGTATAATATTAGTTAATATTAGTCAATGATTTAATATGCAGGCACATTAGTTTTTTTGGCCTTATCCTATGGTCCATGCGGACAATTAATGTGAAGTTGCAGGTTGTTTGGTTAAGACTTGAGAGTTGAAACTGAAGCATATAGTATAAATTTGAGTAGAGTATTTTAAGACATGTCACTTTAGGTAAGTTGTAATAGAAGGACAAAATTTTATGAATTTGTAATTGTAGGATAATATTTAAAAAATTGACAATTGAAGGACAATATATATAAAATTTAATAATTAAAGGATAAATTTAAGTCTAATTTGATCAAATTACACATTTTTCTCAATGTGCCTATGTGAATTTTACATAAGCAAAGAAAATGAAATCGTCAAGCATTACCGTAATATAAAATTAAAATTTGTATTTGTGCAATATTTAGCTTAAACATCTAACTATTTTATGAGATTAATTTTGTCATATTTTGAAACTAAACAATGTGGAGAATATTGTACTTTTGTAATTGAAATGTTATGTGTCAGTTTAGTCTCACTTACCTTATTTTATATATTTATTTTTTATATTACTTTTTGTACAATTTGAATTTTGCTTCCAATTAATCAAGTTGTACATGTGTATTTGCTAAATAGTTTTTGTTGGATATATTGAAAGTTTAAAAATATTATTTGGTTTATGTTGATAACGAGACTACAAAATTAATATTATATCTAGCCACGTAGCCATCGGGCCGCTTAAATCACACCATGTGGAAAAAATGTGTAATTTGGTCCAATTGGACTTAAATTTGTCCTTCAATTGCCAAATAATTTAAATATTGTCCTTCAATTGCCAAAATTTTTAAATATTGTCCTACATTTGCAAACCCATAAAAATTTGTTCTTCTATTGCAACTTGCCCAAAGTTACGGGCCTAAAAAAATACTAATTTACCCATTCATGAGTTACGCAAACATAATTTCTTTTCTTTTTCTTTGAGAAATACGCAAAAATAATTTAAAATATTGATTTATATCTTTTTTTTATGTTGTGGGAACCTACAACCCGCTACCTTCTGTGATCACTAGGTAAAACCACACTTTTCAAGTACAAATGTGACAAACTTGACTTATAGAGTCGCTTCATGAGATTCAAACCTGAGACCTTTCAGTCTTAAGCGGCCACTTTTACCACTAGGTCATCTCCAAGAAAATACTGACTTTTTTTTTGAAAGGTCAATATAATATGATAAATAATTGATGAGTACAAGGGATACTCAACCCTTACAAAAAAGTAGAACAAAATTACAAACTAGACGGTATACAATCTTTCGGGCTAAAACACCAATCTGATAAAGAATTGCAAAAAGAATTAAGATAGTTTGCACGAAGCCATTTTCAAGAATTAATCTTCACATCTTTGATAGGATATGGCCTAGCTCCTCGGCCCGAGCATGAAGCCCAATCATAATTGGGCCCCGATTGTTAAACTCGGCCTACACAGCTCGGGAAACTCGGCCTACACAGCTCGGCCCACTTAAAGTGACTCCAACAAGGCAATCAAGAATCCTACATCAAGTACAACTCAAGCTCTAAAAGAGATATAGAAGCTCGGTTAAAGAAGGATCAAGATAAGGCCAAAGAGTCCTAGTAGGAAAAGACTTGTAATCCTAATCAAGTTCCACATGTAATGACGTATAAATAGAGGCTTAGAATAGGTTGGAGGAGAGGACAATTCATGTAATCATACCGCATACAAGCAATAAACACACTTTTTTCGCTCCGTGGACGTAGATCTATCTCAATAGATCGAACCACGTAAATCACTCGCGTTCTATTTCTTTTCGTGTGCATTAATTCCCTGATTCGTGCTCATTGATTGTTTTGCAATAATAGAGATCTATCATTGGCGCCGTCTGTGGGAACTTAAATCCGTGCATTCCGATCAAATTTTGCAAATCACAATCTGCTATCGACGATGGCAGGGAAAAACACACGATCTACCACAAGCAAATCTGCTATCGACGCTGCTGCAGCCGCCGCTAAGGAGAAGGAGAACCGCCAGAAAAACACCCTTCCTGCAAATCTGCAAATCCCGGAAGCCGGCGAGACCGACACCGACCAAACCAATCCCAGCCAAGCCCCGAGTGCTAATCGCGGCCAAAGGCTGGGGAAGAGACACGCGCAAAGTCCTACCCCAGAAGGAGACGTGAGAAACATCTCGGTGGATCAGTTCGGCAATCCAATTAACTTCCACCAAGAAAACCGTGGCAGCAGCCAGAAGGAAGAAGCCTTAGGTCTCCAACCTCGCGATCTAGAGAACGCGGTCAAAGATTTTATTACACACAATCAACACGAATTCCTTCAGTTCGCTCACCAGCAGAAGATCACAAACCGAGGTGAAGAGCATGAAGCTGCGTCTCGGTCACAACCACAGCAAAAGTCCCAAAGCGTCCAAATCATGGACGCACGGGACACTGCACCACGCCGCAAAAGACGAGATGATGAACGCCGAGGAAGCCGAAGTCGTCATTCACCTCGGCGTAATACCGCCCCATCTCGTCGCAATGCTAAGTCACCTCGGCGAGACGATGACATTCACTGAGGCGGCAGGTTCGAGGTCTACGGCAGGATCTCAACTCCCTTCACCCACCGGATACTCTACACACCTCTCCCATCATCCTACAAGGTGCCACCGGTGAAGCCATACAATGGATTGTGTGATCCGCAGAATTTTCTATCCCAATTCCAGTACAACATGCTCAACCAAGGGCTCAGTGATGATATCTACATGTGCAAAGTGTTCCCTGAGCTACTGGTTGATAATGCCCGGATGTGGTTCGACAGCCTACCTTCTCGGAGTATTAACTCCTACAACGAGCTGATGCAAGCCTTCGAACGTAGGTTTTTCCAAAAGGCCGAACCGAAAACAACCGCGGCACATTTGCTCACCGTTAGGCAGGGTCGAGGAGAGTCCATTAGCGACTTCATGACTAGATTCAACAAGGAGAGTCTGAAAGTCGATCGTTTGACTGACGAAGTCCTCATTTCGGCCTTCCAAAACGCTATCCAGTCCGGAGCCTTATTCAGAGAGCTCGTACGAAACGAGCCCCGCACCGCAAGGCAGCTTTGGAGTATCGCCGACCAGTTCGCAAAAGCTGACGAAGCCGATAGGCGCAAGCGCGAAGTGGACAAGGCCGAACCCACAGACCGGAGGAAGGAAGAGCGTAGAGACCGAGGTCAAGGCCGCCAAAGTGCCCTCGATAGACTACAACGGGCACCTATTGAATCCCGGCTGGGACTTCGCCAGAATCCCGAAAAGAGCCAGTTCACACAGCTGACAAAGCCGAGGACGGAAATCTACGAGCTGCATACCGACATGTTCGAGAAACCTCAGCCAATGTCACGTGGAGGATCCAAGCGACGGTCTAAAGAGCAGTATTGCCAATTCCACGAGGATCATGGCCACGACACCGAGGACTGCAAAGATTTAGCTGTGGAAATCGAGAACCTCGTACACGATGGTACCTTAGGAAAATACCGAAATCGCGGCAAACATGCAGCCCGACCTCATGGCAAGGGAAAAAGAAGGCCGAACCGAGGGGGAAATCACTGTGTCCCCCATGCAGATAAAAGGCCAAGACGAGATGATGAAGATGAGGACGAAGCTCCACCCCAGTTCGACGGGGTCGTCACATAAAGTATCTCTTATCATCAATAAAGTTCAGTCAGTTTTTCAGTTATGTCGTTCAGTTTTTCTTTTATCATTTGTTCAAGTCCTTGCGTATCATGCCTTGCCCGTCTCTCGCTTATACTTATTATCTCAATTTTTCTAAACCCTGACGAGGGTAATAAACTCCATACTTGGAGTAAATTCTAAACGCGCGTAAAGGGACCTTCGTTAAAAACATGTATGAGCCGCCTCTGTTTAAAACGAAGACACTTTGTTAAAAGCGAGGCCGGATTGCATTCGTTTAAAACATGGGAGCCCTACCTCCATTAAAAGCCAAGATACGGCATTCGCTTAAAGTGGAGCAGAGCCTAAACTTTGTCCAATGACGAAGTCATGCTATTCGAAGCCAAAACCTCGTCTTATGACGAGGTAGAACTATCAAAAGCCAAACTTCGTTGAATTCAATTTCCGAAGTGAGCTAATAAAGCCAAACTTCATTGAAATTCAATTTCCGAAGTGAGCTAATAAAGCCAAACTTCGTTGAAATTCAATTTCCGAAGTGAGCTAATAAAGCCAAACTTCGTCAACGCCAAGTTTCCGAAGGGGCAACCCATCTTTCTCCAACTTCGGCTAGACGAAGCGGACAGACTCAACTTCGTCGAATTTATTTTTTGACAGGGCACGTTATTTCCACTCTTGTCTCACCTACTTTCCTTAAATCACACCCCACCTCGCTTCTACATCTTTTTGGGGGGAGGGAGGCTGTGATAGAATATGGCCTAGCTCCTCGGCCCGAGCATGAAGCCCAATCATAATTGGGCCCCGATTGTTAAACTCAGCCTACACAGCTCGGGAAACTCGGCCTACACAGCTCGGCCCACTTAAAGTGACTCCAACAAGGCAATCAAGAATCCTACATCAAGTACAAATCAAGCTCTAAAAGAGATATAGAAGCTCGGTTAAAGAAGGATCAAGATAAGGCCAAAGAGTCCTAGTAGGAAAAGACTTGTAATCCTAATCAAGTTCCACATGTAATGGCCTATAAATAGAGGCTTAGAATAGGTTGGAGGAGAGGACAATTCATGTAATCATACCGCATACAAGCAATAAACACACTCTTTTCGCTCCGTGGCAACGATCTATCTCAATAGATCGAACCACGTAAATCACTCGCGTTCTATTTCTTTTCGTGTGCATTAATTCCCTGATTCGTGCTCATTGATTGTTTTGCAATAATAGAGATCTATCAATCTTCCACAAGAAACTAATTCATATTATAACCTGGTGAGTGTTGCTCGGCCAAAAAAACATGCAAAAACTCTATTGTGGTGAATTGTACGATGCGATTGACCATGGTATTTTCTACACACGATCCATATTACTTTTATTTGTTGGAGAACTTGGAAGAAAACTAACATGAAAAAGAATCAAAACATGTTTTTGCCTCAGTCTATAGGTGATTGTAACATGAGGAAATTATGTTTCATAACAATTGTATTGTATTACTAAACTTGCCAATGGCTTGAAAAAACACGTGGTCGCTGATGGGACACTTTTTGTACATCTTGGTTGCCTGGAAGGCAACCTTGCTTCAGCACTCTAAGTGCTCTTCTGCCTAGAAGGCAATCTTGCTTGAACACTCTTAGTGTTGGGGAAACATGCCCCGAGGCATGGAAACTTGACTTGAGGGAATGTTACCTCATTGGAAACTTGTCTTGAGGGAAGCTTACCTCTGTGGAGACTTGTCCTGAAGGAATATTACCTCAGGGTAACACTGCCCACTTATAATTATCGACAGCTGGTCTAAAGTACAGTACGTATTTATCTTCTCGAGGCATAAATATCTTATGACAGACGTCAGTACCGACCTATCACATCACCTAAAGTAGGGAAGTTTCCCCTACCAAAGGCGGTTAGGAGACTTCACAAGTCTCCTCGAAATGGCTAAAATACCCTTACTTTTTACAGGTATATATACAGATTTCACTGCATATCAGCAGGGATGATCTTCATTATCACGTTCATTTTACCTCTGATTACGATAGAACTCTGATTTCTCTCAAGTCTCGTGTTGAATATACACTAACTTGATCGTCGGAGACGCGACGCTGGCACACAACCCGACGTTACGCTTTGTAGGTTGGAATTCAAGGTTCAAATCCACGTGGAGAAGCTCTTCTCAACATAAAATCGTCGACACAAGGTACTCATTATGTGTTTACGATTCTTGAACATTTGTGTGTTTGAGGATCACAAATCTCGACACCATCAGTCACGACCAGATTAAGGGGGTGTATTGGTTGAGGAGTTTGAAAGATTTTTTTGGACTTTAAAAGTCTGTGGGTATTCAATTCAAATTTTTAAAAGTCCTTAAAAATACTGAGGTATTGAACATAGACTGTTAAAAGTCTAAAAAAATCATAATGTATTGAACACTCTATGGATTTGACAAAAAAATAACACTGATGAAATTCCAAGCCAATCCCATCAGATTTCGATGGACTGTTCCACCCCAGCGTCCGCCGTTCACCAGCAATTGTTGGTGCAATTCCAGCACCGGGTGAGGCTCAACGATCGCTGATGAGCTCCAGCATCTTAGCCTCGGTCGTTTACCAGCGGTCACTAAGACGGCTGAGGCCTAGCAGTCGCTCGGAAGAGAGTTTGGAGTGAGTGTGGAAGTGCGAGAAAGTGGAGAGGAGTGAGAAAGAAACTCAAAACCAGAAAAAAAATCTAGAGAGAGAGAGAGAGTTTGATATCATGATATGGGCACCGAGCTTGATTTCTATTGCTATCTTCTTCACTTAAATTTCACTCCTAGTCAGAGAGAGAAGTCAAAAATTGAGAGATCTCTCACTGGAATAAGAGTAAAATGAAGTCAAATATTGCTTCTACTCTATTACAGTTGGGTAGGTGTGGTCATGGAAACAAGAAAAGGAGAGGGAGAGTGAGAGAGATTCTTTCTTCCTCTTTTTCTCAAAGGAAATTCCTTTTTTGCTGTTTTTCTCCATTCGCTTTTGGACACTCTTTACTCAAAAGAGAAAGAAACTCCACCACCACTAGGTAACCCAGCAGTCGCTGACTTCAACATAACCAACGACATTTCAACATTGCATCACTATTTATCCACCAAAGAAACTCTACTCTTTTTTCTAGTGGTTATCCAACGGTCGTTGGAATCCAATGGATGCTAGATTCCAGTGACTGTTATGTGCCAACGATCGTTGGTATGTGTAGATATCGAAATTTAATGATATATTTATTAATTTTAATATCTTATTTTATTATGAAATCTTATCATATCCATATTAATATAAGTTATTTAATTGATAAGTGACACGCACCCCTCGTGTGGTACGATCAAAATAATTGTGTATGTCCCAGACGGACAATACACGCTCCTGAGCCCACCACCGGACTGGCTAGTCTTAGTGGCAAGCTCGGGTCGATCCCACGGAGAGTGAGGAACTACTTTACTCTTCGGTGCACAAATTGAGTTGTCACGGTCTCAACCTGTATATCTGCACAATAAACTAAACAGAAATCAAATATAAAAAAGGGGGTAAGATTTGGGGTAGGTCATGATCATTGTTGATATGTTTATTCGGTCATGGGCATATTGAAGATCCGTCCATGCTTCATACAAACTCAAGGCGTGGCCCAAAGACATTGGGGCATTTCAAGAGTTCATACTCCACACTTGGGATGGTTGAGTCCCTTGTTGTCGTCTTGGTCCGAAGGTCACGCTTCACCCCGGTCACAAGGTCGTGCTTCACTCCTCCTTAGATAGTACTTATACCCGATCTCTCCAAGTATGACCCTCACCAACCTTCTCTCCCAAGCTTCCCATGTCCGCACCTACAGAGTAGACATAACTCGTGGGATATCCATTTCCGGTACTACGTCCAACCGGTCATCGATATATCTACGATACGCGAGATGAGTCCTTTGGTCGATAACCATAGCTTGATGCCTCGTCACAGTTGATGGTTGATTGTTAGAGAAGCCCAAGACTGAGGAAGGACGCAGTATCCCCTTGTCCATTCCTCACCATCCAGATCTACAGCACCATTGAAGGCGCTGCTCAGCTACTCGGTCATAGGCATACTGAACGTTGCCGTCTGTCATGCCCTGGCCTTTGCTTGTCATGGTACAGCTCTAACCGAGCGGGGATCACCTGCTGGATCAGAACTGCCCATGGATTCTGCTCAGATCTCTCTGGAACCACTGGATCCAACCGATGACACAAATGCCTCGCGAACATTTCACATATCAACACTTAATCATTTTCCCCACCCAAATCTCACCAGGGGAATTACTCACACATAATTAAATACATAAACACAAAATAAAATGAACACATGAATAGAAGAAAATACGAAATACTTGAATAAATACCAAAGGCAAACCGCCTTGGGCTTGTTCTTCACAACGGAATTGAAATAAAAGCTAGTAAATTGTTTGGTACGAAAATGTAAAAGAAAATACTGAACTAAAGTGTATCTTGGGACTGAAAATGAAGTAGAACACGATGGGGAGTAGCCTTTGTCAGCCACACTTGCTGGCTTTATATAGTTGACACACGTCAGTCTAACCCTAACTCAGCTGTCTGACAGTATCCCTGTGACTGACTTTCCATAAATAGATTATCGTGATTGATTTGATTGTTGGGGATGATTGACTTAATTGATTGAGTTGACTTTATCTTTCTCTTGCTGTTGATATCCCAGATTCGCTGAAACCTTCTATCATTGGCCCTTCACACGTTTTTCCATAAATAGCCCATATGTGCTGATTGGGACAGTCTGTCATGGCCTTACCAACATGAGTGATCACCTTCCATATTTAGCTTGATCCTTGATTGATCTGATTGGTGATTGGCCATCAATTATTGATTGATTAAGTTGACTCCACGTTTTTCCAGGTCCTTCCATTGTTAGGACTCGCCAGAATCTCCTTAATATCTCCATCACGTGTCTTTCCATATTTGGCTCTTGCTGCTGACTGCTGCTGTCCAGCATGGTCATATTGACTGCATCCTTCGGTTAGCCTCGCACCAGGTGGTACACTTTGGAAATCATCGCTGCTGAGATGCAACTTGGGCTGATTTGTCTCAGTAATGCCCATTTCGCTCATATTTCGTCCATATGCTCATTTCCGAGCTTCCACCTCCAAAATATCTGTTTTCTCCCCTATATGACTCATACAAACACAAAAGAAAAGAAAAATGGGGCCAAAAAGACCCAAAAGTCGAAGGCGCAACAATAAGTATGTCTTTATATGTAGATAAATATCTATTTCTTTGGCAAAAAGTAAAGGGATATACATCAATATTCAAGTGCCAATGATATCGCGCCACCTAAGCCCTTAGAGCCTATGATGGAGTCCAAAGCCCACTCAACTTCTCTCTTCCTACAACTATAAATAGGGGTCTCTACACAACTTTAAATCACACCTAAAAATCATCTTCAAGAGCTCAAGAATTGAAGAGAGAAATTCTCCAAGATTTCTCTTTCAATATTCAAGGTGTCCCGATGAGATTCAAGGCGTTCTTCGTGGAAAGCAACGTGTTCTTCGGCAGAAATATCTCAAGTGGCGTTTGATTCGGAAACAAGGCGAGAGTCCTCCAAGTCAACGTTATAAAGCTCGACGCTCAACTTTACTTCGAAAACAAGATAAAAGTCCACCGCATCAACACCACCAATCACAAAGCTCAAGTCAACGTCATCAAGTCAAAAATCAAGTCAAAGATCAAGTCAAAGCTCAACGTTTACTTAGGAAGCAAGGCGAAAGTCATCTACGTCAACGTTATAAAGCTTGAAGATAAAGTCTAAAGAGATCAAGGAGGCATACTTCTTATCAAATCTCAAAGGCTATCAAGTTCAAGGAGGTCAATGAGGCATACTTCTCTATCAAATCTCAAGGGCTGCTTGAAGACCGTTCGAGGATCAACTTGAAGAGAAGAATTGGAGGATCTAATAGAGATTGAGCCCGCGCATATTCGATATTCTTATAATTGTATTCAAACTTATATTTATTTGAATAAATACAATATTTTGTGTTTACAGTATGTTTCGCGCGTTTGCTGGATTACAGTGGGCGCTCGGATTGTGGATTTTAAATCCACTTGAATTATCAAAAATCCATCCGAAATCCATCCAAAATCCTACAGACTCCACATGGAGTAAATGGATTTTTCAAATCCATAGACTTTTTAAAGTCCAAAAAAAATCCATCAAAATCCACAACCAATACACCCCCTAAATGTGATTATAGACCAGATTTAAATGTGATTAAATGATATTTGTGTGGTTTTTGTCATCAAGAGATCCCAATAAGATTAGTCCCAATATATTTGTACCTGTGTGTAATCAAGTCTTTGTTCCAAGAATTTCATGAAAACTTGTCGCTAATATTATTCCCCACACAAGAGAAGCCATTTTTCATTATGTTCTCAAAAGCTGTTTTAAAGCTTGCCACTGAAATTATCCACTCAAAATAAGGGCAGAAGCCACTTTTAACAACATTCTTATAACTATATTTTATCAAGACACAAGCCAAGAAAATCACGGACTAATGCAATCTCACAACAGAACTAGCAGGAGTTTCAAGTTTCCTAGGAAAACTAGCATTCTAACAATGAATTACCATAAACATGTACAATTTTTCAGAATTATTGTAATCAATGGATCCCAAGACAAAACAACCTCCATGCACTAGTCCAAATATTTAACCATTATTTTTATAGGAAAACATTTGTTCCATGCCACTACTTTTGCAAAGTGGTTTACTGAGCACTAGTCAAAAAATCAAAGATCAATGCAATCTCACATGAAAACTGACAAAAGATTGAAATTCTAGCTTTACCGAGGCACTAGCTAGCAAAAAAATAAAAGATCAATGCAAAGATCAATTCCATCTCACACGAGAACTGGCAGAAGATTGAAATTCTAACATTATCTAGTCACTAGCCCAAAAATAAGAGAACTGATAGAAAAATGAAGTTCTAGCATTGTCGAGGCACCAGCCAATTAATCAAAGATCAATGCAATCTCACAAGAGAACTAGCAGAAGATTGAAATTCTAGCATCCGGTCAAATGATAAAACGCATCAACATGCACAATATATGTTTCACGGAGGCAACAAGAGAAATCAACAAAAGTTGTTCTTTGAATTCTCAGACTCAAATTTATTAATATACTCTTCATCACAAAGTCTAACACAGACCATCTAATTGCCAATACTCATAGAAGAAAAACAGTGGCAACAAATTTAAGTGCAATGAATTGCTGCAACATCTTGATGAAGTTCATCAATCAAAGAAAGGATTACTATCAATACCTCAGTATCTTCGCAACCCCCCAATTGATCATGTACGTTTTGCACAGTTCATGAAATGTGGAGATTCACAAAGAGTCTCCAGAAAGAGTTAGATATTTGCAGATATGCAAGATTGTTTATAGTTTCAAGTTCCATCCAAATTAAAGGGACAAGCTTCAACAACATAAAACAAACCATACATAAGCATGTAATTGGACTTGGAAGACTGACAGGAGGAGCCATGCAACAATTACTCAGTAGCCAAAAACTAACAGATTCAAGTTTGAAAAATGTTTAATGGGTGGGTGCCCACCCTTCTCTTTCTATTCATTTATCTATTAGGATTAAAATAAGGTTATTAACCTATCGATGCACTATTCGAAAAATCAAAGATCAATACAATCTCATAACAAAATGCAGGACAAGATTAAAGTTTTCTGGGAGAATTAGCATTTGATCATGATTTTATTGATTATAACCATGCAGAAGCATAGAAAATAGTTTTTCTTGATTCTTGTTATCAAAAGATCCCAAGGAAAAACAGTACCAATATTCTTGCACCGACTTAAGCAAAAGAAAGTTTAGGTCATTTGTTCAAAGGATACAAAGAAAACTTGTCACTGATATTATTCCCACAAGGACAAACACCATTTTTTCGCAACATTCTTATTATTGTTTTATCGAGGCACTCGCCAAATTTTCATAAATTGATGCAATCTCATAATAGAGTGGTGCAGAAGATTGAAGCTCTCTATGAGAATTAGCATTCAACCAATGATCTATTTGAATGATAACTATTATTCGAGCAACAAGCATAATCAATATTTCTTTAGATTCTTATCATTAAAGGAAAATCTTTATTCCTAGGATTCCTCCAACAAGGGCAAAAGTAATTTTTTAAAAAATTCTTATAAACGTATAAAGGGGAACTGGACAAAAAATCAAAGATAAATGCAATCTCACGACAAAAAATGGCAGAAGATTGAAGTTTTCTGGGAGAATTAACATTCGATAAATGATTTTTGTTGGCTTTTTGTCATCAAAAGATCGCGCGAAGTACTCTTGTGCGCGTATGTCATTCGACTCGCACGAAAATCAGTCCCAATACTTTTGCACCCATGTTTAACCAAGTCTTTTTGCTCGGCCCTTTGTTCCAAGAATTCCAAGAAAAATTGTCACTGATATTATTCCCGATTCAAGGAAAGAAGCCATTTTTCATGATGTTCTTAAAGGTTGTTTTATTGAGAGCCTAGCCCTGGGTAGGGGTGAGCATTCGGGCGGTTTGGGCCCAACCCAAACCGAACCAAAATTAACCGAAAACTGAATTGTATTTTTTTTCAAATCAAACTAAATTGTATCATATGTGTAACCAAACAGAATTCAAACCGTAATTTGCGGTTCGAGTTTGGCTATATTCAGTTTTAACCGAAATTTCTATATATTTTCAAATGCATATTTTTTACAACATTTGCACATATTTTTATTTCCTATTTTCTAATACATTTGCGCAAAATACAACAATTTTATTGATTCAACCAACGCCAAGCAACATCATTGTTGACAAGCGTCGCGGCATTGCAATTGGAGGTGAGATAGAGTTTATCGTTTATGATTGGAATATCAAAATGGGTGTATGATTTGACACATGCGTATGTAAAAGGGATGATTAGATTATCACAAGTTCAATCATAAAGTTTAAATTACTTTTAAACATTAATATATAAATAAAATTAAAAAATACTAACATATAAAAATATTTCGGTTTTCAGGTAGAAGTCAATTTTTTTTGTCCAACCCGAACAAAACCGAAATACTTTCAGGTTTCAATTTCTTAAGCCGAACCGAACCGTTAAATTAAAAAACCAAACCAAACTGCAACTTACGGTTTGGTGCGGTTTGAATTTTCGATTTGGTTCGGTTTTTGCTCACCCCTAGCCCTGGGCCCTTAAATCTTGCCACTGAAATTATTCCACACAATAATTTCATGCCCGTTTTGAGAAATCACACACTAGTTGTTCTTAAATTCTCGGAACGAAAAGATCCCAAGAAAATAAGCCCCTGCACCCACGTTTACCCACTTGTTTGATTTTCTAGGGCCTTTGTGTCCGAGAATTTCAAGAAAACCACGTGAAAGTTTAAAGAAACCTTTTCCCAGTCATTTAAAAACTAAAATTGCCCCCAAATTTTCAAGAAAAGCATGCGCATGCATAAACTCCATTCTTCAATTAACCATCAAGATAGATTGTTTAAAAACACAAAATATTGAATCGTGGGACCAAACTTGTGGGAGATATCGGATGAGAGAGATAGAGAGATGCAAAAATTGGCAGCAGAAGGCGAAGCCTCAATTCAAAATTAGCACACTCCGTGTTGGGAAATTTAAGTAAAGTTTTGATTGATTTCAAAATCAAGTGACCCCAACCGAGTAGATGTTGCCAGATCCTAATGTTAGCTTTTAGGCTCGCTGTTTGAGCAATGTTAAGATTTTATCTTTACAGGACTCCAGCTGAAGACGGCAATAAGGCTTCACTCGGATAGAACATCAGTTGTAAGAAAAACAACTGAGCTTTCAAGAGATAGAACATCAGTATAAGAAAGACAACTGAGCGTTCATCAGATGAGAGTTAAGAAGGGGGAAGTTGTAAGAGAACATCAGTTGTAAGAAAGACAACTGAGCGTTCAAAGCCAACTGATCAGATTCAGAACATCAGAAAGACAACTGAGCGTTCAAGAGATGGAACATCAGTTGTAAGACTCAATCAGTAAGATCAACAAAATGAAGTTCAAGTCAGCTGAGGGTTCAACTGCAGATAGCATTCAGATAGAATATCAACTGAAGACAAATCAGGTGAAGATCAAACGTCTCAACCGACCATCCAATGTTGAAAGACTAATGTTGAGATTTGAAATTCAAATAAGGAAGTCACGTGAAGGTTTGACTCTCTGTCATTACCTCATTTGGCCCAACACAAGGCTGTCTCAGATGGAAAGCAGAAGCACACAGTTGCCAAATCCGGAAAGTCTGCAGAGATGAGAGACAAGCCATCACTTTCAAAGAACAGAGATCAACGGCTCATCCAACGGCTAGTTGATTCTCTCCGCCTATAAATAGAGGCCTTCATTCATTCACCAAGACTTAGAAGACAGAAAAGTACGAGAGCAAAGAGTTAGACGAACGAACATCACCAGTTGAGAGTTCATAACGCACTCAAGCAAAACTGCTGTTATCCTCTAAGAACATCACTAGTTGAGAGTTCTAGAGTGTTAGATTATGTCTTAGTGTTTTTTGATCCAACCTTGAGAACATCACTAGTTGAGAGTTCATAAAATGTTAGATCCTAGCTCACTTCTTGTTCGAGCTATCAGTTGGAAACCCACCTTTTCACACACCCTCTCAAAAGGATTGTTAGGACCCTACTCTTCCCGGAATTGAGTAGATAGGTTGATAAGTACCCGTAAACTTATTTGTAAGGTTGATTAGTACCCGTAAACTTATCTTAACGGTTGCAAAGCCCGCGTAAGCTTTGTGGTTTTGTCCAGAAGAACTTGGACTGAGTTGTGTGGACTCACAACTCCCCGTGGACGTAGGAGTTCTCTCCGAACCACAAATCTTTGTGTGTTGTGTTTATTATTCAGTTAACTTATTGCATATTCAACTGACCGACTAACCAGCACTCAAACTGCACTTTTACATTCTCAACTGTCTTGGTTATTGACCAACCTTGCATTGAAGCGTGAGTTATATTTATACGAGTTGTTATTTTCCACCACATTCCGCACAGCACCACTCTTCCAACTGAGTTCTCGTACTCGGTTGTGAATCCAGCTGAGTCTTTTACTCGGTTGAGATATTTTCGAGAGTTGTTTTAAAATTTCCTATCTGGTGTATTCCTCCTCCCCATACACCAGAACTCGTATCGGGACCATCACTCTGTATCTATTCTCTCTCTTTCCCGATCACTTTAGCGTTGAAGGCAAGTCTAGATTTCGTCTGATAAATAAGGAAACTATTAAAAATACTATGTTTAGGGTTTGGAGTTTTAAATAAGAAAAGGCGGTTTAAGTAATGTTTGTAGTATCAATTCCATATATCAATCAGTACACTTTAAAAAAAATCCATATATTAGTACTCCCTCCGTCCAATTTATGTCTATCCATTTGGGGTGTGGCACGGGTTTTAAGAAAGTTGATAAAGTGGTAGTTGGTGAAATAAAGGTGTATTTGAGGGGTAGTGAGATAATGACAAAAAAATAGTGGTAATGACAAAAAGAGGTGGTATTGACCAAAAAGTAGGAATAAAGTTGTTGGGATGATAAAAAAATAAAAATAAAGTTGATGTGAGGTGGGGTCATCAATGGCAAAGGGTAGTAAATAGGGAAAAGGGATGAGGGTATAAGTGTAAAATTCTTAAACTAGGTAGACATAAAATGGACAATTTTTTTGTGGTAAGTAGGTAGACATAAATTGGACGGAGGGAGTACTTATTAATTATTTAAATCACAAGGAAACTAGAAAAAATTAATGCAATAAGATGAAGCATTTTAATATGTCAAAGTCACTGTCTTAAAAATTAATCCACTCAGGCCGATGAGGCCTAGCTCAATTGGCTGGCTGAGATACCATAAATCTCTTCTTAATGAGAGGTCTTAGGTTCAATCTCGCTTGCAAACGGTGTAGTTTATTTCCCACCTTATGATGGAGTAGTTGTCCCACCTTGCGTGGTGATATAGTGGTTCCACATTGTAATGTAGAAGTCCCACCTATATGGTGGTGTAACAATTTATTTGATTAGATAAATATATACTCTATTTTAATTCCCTCAAAAAAAAAATCCAGTCAGTGGCCTTAATACGGGAAAATCCATGATAGATCGACCATAAAAAAGTCGAGCCATGGATGAATGACACGTGGAATCCACCAAAGAAATACTAAAACAACTAGTGGTTTTATCCCCATTAGATCGCCACTACATCGCCATTCTTAATTTTGACTTTTATGGGGACAAATTTATGTCGCCAAATTTATTTTATTAATGTAAAAATTAATTAGGTAATATTAGAATGTCGCCATTTTAATTATTATGAATTACTTAATTGCCCTTCTATTTAATGAATTTCCAATTTTGCTAAACGAGATCCACGCTTTCAAATTGGTATCAGAGCCCTAGGTTTATTTAAGAATTATATTTAATTTATTATTTAATATGAGTATTATACCTAACAGAGGAGACATCCAAGAATATATGGATCCGGACAACTGTCCGAGATGCGAGTGTTACAGGAACTATCTTGAATATTTCAAGATAGATAAAGATGATTTACAGGAGGCTATAGCCTACTGAGAGGAACGCTTAATCCAAAGCTTTAGAAAGAGGGATGATGAAGATATTATGTACAGTCATCAAAATAAAGAAAAGAGTCAACGATGTCTCTTTGTTAATGCTTATCTCACAGAAGCATTAACAACACTGAAGAACCAGGAACATCAATTCCATAATTGATGGCCCAACAGTACCCGAAGGAGAAGGGAATAGCAAACATTCCCAACTACCGAGATATCACCCCAGATGCCTCTGAAATATCAAGGGATCTAAGGGAGATACAGAAGACGGTGCAACATTATGGCAATAGCTTTTATGGTGTACCAAAAGACTTGTACAGGATATCAATGATGTTAGAGGAAAACAAAAACATCCTCGTAGATATCCAATCCAGAATGGAGAAGCTGGAACAGCAGCAACCCCGATCCGATCGACTTAGACGGAATCCTTTTATCAATGAGCCCACTTACTCGACAAAGGTGGAGAAGTGAAGAAGGATCCACAAAGTGAAGCTCTCTCAAGAATGCTTCGAGGTGAAAAGTCATGAATCACCTCGAAAGACTCAATCTTGAGGATATGCAGGAGTTGGCAGAATCTTTTGCCAACCTAAAAGTGGTTAAAAATGAACGATCAAATAGTTGCAGCTCAGAGACAACAAGGACTACAGATGGTAATCCCGGAGAGGCAGCAAATCCATGACGAGCATATGAGAGATGCTCGTGACTATCACGCCGGAGCAAGGTTTGACCCAGTCACATCAGATGATGCCCAGCTGACGATTAGAAGAACAAGAAGAAGGCAACCTAGATTGCAGGATACACCTGTTGGAAAGGTTACCTTGGATCCTATTCATCCATACAGAGTGATGCTCGATATCGATGAAGTCAATTTCATAGATCGAGAATCTATTATTGATGAATGGGTTTCAGCCATGAGGATCGCAGTAGCAACGCTCGATCTTGACAAAGATGGATTTATTAAAATCCTTGAGACAAGTCTCGCTGGAGTAGTAAAGATTGCTTGGGAAGGGATCTCAACAGACCTTAAAAAGCAATGCTTTGACGAGATCAATTCCTTCACCGAAATGATTAGAAAGATGGCATTGCTCATCAAAAATCATTTCCTTGGAGAAGGATATTTCGAAGGATACGATGAAGAGAAAAGGAAGAAATACTTGATGGCGTTATATAATTTAAGACTTACAGTCTTAAATCTACAAACGCTTAACAAGTTCATACAGCTCTTCACCGTTTATCAGCATCAATCAAAAGCTGATGATCGAACTGCAATGGAAATTTTCTTTCCGAAATTTCCAAGTCCATGGAAGGAGATGTTAATTCGAGATTACAAACCAGGAGATCTCGACAACGTCGCCAAAAGGATGTCATATGTACATCAAAAGCTCTCAGAGTGGTGTCAGCAAGCCACAACTTTGAGAAACATGAATAAGCTAAGGAGGATCAACAAGGCAACCCCTCTACCAACTATCATTGGAGGAGAACCACCAAGGCTGAAAAGAAATAGAAAACATAGATTTCAGCCCTACTAAAAAGGTGGGAGATCAAGAACAAGTCCTTGGAAAATAAGAACGAGGTGGACACGACAAAAGGCTAGACTCTACAAATCTGGCCAAAGAAGCGGTCCAAACAGGTTCTCATCCCAACTATCAAATAGATCTCAAGGACGAACACCAGTTAAGAAGACTTTCAGACGAACTCACACCAGAGTTAATGAAAACTTCAAGGATTGCAACTATTGGACGTGCGAAGCAAAGAGACATATCTCAACAAATTGTCCTGACAACGAGAGAAGGGGTATCCGGAAGTTTGAGTCAACACCAGACATCGAGGATGCCATCTACTATCAAGAACTGATACAAGTATATCAGTTCAAAGATATACCCTCAGACGAGAGTATATACGAGCAAGAGGAAATCTTCAGTGAAGAAGATTCGGATTGGTCGGATGGATCTTCACAATCTGAATCCGACTGACGCCGAGGTTGTTCATCAAAAAAGTGAAGATAGAACCGGCTTTTCAAGCCAGACACTTATCTCGCCAGATATGATGGATAAAATTATGAAAAGAAGCCTGAATATACAAAAATATCAAGGCTTCACGGCAGGAGCTTTAGACCAAGTTTTTAGGAACTTCAGTCTAAGAAGTAGGAGACATCACACCGTCTATGGTATTACTAGACGAGAAATGTCTCTCCCAATCGAGCTGATTGGAAATCAAGTGGAGATACAGTTGATTCCAGCCGAGGACATTAGCGCAGATCTGGCTAAGATGAAGCCAGAAATTGCTGAGAAAATGAACTGGATTCACATTGGAGCAATATAGTTGGTTCTCAAATCTACTCTATTTCTAGGAGTGGATGCAGCAATCGATATCACGATATGCGATAGAAGAGTCAGAAGTTTAAAAGATTCCGTTATGAGAACAATCGCCAGGAATCTTTGTGCTGGGCAGGTTGTGGGGATTATATATCCCAAGGTTGCATACAATCTTAATGACGCGATTTTCAGTAAGGCCGTGACTCTGTATCAGGATTTCAAGCGTAAGGATCTATTGGAAGATGGAAATAGACCTTATTCTATTACATATCAGGTGTCATATGCACTTTCCAACTCACATCATACTGAGTTATTTTTGGGAAAGCAGTTCTTCGAGATACCAGATATATTAAAGAAGGTGACAACGGTGGTTTGTCCCGATAGAATGGAAATCCCTCGATTAAGAGAAATTGACATTCAAATAGGAGATAAGGAAGTCATGAGACATGATCAAAGTCTCAAACTAAATGCAGGAAGACTATCTTTCCAAGGTGACAGAATCATGTCCCAGCCATTTGGAAGAAATCTAATCCAAGACTCTTATCCCCAAACATCCCGGAGAAAAGGGGCAGTAGTAAATCTGCAATGCCCGAAAGGATGGAGAGGAGTTACAGTTAGATTCGACTCCACAAGATGGGAAACTAATTTCCCTCGTAATGTCTTGTACTATCTGCAACAGTCGGAGATCAACCATTATAGAGGAACCCTTGAAATAGGGGGAATCAGATCGGAGATCAAAGAAAGAGCCGGACAAGAACCATACATTCTGGTATTGGGACTGAATTTCCTTGAGAAATACAAGCCATGGAGAAAGATGGGAGAAGGAATGAAAATTATGATTAATAATACGCTATTATTAATCGAATGATGAGTCCATTCTCCATATACATCTCTGTTAGGATGTTATACGATAAATATAAAGCAGAATATTTTGCTGCTTATATCGATTCGGGAGCAGGAATCTGCACAGCAAAGCGAGAAGTCTTTCCAGATGAAGTAGAAGATGATCTGCCTCGTATTGCAGGAAGAGATTTCTCAAAAAAGATCCTACTCTTATCAAAAGGAGTAAAAGAAACGGAGATCTTGATTGGAGAAGCTGGCAATACGCCATGGTATAAGGTGAAAACTCCACCAATTTATTTTCATGATACAGGCGCAGACATTCTGTTAGGAAACAACTTCCTACAAATGTTCAAGAGATTTACTCAGGATAATGAAAATAGACGATTGGTGTTCATAACCAATTGTGATCATAAGATCATTATCCAGAGGATGCGCAGGACATTTAACCGACAAATGCCACTGATATTCCGCAACAAACGTGGTGATGAAGGAAAACTTCGTCATCCAAAAATGAAGGATCAAAGGAGATTCAATGAGGCAGTCCTAAGCTGCATCAGAGAAAAGGATCTCAAAGATGAAGAAATTCAGATCCTTAAAGTATCCTTAATAATCAAGATATTAGGGAAGAAACACAAGTGTTCTTGGAAGATGTCAAAAGGAAGATCAGAAGAAGTTACAATGAGAATCCTTTGGTATGGTGGGACAAGAACAAACTCGAAGCAACCTTGAAGGTAAAACCGGGCAAGGAATATGAGTTTGTCAGATACAGACCAATCTTGATGAATCTTAAAGATCAACAGGATATGAAGGAAATAATCAAGGAACACCTTAATTTGGGATTGATCGAACCAGGGAACTCGCCTTACAGCAGCCCCGGATTTCTGGCAAGAAATCATGGTGAGATCAAACGAGGTAAACCCAGACTTGTCATAAACTATAAAGGGATTAATGATATTCTAGAATTTGATGGATATTTTATCCCAAGTAGGGAACACCTTATTAATTGCATTAGGAATGCTAAGGTTTTCTCTAATTTTGATTGCAAGTCAAGATTCTACCAGATTCGCATGGAAGAAAGCAGTAGAAAGTTCACAGCTTTCTCTACTCCACAAGAGCATTATGTTTGGATCGTGATGCCAATGGGGTTAGCCAATGCCCCCTAAATATTCCAGAGGAACATGGATAATCTTTTCAAAGATTATTTTTCTTTCATGTTTGTCTATATTGATGATATTTTAATAGCATCAAAAAAATATGTAGAAGCATGCCAAACATCTAGATATCTTTGCAGATGTTTGTCACAGGGAATGTCTTGTACTATTAGAAAAGAAGGCAGTCATTGCAACCAGAAAAATAGAATTTCTGGGCATTGAGATTTATGAATCGGGAATTGTATTACAAGATCATATTGTGCAGAAGATCCAAACTTTTCCTGAAGATGTAAAAGAGAAGAAACAACTTCAAAGTTTCTTGGGAGTTGTTAATTTTGCAGGAGCATTTATCAAGAATCTTGCAAAATATAGGAAAGTATTTAGTCTTTTATTGAAGAAGGATGTTCCGTTTATCTGGACAGATGAACATAAAAAAGGAATGAGGGAGTTAAAAGAGGTTTGCAAAAATCTCCCAAAACTCTCGATACCTCAGGACGAAGATGACTTAGTCCTATATACGGATGCAAGTGATTATTGGTGGGCAGCAGTCTTAACCAAGATCACTTCCAACGGAGAAGAGCCCTGCAGATATTGTAGTGGTTTATTTCAAGAAAGTGAGGCTGTGAGATGGCATATCAACGAGAAGGAGTTCTTTGCAGTGCGAAAGGAGTTTAAAAAATGGCCTTTATTTTTATTAGCAAAGAAATTTACTTTGAAAGTTGATAACACGCAGGTTAAAGCTTTCTTAGAAACAAGATGGAATCTAAACCTGAGAAGGCTAGATTAATTAGATGGCAGGCTGAATGCCAATATTATATTTTTGGATATTGTCATTATAAAATCTCATGAAAATGTTCTTGCAGATTTTTTGACAAAAGATGGAGCCAGCTGAAGCAAGATCCATCCTAACAACCCGAAGGCATTTCAGAGATAATCTGGAATTGCTTTTTGAGGAGTGGAACGAGTGCGTTCTTCATGCTAAACAAGCCAAAAGATTGCAAGCTGCTGATGAGACAAAAGTCACCAACAGAATACAGGCATGCTTGCTTACTCAGTGTCAACTTTGGGAAGCAATGCAACCGGCCCTCCTCCGGGCTTCCAAGGAACCCTTGAAAAAAGGAGAGTTTCGAGTACAGGGCTCTAAACCTGTAGCAGGGGATTTCAATACCCTTTGTCCAAGTCCTAAGTTGGTGGTTTTTTCGGAACCATTGGCCCAAGGAAAAAATGAGCTTCAAGGGTCAAACCCTAAAGCTTCATGTCAACCCAGCACCTCTAAGGTTAAAGAGGGAGAGATTAATCTTAGGCCAATGACTGACACCTCTAAGATTAATACTGACAAGATTGAAGTTCCTTCTTCATGGCAGGTCTATCAAGACAATTTGGAGAAGCTTGTTACCAGGAAAAATATCAACCCAGAAAAAATAAAGGTTGATGTTTCGGGGAAATATCCTCGAGTGTGGACGATGCCAGGCGCTGATTCACACTAAATCAGAAGGTGGTACGATTTTGGGGCTTTAGCCTCAGTTTATACTACATCACCATCATTCACGGAGATCAAGGGTCTGCCAAAATGGATCCATGAAGCTATGTATGATGCCTGGTTTAACAACTCATCGTTTAGCCGGGGAGATATATTGGAGTTATACTTCATCAGTGCAGCTCCAGAACCAGCAGGAAAAGGTAACCATGAAGCCTTTCATTACATAAGGCTCAGGAGACCTAATACCAATGCCTTGGGACGAATCAAGGCACCAATGGAGGAAGGGACTACACTAGTCTCAACAATGCCGGAGGATCTCATCTCTACCAGAAGAGCATGGGGTCTATGGGTATGTCTCACGGAGATGGACAAAGTCAAGTTTCCATTCAAATTCTTTCAGAATTCGTCGAATGGATCTTTCCTGTTAAATACAATGACAGGAAAATCAACCAACTACGTAGAGGAAACTTTCGAAAGAAAGAGGATTTTGCTTTAGGAAAACAGGATTGCGGGGAGCAAGCAGACTCATCGCAAATATTGTAACATGGTTCATTTTGGGCATTGGACTGAGCACATCTGCTCGGAGTGTCAGAACCAGAAGGAGCCAGAATTCGGAAAAGGCTTTCTTCCCAGAAAAGGGAAACAGAAGGCTCGTTCCGACGAATACACAGAGCGCAAGGAAATGCCAAAGGCAAGGATGCCGAGGGCCCCGGGAAAAAAATAGATTCCCGACACAGGATAAAAGAGTCATGTAACTCTAAGCTGGAAGACCACTCACCAAAAAGAAAACGACATAGGTGGGTGGATGAACATGAATTACCCACTAAATTACAAATGGGTAAAGCTACAGGAGAAGGACCACTACCATAAAACAGTGATCCATAAATCACGGGTCATCAACTTCAACCAAAAGTTACTTGTCTTCATGTTATAATGGAAGGCAAGATGGACCAGCTTCAAAAGAGGTCGGTTGTCCTCAAGCAATAATGGCAGGTTCCGCTTCACGTGAAGAAAAGAAGCCAAGGATAAGTAATTCAAGGCAATAATGAAGTGTGAGAGGTCACCTTAAGACCTCTATATAAGCAAGCATAAGCAGGAGCGGAAGGATCATCAAAAAATCACTCACCATCTTCTCCGCTTCATCCAAAATAAAATTTAGCATAGTTTTCTTCTTTCGTTCTTTTCTTTTAAGTTTATGTATCCAAGTTTCGCTACCATGAGTAGCTAAACAAGTCTGTCTCCTCCCTAAAGGAGATATACTTATGTTGTAATAAGTTTTATATAATTCCTAAATAAAGATCTGGGCTTTTGCTCATCCCTTCCAATATTTAAGACTTTCTTTGTGTATCGACGGAATGCCCTACGCCTCAGGTAGGAAACGAGCGAAGGCTGTGCTGGGTGTTGCTGAAGAATTCTGCGGCTGGAAACCATCGGTTGCAATCATGTGGTTGGACGAGGTCTCTAAAACTTCCGGCAGAAAAATCCGGCAGCATTACGGTCGAAAAAGTATGAAGTCGATATACGTAGAATTTATTTTATACGGAAGTGTGATGGGCCTGATAAGTTTTGAATTGATTATCTTCAGATTGAAAAAAGGGATCTCAATAAGCAAAGTATACAGAAATTCATTGGAAAAGTTTTAAAAAAATGACAAAACCGGTTAGTGGTATTCAAAAGTGGTATTAGAAAAGACCTCCACGTGGCAAGCATCTAAGGTCTCGACCTTGGGAAGGTCAGCCTAGCATGGACAATCCCCCTTAATATATCCTTCTCTAGTCAGTTTAATATTTGGCGTTTTCCGATATATTTAGTTACTTGTCAATTCTGTAATGCTCTCTTTATATGAAATGAAATGGTCACCTAGTTGTAATAATTATGACTATGCACACGGAAAGCATACCTAACAACATCATACTATTTCTTAATAATATGGACGATAATCAATGAATGAAATGGAATCATGATCTTTCATTGACGACCCATAATATTGGAACACATAATGAAAGTTGAAATTAAATTATTGATAATAGTACTATAATTTTATGATGGCTAGTGGAAGATAATGAACATACTAGTTAAGATTCTTATTTCAGTGACAGATAATTGATCTCAAGTACCCTCTCCAGTATGAAAAGAGCTCAATATATAAAGGGCTATATGATAGGAAGAATTAGCACCAAGTTCATGAAATAAGAATTCTTGACATTGTCAATATGATAGTTTTATTGAACTATCAAATTAAAGATTGATCATTATGAATTTTACATAGTAAATATATATACTAATAGATTTTTTAAATCAGAATTGAATACCAATAGATATTTAATGAATTTTTAAAATCTAAATTGAATAGTTATAAACTTTTAAAATACAAAAAATTCCTATAGAATCTAAATTGAATACAACCACTAAATATTATCCAGCTCAAATCCACAGGCCGAAATGGCCCTAACCCATAATCCTTCAGTAGTATTTCATTTACTACTTTATCATCAGTATAATTCGGCATCTATGAAATATAAATGCAGACGGAGACTAATGTCATATTTGTGCTTCATTCATTGACAAATATTTGGTGCAACTTTTAATAATTAGAATGCCTAACTGGTTTGGCCTTTCATAAATTTTAATAGTTAATACTGGTTTTTAAATTGAATTACATTTTTCTGGTTAGTGTAAAACATCTAACTCAATTCAATATTTTTATTTTTAATTTAGATGTTGTGAGCATCCACATTTGCTCTCCCATGTGTGAATTAGATAATTTTTATTTATTTCTGATAACTTGCAAATCATATTTACAAAATTAGGTGTGACAGGCTTAGAGCATCCACAGCGGACGTCGAGCGTCGGGGTCCATGCCGGTGTCGAGTGCTGCTCAACCCCGCCTCGCTCGACACAGGCTGTGTCGATGCCGCTGTGGAGGCTTCGACCTCGGCGAGAACGAGCGCGAGGTCGAAGGTTGTGTCGATTTATCGACACCGCCTTCGACTTCGACGATGACGCAACATGGGGATACGTGGCGTGTCTCCATTGGTCCGTGCAATTCTTTTTCTGATTAAAATAAAAATAAAAATAAAATTAATGCAGCAACAACTATTTCAATATTTCAAATTGAGTAGTGATTGATATTTCTAGATGTTTGGCCTCGATTACTTGAATCGTGTTAAATCCGTGTGAGAATTTGAGCCTTTGCCGTTACATATTTTCACGGTGTATTATTTCTTGTGTGTGAATTGGTCAAGCATGCTTGAAAGTCTCTAGAACTTGCATTGGTTTCTAACTTGAGGTTGCATAGAGTGCTCATGGATAAAGAAATGATTTAAGGCCATCATTCTTAGCCCATTTTTGTCTTTCGTTTTGTCCAAAATTGAAATAATTCTAGTTTGCCCAATTTGAGCTTTTAACCCTTTTCTTTCTTAAACCGTTGGTAATTGGTGTAGATTGTGATGGTTTAATTAAGCGGAGGTTGAGAAGATGAGGTTTTTGCTAGTTTGTTATGAATATTTGTTACCTATATAAGCTCGAAAAAAAAAAGAATGGAAACAGAAAAAAAAAAACGAGAAAAAGTAGTGAAAAATTGAGCATAAGTGGGTACGGTTTTGAGTTTGAAAGATTTGCTAGTATGAGAGGGTTGTGTAGTTTGAGTAGAATTGTTATGGTTTGGAGTTTTAAATATGGGAGTTGACTTGATTTGATTATTTGTGGGGATTTAAGCCACTTTGCCATATATTTTTAACCTAACCAAAGAGCCTACATTACAACCTTGTAAAAGTCCTTTTTGATCTTGTCTAGAAGCACACATTAAAGCAATGGAGAGTGTAGACGATTTGCAAGCTTATGGTAGGCTACATGCATTGTTTGACTCGAGAGTTTCTTATTTTATCTTATACACTTGAGAGTTGAGTAAACACTTGAAATACTGTCTTTGTTGGTGAGAATTCTAAGTATTGAGGCTAGGTGTTTGGGATTGTTGAGATCTATTTGATGATGATTTATGTGATTACAAGTGAATATTTGTTTTAAAGGAATTCTGAAGTCGAATTAAGTCACTTTATCGCCTAAATCCATGTTTATTGTTTAGTTTTCTTTTGTCTTTTTATTTGGGGACAAACAAATGGTTAAGTTTGGGGGGTTGTTAAACATGGATTTTTACCTCTTTTTGGGGCTTAATTGATATTATTTAGTGGAGGAAAAATCTTGTTTAAAGCAAGTTCGAGTTTTTAATTTCTTGTTTGGAAGAATTTGATATTTGCTCGTTCTCGGTAAATTTTGTAGGATTTGGAGACCAAAGTAGAGAGAATGGAGCTAAGAGATATGAAGTTTGAGTCGACACGAGTTTGTAGCAAGAAACGGCTCGAGAAACGGATCAAAATTGAAGAAGAACGAGTCGAACAAAGTTTGTGCGTGCAAGGAAGAAGAATGCGACCACATAGGCTGCCGTATAGGGGTATGCGGCTAGATTGTCGAGATTTTACGCGATTTTTCCTATTGTGGCTCTAACTTTTTCCTTATTCTATTTTCTATCTCCACTCGACTTTTATTTGTTTCCCTAGTATAAATAGACCCTCTAAGGCTTATTAGCAGCATCTTTTTCATACATTACAACTTGGGGGATTTTGGAGCTTTCAAGGAAGACAAGAGATTTGATTTCTTCACTACGGTTTTTCTAACTCTATGTTTAGAATTGAATTCTTGTGTTGTTTTGTCATGATTATATGTGGCTAAATTTCTCGTTATCTTATGGTTAGAAAGTAGATGGATATTTGTTCTTGAACTCCTCTTTTAATTGATTAATCATGACCTATTGTCCTGTTCTTTATTCTTGTGCTTTTTCATGTTCGATTGCTTGATCACCAATTGTGCATTTAGTTGTGTTAGTTTAATATCGAAAGAAGATAATTAATACTTGAACTAAGAATAGGGAACATCCTCTTCAATAAAGTCGAAAGATCTTGAGATTAGGGTGAAGATAAATAATCTTAGGAACAATTAGGAGTTATAAGTTAGTAATTGATTGGACACAATAGTTTCTAGCTTATAATCCACGGTTTATTTACCGCGACAGCGGGCTTAAACTAATTTTGTGATTGTCTTAGGGAGAATCGAGTCCTTTAAATGATTAATTGATTAAGATGAGTTTGAGATTGAATATCCATTGAAATCGAAGCTATAAGATAATATCTTCTTTATTTGATTCCAAATTTGCTCTTTGTTTTGCTCTAGTTAATTTCGTTTTCTTTGTTATAATTAGTTAAACCAAAATCCTTTTAATTAAGAGTTTAAATAGTGGATGTTAATTGAAAGCAGTACTTGTGAATCTTAAGTTCAATCTCTGTGGCTTCGACCTTGTTTACTACAATTTAACTGTGCACTTGCAGTGTTAATGAAATAGCGAACAAGTTTTTGTTCATCACATGATCACAAGCAATCAATTTCAAATCCAACACTTTCATCATAAGCCAAGTCACATAATCAACCACAAGCCATGCTTATTCTAAAAAAAAAAACAACTTTAATTCCAAGACTTCACTTTAAAAACAAAACTAAAACTAAAACTACTACTAAACTAAAAATAAAAATAAAAATTTATCTAAAAAGCATTTAAAAGAAACAATCAACCCCTTTCTCCATCCCTCCAAACTTATTCAACGATATAAAATAAAGTCGAATAAGTTTGAAAATAGAAGAGGAAGTTGATTGTGATGGAACACACAGAAAGATATATTAATCCCCCTTCAAATCAGAAATCAACCAACCAATAGTAGACTTATGTTTTCTAAAAATACGCAACAGACTATCAAGACCAGAGCAAGAAAGATAAGGCGATACAATTACCGGACAAGTCTCATTTTCGCTCAAACATGCGTATCTAAAATCCTCGGGCAATGGCTTTAATTCGAGCATGGGCGGCCCTTCCTTTTGTGGTTGGGATCATCTTCTCTTCGCAAGGGTAGGAATCTTCCTCCCCCCTTTTTGAACTCATGTCCACCATCTAAAACACTACAACACTCAAACAACTCAAGGTCAAATGCATCATTAGTAGACAAAGAATCAAAATTAGAAGAGAAAAGAGAGTAAGAAAGACAAGCCTCCAATGGATCGAGTGATGCTCGCCAAACAGTCGACTCCACGCAAGAATCAACTACATCAATTACTTTGCACTCCTCCATCGGCCGAGTATCCAGCTCTCCACAAAACTTCAAAGCATTGTAAATGGAGAACGTGTGATTCTCATCATTTACTCTCAATGTGAGATCCTCATTGGCAACATCAATAAGCGTTCGTCCCGTCGCCAAGAATAAGAGGCATATCTTTGTCTTCCTCCATATCGAGCACCACAAAATCAGCAGGAAATATAAACTCGCTAACCTTCACGAGCACAACTTCCACTGTGCCTCTAGGATATGCCACCGACCGATCCGCCATTTGAAGAGCTATAGTAGTAGGCCGAATCTTCCCAATCTCCAACTTCTTGAAGATAGAAAGAGGCATCAAATTGATGCTCGCTCCAAGGTCACATAGAGCTCTCTCGAATGGCTTTCCCCCAATAATGCAAGATATAGTGAAACTTCCCGAATCTTTAATCTTCGCCGGAAGCTTTCTTTGTAAAATGGCGCTGCACTCCTCATTGAGATTCACCATCTCATAAACTCCCAACTTTTTCTTTTAAGAAATCACATCTTTAAGGAACTTAGCATATCTCGGCATACTTTGAAGAGCCTCCACCAATGAAATGTTAATATGAACCTTCCGAAAAATATCCAAAAGTCTAGAAAATTGTGCATCATCCTTCTTCTTTTGGTGCCTTTGAGGAAACGGAACCACCCCTTGTGTAGATGGATATGATGGTATCGATACCGGCTTAGATTGAAAAGCTGGTTCGTCCACTGCTTTGCTTTTCGGAATTTCTTGCACTTCCTAATCAACACCCTCTTCTTCCACACTTGGCTTTGGGTCATCATTAGGCATCTTCGGTCCTTCGTAAGAAGTACCACTCCTCAAACTAATGGCCTTGCAATGCTCTTTTGGATTGACAACCGTGTTACTCGGGAATTGCCCTTGTTGAGGTTGCGCTCCAATCGAGGTTGCTAGTTGTCCCAATTGAGTTTCCATCATCTTCATGTGGGTCTCCAAAGCTCCAATTGAGGACTTCGTCTTCCCGAACTTAGCATCATTAATGGCTATATATTCTCTAAGCAAATCATCGGTGCTCTCCTTCTTCGGCTCATTAATGACTCCATTAGTCACAGAAAATTCGGGTGGGGGCTGCAGTGCATTGTTCGGATTTCCATAAGAAAGATTCGGATGCCGATTGGGATGATAATATTGGCCTTGATTTCCTTGAATATTTTCTCCATTCATATTGTTCACCCAATTAGCCTCTCCCATCCGCACTTGCCCCACAACTTGTTGCTTTGGCTGCCTCAAGCTCAAAGAATCAGTCTTGTTGGTGAGATTGACTCCATGATTAGTCAAGATTTCCATGGGATTGGCACCTTGCATTGCTGCCACCTTTCGAACCTGAAGTCTCTCCGTTGGCCACTGATAACTGTTTGCAGCCAGTCTCTCAATAATTTCTAGAGCCTCATCACTTCTTCTTGCCAAAATAGCCCCATTGGCAGCAGAATTCATTCTTTGCCTCGTATCCACCGAGCAAGCATTATAGAACATGAGAATGCGGTTCTCAGCATCAAATCCGTGGTTGGGACATTTACGGAGCTTCTCCTTGAATCTTTCCCAACACTCGTAGAAGGTTTCACCATCAAGCTCACGGAACTGCACTATCTCCATCTTCAGTTTCAGAATAAGAATTTCAACAAGAATTTCTGAGCGATATCATTCCAAGTTGTATCAGCCCCAAGCTCCAGAGATTGATACCACATCTTCGCCTTATCCTTCAATGAGAACGGAAAGAGACGAATTCTGATAGCATCTTCAGGGACTTGATTGATCTTAGTAGTACTGCACATCTCTAGAAATTGAGCCAGATGCTCATTAGGATCCTCCGTCACATGCCATCCATACTGGTTTGCCTGAATCATCTGAATCAAACCTGTCTTTAACTCAAAATTAGTAGCATTGAGTCTAGGTCCAGGTATGACTCTTGCGTTCAGAGTAGGCTGAAAGGTTTGCTAAATAGGGGTCGGACGACGCGTTCGCTCCTCTTCTCTTGCCACAAGCTCATCAATAGTCCTCCTGAGAGCTGCTACTTCCTCAGCTGTAGCCATATTTTTATTCTTCTTTTTCTTAGCGTTATTACGCCGAGCAGTAGCTTCAATTTCAAGATCAAACGGTACTAGTTCTTCGTCACTAGCACGCGTGAGCATAAACTACCTACAGCAAAAACGAAGAGAAACAAAAAATTAAACTAAAAATAAACAAACAGAAAATAAATGTCTAAACTAGTCTCAATCAATTTAATCACAATATCACAAATCTTAATATCAATCCCCGGCAACGGCGGCAAAAACTTGTTCGCTATTTCATTAACACTGCAAGTGCACAGTTAAATTGTAGTAAACAAGGTCGAATCCACAGAGATTGAACTTAAGATTCACAAGTACTGCTTTCAATTAACATCCACTTTTAGACTCTTAATTAAAAGGATTTTGGTTTAACTAATTATAACAAAGAAAATGAAATTAACTAGAGCAAAACAAAGAGCAAATCTGGAATCAAATAAAGAAGATATTGTCTTATAGCTTCGATTTCAATGGATATTCAATCTCAAACTCATCTTAATCAATTAATCATTTAAAGGACTCGATTCTCCCTAAGACAATCACAAAATTAGTTTAAGCCCGCTGTCGCGGCAAATAAACCGTGGATTATAAGCTAGAAACTATTGTGTCCAATCAATTACTAACTTATAACTCCTAATTGTTCCTAAGATTCTTTATCTTCACCCTAATCTCAAGATCTTTCGACTTTATTAAAGAGGATGTTCCCTATTCTTAGTTCAAGTATTAATTATCTTCTTTTGATATCAAACTAACACAACTAAATGCACAATTGGTGATCAAGCAATCGAACATGAAAAAGTACAAGAATAAAGAAAAGGAGAATAGGTCATGATTAATCAATTAAAAGAGGAGTTCAAGAACAAATATCCATCTACTTTCTAATCATAAGATAATGAGAAATTTAGTCACACATAATCATAGCAAAACAACACAAGAATTCAATTCTAAACATAGAGTTAGAAAAACCGTGGTGAAGAAATCAAATCTCTTGTCTTCCTTGAAAGCTCCAAAATCCCCCAAGTTGTAATGTATGAAAAAGATGCTGCTAATAAGCCCTAGAGGGTCTATTTATACTAGTGAAACAAATAAAAGTCTAGTGGAGATACAAAATAGAATAAGGAAAAAGTTAGAGCCACAATAGGAAAAATCGCGTAAAATCCCGACAATCTATGCGGCCGCATGCCCGGCCGCATAAAATCCGAGAACCTCAGTAATTGAAATATAACTGTATGCAGTCTATTATGCGGCCGCATAGCTGGCCGCATACCCCTATACGGCAGCCTATGATGTCGCATTCTTCTTCCTTGCACGCACAAACTTTGTTCGACTCGTTCTTCTTCAATTTCAATCCATTTCTCGAGCCATTTCTTCCTACAAACTCGTGTCGACTCAAACTTCATATCTCTTAGCTCCATTCTCTCTACTTTGGTCTCCAAATCCTACAAAATTCACCAAGAACGAGCAAATATCAAATTCTTCCAAAACAACGAATTAAAAACTCGAACTTGCTTTAAACAAGATTTTTCCTCCACTAAATAATATCAATTAAGCCCCAAAAAGAGGTAAAAATCCATGTTTAACAACGGCTAAAATTGTGCAACGGCTAAAAAATCCCAATTTTCACTATATATATCCCATCATCATTCATTCATTTTCCACACAAAATCTCTTCTTCATCCATTCATTCTCAAAAAATTACAATCTACATATCTTATTTCGTACAAAAAAATGGCTGACGAGCAGTTCAATTCGTGTTACCAGCAGTATTGCGCTAGAAACCCACCGAACCAACCTCCCAATCCGGCAAATCCAACTCCCAATCCGGCGAATCCAAACTCTCAATTCCCTCCTTCTCCTTGTTTCGGCCAATACTCGGCCCCTGCCGGGTTTGCACCTTTTGCGCAGTCGCCGGGTTTCTCACAGTTCCCCCCGTCGACGGGGTTCTCCCAATTCCTCCAGTCTCCGGGATACTCGTCATTTCCCCCGTCGACTGGGTTCTCGCAGTCTCTGGGGTACTTCCAATTCCCGCCATCGACTGGGTTCTCGCAGTCGCCGGGGTACTCCCAATTCCCGCCGTCTTACGGCTACTCGCAGTCGTCGGGGTACTCTCAATTCCCCCGACATCCGGCTTTTCCCAGTTCTTCACGCCGCCGTCGGAGACTGCTCGATTCAGACGTTTCAATCTCAACGAAGACAACGACGATGTTGAGGTGGAGGAAGAAGAAGAGGCTTACGAAGATTCCCAACAAGAGAAATCGGAGGAATGCGAGCCAACACCACCGCCCCGCCGCAAGGGAAAAGCTCCCGCAAGCTCAAGCACGACCACTTCTCCGGCTAAGGGGAAGGGAAGGGCACGCCGCAGCGGCAAACAGCCCAAAGACTCAAGCACCTCATCGAAGCCATTGCGAGGTCCTAACTATACACCCACTGATATTGAATTCCTCGCACGGTGCTACATTGATTTCGGGTTGGACGCGGTGACCAGCAACTACCAAACCTCGGCCCAGTTCTGGGAGAAAATATGCAATCGCTTCAACCAGTTCATAGCTCCCGCCACTCCAAGAGAAAAGGATGCGATGAAGAGCGCATGGGGCCGCGCCAAAAAACATATCCAAAACTTCGCCGCCATCTACATCCAAGAAGAAGACCAGCTCGGAAGTGGGCAGCACGACCTCGATCTGTACACAAAGGCTCAAGATGTGTACACCGCCCGGTACAGGAAAAATTTCCCGTATAGGACTGCGTGGGAGCTCTTGAAGCACATCCCGAGTTTTGCCAACCAAAGGCGCCAACAACTCCAAAGCGGACGCGGATAAATGAAGCCGGCGAGTATACTTCGTCTGCTAGAGGCATCGCATCCACCACATCCGCGAGCGATGCAAACACGATGCAAGTTCGTCCCGAATGAGTGAAAGCTGTGAAGAAGGGGAGGAAGGGCAAAGCGGCGGCAAGGAAGGCGGCGGCAAGAGAGTTGACATCCGTAGCCGAGAATTTCGCAGCGGAGACCCAAGCGAGGGAGAGGTGGGCGTACGGTGTCTATATTACAGACACGTCGAAATTTACTCCCGCTCAAAAGGAGGCGCACGAAAAAGTCGTTCGCAAACTTGCAAAGGAATTTCAGTGGGAGTAGTTGCCCTAATTTATTTTCTTAATTATTGTATTTTTTAATTTTTTTAAATTCAATAAAAATGTCATTTTAATTTTTTAATGTAATTAAGTATTTTTTTTATAATATTTATTACAAATAAAAATAATAATAACAAAATAAAATTTATTCAATCATTGCCAATGATTATAGACATAGGTCTTACTCAACTCCACAAATGTGGAAAAATCAACCTAAGTCTTATTCAACACCATCAATCATTGAAATCACGCTTTCCGACAATCAATCGAGGTCTTACTCAATCCTTGATGTGGATGCTCAAATGTATTTGTTTTGGTTTTTTTGGTTAGAACTGGTATAATATTTGTTAATATTAGTCGATGATTTAAAATGCTGGCACATTAGTTTTTTTGGACTTATCCTCTATGGTCGATGCGGACAATTAATGTGAAGTTGCAGGTTGTCTGGTTGAGACTTGAGAGTTGAAACTGAAGCATATAGGTACTGTATAAATTTAGTTCCGAAGCTTCTTGTTTTCATTGGGATAAGATAAGATTCTGAATTAAAATACTAATTTACTCATTCATGACTTACACATACATAATTTTTTTTTTAATTCAGAAATACGCAAAAATAATTTAAAATACTGATTCATATTATACCTGGTGAGTGTTCAAAAACAAGCAAAAACTCTATTGTGATGAATTGTACGATGCGATTGACCATAGTATTTTCTACACACGATCCATATTACTTGGAGAACTTGGAAGACAATTAACATGAAAAAGAATCGAGACATATTCTTGCCTCAGTTTACAGGAGATTGTAACATGAGGAAATTATGTTTCATAACAATTGTACTGTCTGTATTACTAAACTCGCCAATGGCTTGAAAAAACCTGTGGTCACGCCATATTAAATTTGATTAGAGTATACTATCACCGAAAGAGAACAAATTATTTCGAGCAACTAGTTGAAGTATATTTTAAGATTGACAACTCCTATGGCCATTAATTCGTGAATGAAATACCTAATACTATAATAATGACATTCCACTAACCACATTTTACGGAAATTTACATTTATTAAACATAACCCGCTAGTAAAGACGTTTTTCCTCTAATTAAGAGGTTGGAAGTTCGAGTTATGTATGTATGTAAATTAAAATAATAGTAATAATATATTATTTATGTCTTCAATATTATTGTTACTTTTATTATTTAAATTCGTCCACGTTATAATTATCACTCTCATTATAATACAATATATTTAACCTTATATTTAACTTTCGTATTTTTCACGTGTTCTCAATCTCCATGAATATATATAGTTCAAACTTCAAAGTTCATATATTTTTACAGGAAATTAAAAATTCATATATTTGGCTAATAAAATCAACTTATCAACTTTATTAGCATGCGAACTTTTATGGCACGTGACTTCCGGTAGAGTTCAAGATTAAATTAGCATGTTAAAATTTTAAAATTCAAGTTAAAAACTGCAAAATGAGACAAAGTTTGTGATTTAAAATACATTATCGGGTGTGTGTTTTGGATCACCAGCTTCGAATTCGATGTTAATTTGCAACAAAGGGAAATTAATACTAGTATTCAATTCACACTAATTTATGGGCTAGTAAGTATAAATAAGACCTTCCCTCAAAAAAAAGGGAATAAAGTAAAATAAGACCTTAATCTAGCAATTAAGATTACATTAACTGAGATTATCCAATAATTAAATATTACATCCTTTATAATCAAGAAAAATTAAGAACTTGTCGTCAGCTTGGCCTCAACCTCATCAATCCGTTTCAGAAAATCTGCAAACCCTAATCAATTCGCTTATTTCGTGCCCCCACATTTCCAACGTTTGGCATGATTTGCTGGATTCATCACAATTTCAAGAAAATTTATACATTTATTGCTGCGTTGAACTGCAGAAGCACTGACCCAACTCCACTGCCTCCAATCAATAACTAAGTTTTTTTCTGCGAAACTCGCCGCAAAAAATGTCGGTTTTACACCACAGCATTTCGTCTCTATCCCGTTTTCAATGTTTTTCAGCTGTTCATCACCGTTTTACGCCTCGATATGGAGCAAAGACTCCATTTGTTCACGCCCCTTTTGCTGTTGAGCGCTCGAATGTTTTGCCGGCTGCTCTGCCGGTTTCAAGCAATTATGCATCATCTCCTGTATCTTCTTTCAGTCAGGTAGAAAAATGGGTTCTTTGAGAGAGAGAGAGAGAGAGAGAGGTATGTTAATGTGTTAATCTGAATTTATTCGAAAAAAATTGTGTGTATTGCAGTTGATAGAGGCTTTAATAAGTGGGGTTGATTTGTCGGAAGCTGAAGCTGAGGCCTCTCTTGATTTCTTGTTGGATGGAGCTGATGAGGCTTTGATTAGTGCTTTTTTGGTGCTTTTGAGAGCTAAAGGAGAAACTTATGAAGAAGTGAGTGCTTTTTCCTTTTTTTAATTCTATCTCAATATTTTGAACAAGCTTGCTTGTTTAAGTTCTGCCCAAATCTTGTGATCTGTCTGAATCAGAATTTAATAGTGTAGATGAGACTTTGTTGATGAATCTGAACTTGTAGTTGTGGTTGTGGCATAAAAAAGATGATGTCTTTACTTTACTGCTGGTTCATGTTTGCACATTTACTACTATCACTTTACACCAAATTTAATAGCTAGTCAAATTCAAATCTGGAGATAGAAAGGGTGCAATAACTTGTTGGGAGTTGTGACTAGTGAAAAATTGTCTGTGGTGAGAGGCAGTGAAATAAATACTGACTACAAACCATTAAATAGGTGGTTGGGCTAGCCAGAGCAATGGTAAAGCACTGTCGGAAAGTGGAAGGTTTGATCGATGCTGTTGACATTGTTGGGACCGGTGGTGATGGTGCAAATACCGTTAACATCTCTACCGGTGCTTCGATTCTTGCTGCAGCTAGCGGTGCAAGAGTGGCTAAGGTGGGATCTCTCGTTCATGTTGATTTTTACGGTAATTGTCTTTCTGGCGATATGGTTGAACTCATTTCTTGATCTGTGATTGTCGTACAGCAAGGGAATCGGTCTAGCTCGTCTGCTTGTGGTAGTGCTGATGTACTTGAAGAATTAGGGGTTGCAATTAGCTTGGAACCAGAGGTATCTGCGGAGAGATTATTTTTGCTTTATCTAAATATTGATTATTACTGCTCCTTTATGCTATCAAAGACATATTTTGCACAGTTTCACAGTTATGTGTAGGCTTAGGTCGCTATCTTTGATACAATGCTGTCATCTAATTGAAATCTATAGTTTGAAACTTCGACTTGAACACTTGTAGTAAAACCGGCTGTAAAGATATCTCGTAGTCTGAGACACGAACACTTCCAATATTACCGGCTGTAAAATATAGGATACTTCATATTCTGAAACATAAGGTTATGGAATGAGATGCTAAATGAGTTTCTGAACAATTTCATGTAAGATTAGTACATGATAATGCGTACTTGTATATTTTGAATAAAAAATAAAGACAATTAGGAAATTCATTTATGTTCTTGTTATGCATAAGACGAAAAACTTGGAAGCCTCCTTAGATTCGACTGTAGGAATCAACCACGTAAAGATTTGATTTTTCTTTGTTTAATTTGAAGTTCATGCTACCAGAATCATTAAATTACAGAGAAGTTTTATTTCATGGATTCATATCTAATACATTTACTCCATTCAGGGTGTTAGAAGGTGCGTGAATGAAGCAGGAATTGGTTTTATGATGTCTCCGATATATCATCCAGCCATGAAAATCGTTAGACCTGTCCGAAAGAAGCTGAAAGTGAAGACGGTTTTTAACATCTTAGGGCCTATGCTGAATCCAGCTAGAGTTCCTTATGCTGTTGTTGGTGTCTATACAGAAGATCTGGTAGGTGCACTTTCTTAGGGTTTCGTAACTTTTGTTTACGTATTTCATAAAAGTTCGGTCTAAACGAAAGCAAAGTGGTGAGATAAGTTTAATGTCCTCGGCAAGGTCCATAAAATGGCGAAAGCAGTTCAAAGGTTCGGTATGAAAAGGGCATTGATCGTTCACTCTGAGGGACTGGATGAGATGAGTCCCCTCGGTAAGATGCATGTCTCGTTGCGAATGTAGTACTTTGTAGATGCTTATGCCCTTCGTTTTATAGAATTTAACTCAGAATTCCTGGAAATTGGAACAGGGCCAGGACTAGTTCTTGATGTCACAGCAGATAAGATAGAGAAGTTTTCATTCGATCCACGTAAGAATCAACACTTTCTTTCTCGATCATCGATGTTCCTGCCTTGTTTATTATTTGCTAACTCCATGGTTCACGTTAGTCGACTTTGGAATCCCTCGTTGCACACTGGAGGACTTGCGGGGTGGAGGCCCGGAGTACAATGCCAATGTTCTGAGGCGCGTTCTAGCCGGAGAAAAGGGTTCAATTGCAGACGCCCTGGTAACATCCTCTTTCTCACCTGGCATTCATGAAATATAAAATAAAGGAAACTTAATATTTGAAAATATTTTTGCAGGTGCTAAACGCTGCAGCTGCTCTTCTGGTAAGCGGGAACGTAAAGAACCTAGCAGAGGGAGTGGATCGCGCTCGTCAAACACACGAATCGGGCAAAGCTCTCGAGACTCTCAACCGTTGGATCGAGACGTCAAAGGTAAGAAGATGTAATGCAGTATGTGTGTGATTATCTTTCTTAAAAGAAGCTAATATACATCGTTTTCTAATTCAGAATGTGAAAGAAGAAGCTGTTAGTGGTGCGGCGACGGTCGCCGCATAACTGCCTACAGAGGAGTGATGGCTATGTTGCAAAATGTAGGTTCAAGATATCATTTCCATCAACCAAGGAATAAAACAAGTATTTGAGGGTTGATGTAATTTTTTTTTTCCTTTCTGGAACCACAGTTTTGTATATTATCTGCAATAAAATTAGAGTTATATACTTGGGGAACTACCTTTTTTTCTCTTTTGAAGATCATAAAAAGGTCTTGAAAATAAAAAATGGAGAGAACTGTACATCTTAATTCTGTTTCAATCTATAAAACTTCCCAATTTTATCCTTGTCCAAAATGTGAAAATATTATCATTGACAATGTCCATTCGACATCAAATTCAAAATTGGTAGAGGGTTTTTGAAGCCATTTTCTTGATGGAGGAGTAATTGTAATTCAAAAATTATATGTACATAGAGTTGCATCCAATTTTGTGTCTTTCCCCAAGACCAAGTGGTTTGAAAAACAGTTCCTTCTTCCACTCAATTTACTAGTTAATACTTATACTGTGCCTTAAGTAGCTCATCCTCATGAATATACTCAAGACATAATAATACTATCAATTATCAAATGTGCCTTAAGTAGCTCATCCTCATGAATATACTCAAGACATAATAATATCAATTATCAAATCCACAAGCTTGTTGAAAGAGCAAATGTCTCACAATAGCAACACTACAAAGAGACACACACTTTACCAACTTATGATGCACAACTCTTCCATACTTCAAGTCATCAGAATTTTTTTCTGCTTTATTTCCTTTCACTAAAGAAAGTCTAGGACTTCATTGTTTGTTTTGGAATTGCACCAGCTTCAGCTAGCAACGGAACAAGTTGCCCCTGCTGATGTTTCGCCATAACCGCTGCAAACGGATCCAGAATTCAATCACAGATCGAATTCAGTGTAAAAACAGAGTAATCTCTTTCTCAAAAAACAGAGTAATCAATCTCTGTCTGCATTACTTACTTAGTGGTACCCAGAAACTTACCATCACAGCCACCTATGTGTTTGCCGTTAATGAACACGTTTGGGACGGTTCTCTGCCCCGTCCACTCGTGCAGCGCTGCCTGAATTTCACCACCATCACCTTACAGAAACAATAAATGAAGCTCGTTAGCTTATAGTGAAGAACAAAAAGCACAATGTAGAATCGGACTAACTGTTCTGTTCTGTTCTTCAAAAATTCACCTTCCTCATCAAGTTCAATGACTTTGTGAGTTGCTTTTAACTCAGACAGCAGCTTCTTAATCTTAGAGCAATATCCGCAATACGTCTTACTGCACGTAACATAATATCGTGTGACTAAGATGAGATCAAGAAGGCAGATCATCGACAAATTTATCCATCAGATGCATTCAAGGCAATCATCACCATACTGAGCAAAACAAAGTTGAAACAACAAGAAAAGCCCAAAGCCCAACTTTTCTATCTAGTCTCAATGCGAATTTAAGACAATAACTACAAGAGTGCACCGATTGTTCCTTGTTCTAACTCGATTACTGAAATATTACTACTTCAATGAAACAATTAGGTTCGAATCCCACCAACACCTTTCAAGGTGAGCTATGAGAGCATACACATGTGATAGCTAGCCCAGAAAATGAAGAAATAAAGTCAAAAACAACTTTTTTTTTACAAGAACAATTAACCAGTAGTGAATTCCATCGCAGTTTATCTCATCCAGGACGGTTAAGCTAATTTAATCATAAAGCAACAAGAATTATCTTAACCATTAAAAAAAAAGAGAAAAAACGTTGAGTTAACAACGAGAACCCTAAACCACATAGAACACAGTACAATTACAGAATTACTCCATGAAAAAGAATCAATTCTAATTAAAATTAGTTTTATCAATTCCACGGTTTTCAACTACATAACTCCCAATTATATCCAACTGTAGGTAGCAATCTATTCCAAACTAGAACCAAAAATCATGTCTTCCACATGAAATCTCTAAACCAGAACCTCAATCATAAAAAAGTCAAATCTTTATAAAATCAAGAATTCTAGAAATGACCTGAAAATCACAACAGGGTTTGATGAAACAAGCTGCTTGGCCTTGGCAAGAGCCATATCTATGTCTTCCCTCTTATGCGGTGAACTGAGAAGTGATCCCATTTTTCTGCTCTGTGATTTATATATTTCTGCAAAATCGGAGAGAAGGCAACAGGCGGTGGAAGTATGGATGAGGCTCGGCAATGGGTGGTTATTACCCGGCCCAAGCCCATTAAATTAACACCGGTTCCGATTTCGGTTCCAAAATCGGCCCATTATTATTTGGAACCGGATTGGGACTGGACCGTTAATTAGAAGATGATATTGGGCGGTTTCGGATAATTTTACCCATAGGTGATAAGGAACCGCTAAATCACAAAATAAAATAATTCTGATTTCGGTTGCTACTCCCGCTTTCAACCAAAACAAAACACCGCCGCTTTCAAGCTTTCAACCACCGCTGCTCACCGCCACCGTTGAGCACCGCCGTGAAGCCCAAAAACACCCAAAAACTCTAATTTCAGAACCCCTTTCTCTCTCACTAAAACCCCTTCTCTCAGTCGCTGCTGCCGCTTCTTAGTCACCCGCGCACTACAATCAAGGATCTCGGTTTCAGATAGGTTCAGCTCTAATTTGATTCTCTGTTTTCTTCCATACCCTCTCGCTTTACTGAATATATACTTTATTATTGTTGCATTGTGTTTAATGTCAGATTAAATTGAAATCAAATCTACCTTATTTAATTGGTTGCCATGAAAAGTATATCAATCAACCCTTCTCTACTTTGGTATATTGCTAATCCAGTAGTTTGGATGGAAATCAATTCATATAATTGTTTTTTTTTTTTTGTGAATTTGAATGAAGTTGAGAGTTTTTATTTTATAATGATTCATATATTTGTCTAGATATTTCATAGAATGAGATTTTCGTGCATTTTGTTTGGGTCTTCTGGAATTCTATTTGATATGATTATGTGCGGATTCTAATTTTACAATGGAAATTGGGATTTAGTTTTCTAATTTTTGCAATTCAATTGAATTGAATGCCAAGGTTAGAGATTATTTAGTGTTGATATCAATTCCTAGATTTTCCACCATGAAGATATTTTTTTCTAGGTTTCATTTAACTGGATTTGTGATTGGTGAGGAGTTTCCTAGATTATTTATGTGTTTGGCCCTTTTGTTCATGTTTAAGGACAGAAGATTTTTTGTTTTTTGTATCCCTAATGTTTGCTTTGAGACATGAGACTGAAATTTCTCTTTATTCTGAAAGGACTGTGACTATTTTGTGTGTGATGGATGATTCAAGGTAACAAATCTAAGAGCAAACGAGGATTTATTCTGAAATATATCATTATGTTTGATATGATGATTGTGCTAATTTGTTGTTCATGTGTATCTTTTGCGATGTGGTGTTATATTAATTGTTAATATGTTGTTATTTTGTTGAATTTGCTAGTAAAATGTCTCAAAGAAGTGAATGTTCTCAACCTGTAGAACCTATGGAAACTCCTATAGAACTTGTTGTTAATCAAGAAGGTCTAGGAGAGAGTTTCGGTACTACAGCGGCATCAAAGAAATCTAGGGGCTCAAAAAGAAAACCTTCAATGGTTTGGGAGTATTTCGCTAAGATTGAAATCAGTCCTGGAGTGTTCGAAGATGCAAATTATAATTATTGTAAAAAGAAGTTGAATTGGAAAAACAACACAGGAACTTCTAGCCTAGGAAAGCACCTTAGAGGACCTTGCCCTAAGTTCACTCTTAAAGATTCTTCTACAAGTTGTCATCGAAGTCCTAGATGTGAATATAAGTTTGATCAAGTGAAAAGTAGAAGGGATTTGGCAGTGGCATGTATTAAACACAATTACCCATTCAAAAAGCGTTTTTTAATGGTCTGAATTCTAATTTTAAGTTACCTTCTAGGAATACTATTAGGGCTGATGTGATTAAATGTCTTTGAAGAAGAAAAAATGAACATCTACAGTTTGTTAGATAAGCTCAGCTGCAAAGTGTCTTTGACTGCAGATATTTGGACTTTGGATCATTCTAACTAAGCTTATTGTTGTGTTACTGCTCATTTCATTGACGAGTCTTGGGAATTGCATAAAAAAAATCATTGCATTCAAGTTATTCGAGTATCCACATGATGGAGATAGGTTGTTTAACTTCATGAAGGACAAGATTCTTGAGTGGAATTTAGATATGAAGGTGGGTTCAGTTGTCGTTGACAATGCTAGTGCTAATACCTCTATGATTCTTAAGCTTAAGAGGTAGCTTGTTTTGGGTTCATCGCTTCCTTTGTAAGGAGATTTATTGCATGTGTGTTGTAGTGCACACATCTTGAACTTGATTGTACAAGATGGACTTGTGGAAGTTAAAAATTTCTTGGATGATATTCGTAAAACGGTGAGATATTTGGAGAGAATTCCATCTGCAATGCAGAAGTTTGAAAGGGCCAAGCGCAAAAATGCAAGCTCCAAGATAGAAAGGCAGTTGCTATTGATGTACCAATGAGATGGAACTCAACCTTTGAGTTACTCGAGACGGCACTGCCTTTGAGGGAAGCATTTTCTAGTACAGCTTGATGAGTCCTACTTTTACAACCCTTCTGCTGAACAATGGGATACTGAACAATGGGATATTACAGCAGTTGTTGTTGAGTGTTTGAGGACATTTTAAGAAGCTACCGATCTGTTCAGTGGTAGTAAGTATTCAACTTCAAATATGTTTTTCTCGTGTGCCTATGATATCCATCTGAAGCTGATCGAATGGGAAAGAAGTGAACATGAGTGCCTTAGGAAAATGTGCATTCCTATGAAGAAAAAATTTGATAAGTATTGGGAGGAATGCAATTTGGTGTTAGCCGTTGCTGTTGTATTTGATCCTAGGTGTAAGATGCACATTGTTAGACACTTTTACACATTCATCTATGGAAAGGAGGATGCAGTTGAGCATATAAGTAGGATTCAGAAGGTGCTAGAAGACTTGTATGTCTTATATGTCTTATATGCATTCCTATGAACAATGGGATATTCTGCAGAAGATAGCTCGCGACATATTAGCCGTTCCAGCCACCAAAATCGCCTCAAAGTCTGCATTCAGTTTAGGTGGTCGTATCATAGACGAGGCTCGTTCTAAGTTGAGCCCGAATGTTGTTGAGACATTGGTTGTTACAAATGATTGGATTCCACCACTTAAAGAGAATGGTATGTTTTTATTTACTTTTATAAATTTAGCTTCTAAAAAAAATAGCTTAACATTTAGTTGTGTTTTATAATTGTTTTTTTTTGTAGTATGTGTTTGTAGTGCACCGAAGGATCCCTCGTGATGCTGATCTAGGTACAATCAGTGAAGGTGACGAAAGTGAGTTGTGAAATAGTGATATTCATTGTAGGTTTACTGCTATATAACTATTAAATTTATTTTATTCAAGCATGTATCTACTATCTAGTATGATTTCTTATATCCTTGAATTTTAATATGTATCATATGTTTTCTTTTGCAGCTTCTTGAAGATTTTCACGGATCTTGAAGTTTGATGACATGTTAATGGAATTGATTTCTAATTCTATTTGTTTATAGCTACATCGTTTATGTTATTTGACTATTGATATTCGAATTTACGGATTACCTTTTAGAATTAACTTGTGCAAAACATTTGTGTTGAACAATTAACTGTTTTCTTTTGTGTTTGAGACTTTGCATCGAGTGATGAATGTGTGAATCATGAATATATGGAGGAAATACGACCATTTTTTTGAGATAATATATAATACTACATACCAATTTATTTATGTTTTGTTCTGCATTCTATAATTTGTAACCAGAATTTGGCATTTGTATATGCAACAAAGCAATGAATATTTGCTCGAATTCCATAAAAGAAATTATGAATATAAATTTTATAAATAAGATGAATATAAGAAATTATAAAAAATAAAAATTAAAAAAATGAGTCGGGTCTGGATCAGAACCGGATCCAGCGGGTCGGCTTGGGTTACACTTGTTCGATTTCAAGTCCAATTTGTTGGTTCAGTTCCAAGAATAACATATAAGATTTGACAAACAAGTAAAAAAAAATGGTTGGGTCTGGATCAGAACCGGATCCAGCGGGTCGGTTTGGATTACACTTGTTCAATTTCGGGTCCAACCGGTTGGTCCAGTTCCAAGAATAAATATAAGAATTGACAAATAGGTAAATAAAAAATACGGGACGGGTCTGGACCAGAATCGGATCCAGCGGATCGATTTGGGTTACACTTATTCGATTTCGAGTCCATTTTTGTTGGTGACAGTTGGTCCGGTTCCACGAACAACATATAAAATTTGACAAACAAGTAAAAAAAAAAAAGGCTCGGTCAGGACCAGAACCGGATCCAACGGGTCGGTCCGATTTATACTGAACCGGAACTGATGTCAATTTCTCAACCTGAAAACTGAAATCAGCGCAAGAAGAGCATTAAATTCTCTCTGGAGTTTGGTGGGTTTTTTTTTCCTTCAAAATAATTTTTTTTAATGGAGAACTAGATTTGACAAACAAGTAAAAGAAATGGTTGGGTCTGGATCAGAACCGGATCCAGCGGGTCGGTTTGGGTTACATTTGTTCAATTTCGGGTCCAACCGGTTGGTCCGGTTCCAAGAATAAATATAAGAATTGACAAATAGGTAAAAAAAAAATTTGGGACGGGTCTGGACCAGAATCGGATCTAGCGAGTCGGTTTGGGTTACACTTATTCGATTTCGAGTCCATTTTTGTTGGTGACAGTTGGTCCGGTTCCACGAACAACATATAAAATTTGACAAACAAGTAAAAAGGAAAAAAAAAAAGCTCAGGTCACGACCAGAACCAGATCCAACGTGTCAGTCCGATTTATACTGAACCGGTTCCGAATCCAACCGGTTCTGGAACCGGAACCGGAACAGATGTCAATTTCTCAACCTGAAAACTGAAATCAGCGCAAGAAGAGCATTAAATTCTCTCTGGAGTTTGGTGGTTTTTTTTTTTTTTCTCCTTCAAAATAATTCTTTTTAATGGAGAACTAGATGTCACTATTTCTGAATGTTTTCAACAGTTTCTTTTCTTAGTTGTGGATATGGCTGTAAAGTGCAAACGAAAAGAGTTGGAACTAAAAAACTCATTCACAACTTAATATGTAATAATAAATGGAGTCAAAATCAAGCTTAAAATCGAGCTCAATCATGGTATTAGTTAATTTGATAAGCCCGCAAACATGCTTGACTCGTGACCCTGAAAATCGAGTATGATTGCTAACCTAAAAAATCGAGCTTTGTAGATGGAATCAAAAAAGTTTCAAAATTAGCATATCGTTGAGCTTAATTAAAATAAAATCAAGTCTTTAACGAGCCCGTTTTGAGTTGAATACCTTATTACAGAGTATCTAACAAGTTGAAATTTGATAATTTGATTTACTTATTTGTATAGACAGACAGCGATAGGTTCATGAGAGAAACCATGCTCTCATACTATCGTCGAGTTATCATCACATTAGAGAGAACGAAAAAAGAAAAATAATAATAATTCATCTGAAGAATCATGCTCATGCATGCAATGCAAAGGCAAGATTCATGATAATTAAATCTCTCATTTGGATGCAAAAATGTCTTCCAACTCTTTGTACAATCCCCTCGGTTTCGCCTTAAAATCAGTGGACGTCGACGCCGACGCCGGCGCCGACGAGCTTCCACTTCTCTTACTCTTCCACAATCCACTCCATCTCGTCTTACTTGAAGCAGGATCAGTTGGAGTAGTGGAAGAAGGCTTGCTTTCTCTGCTGAAGCTAGATCTCGCCAGCTCTCTTATCTGCTTCAGCCACGGCTTCTCTCCAGAGCTCCGGCTGCCGGAGCTTCGGTTCCTGTACGCCGTGGTAGGGTCCACCTCACCGGGATTGTTGATGGGAAACCCCTTGTGCAGATTCTTGACCAAACAATGAGGCAAGATCAATAGGGCGAATCCAATGGCTGCTGTTTTTAATCCATGCAAAAATGAGTTTGTGATGGGATCCAACTGCTTGATTTGTGTGAACAATGCTTGCCATTGATTGATCATTTGGATTGTAAAAGCAAGCAAGAACACCACCACCATTGCTATCCCTAGCTTCCTCTCGTCTTGAGGCGAGAACTCTCGCCCTAAGAGGACGAGGCAGCAGGCGAAGACTACGAGCTCACAGGAGACGGAGACAATCTCCACAAGCTGCACCTTTTTCTTGATGAATGGCTTCTTGAGCACCATGAAGAAGAGTTGGAACGATGTGATGCATAAGAGAGTAATTGTGGGTGTTCGCGAAGACCATTTCTGCGCGTAGGCGCCTGCAACGATGCCAAGTGCTACTCTCCTCACACATTCTATTAATGTATAGTAGATTCTGAGGATTCCAAATAGTTTTTGTATGAACGGTGCCTCTGCATCCTCTGTTTCGTCGTCTGAGGCAATGATTCTGTCACCTGGCTTCGTGAAACTGCTTCCGGAGATCTGTGACAGCATGTACTTAGGAGGGCCCCTCAGATCCTCAAAGAGAGGGCCTACAATGGTTAAGTAGATGGAACGAGGTTCGTTCTTCCATGTCCATTGCCCTCTCTTGCCTGGGCCTAGTGTGACTCGGACGAGCTCTTGGTACCAGTGGAATGTCTGGCCTTCATGGTGGACTTCTTTGTATTGAAGAAGTTTCCCTAATGTGATTCCGAAGGAGAGGAAGACGAGGAGGCAGAGAAGCATGAATGCAACGAGGCTTATGATGAGAACGCCAACGATTGTTCCACAAGGCGTTGATCCTTACAGATGTAGGCAACACAATAATGTTGCTTTGAGAATTTATGTTTTTGTGGGAAAAAATATGTTTGGTGAAGAAATGTACCTTTGATTAGAGATGCAGACGCTTCGGAGATGCAAGGTAATGCTAGAATTAGGAGAAAGATTTCGAATCTTGGGAAAATAAGTGCTCCATAGCTTTGTTTTTCTTTCTTTTGCTTTTTGAATTTGAGGATCATGAGGAGTAGAGCATGCAATAGTATCAATCCGCCACCGATTACTGCTAGCCAGAACATGCTTCTGCTGAAATCTCTCCATCTGCAAGAAACAGTAGATAGTTATGTAGCTGCAATGGCAGATTTTGCCTAGTTTTGCTTGTGGTGAATGCTTCTGAACTAACGAAATAGTTGGTTCTTTGTAAGAACGAACGTGCTTACCCGTGTGAATTCTGTGGATCCAAAATGTATTCTGCTTCTGGGATTGTAGACTGGCTCTGAGTTGGAAATATTCTTGATCAATCTACTTAAGTAGCAAGATATTAGAGTGTGGTTAGTAGTTATGTTATATCTTACCTCGAAATATGACGCATACTCCATAGGATTCAGAGGCAACCCGAAAACCTTTGCTGAATCAACATTTGCAGCTTGCGGTTTGAGGCCTTCTAAAAAGATTGAGTCTTGATCTTTTGGAGCACGAATCAGTCGATCTTTGGGAGAAGTCGAGCCCACCATGACTGAATGCAGGTCGCCCGTCTCCCATGGGAGATTGAAGTAGGGAATACTCCACTGTAAGCCTCTTGTGAGTTCATAATATTCGACTGGTAATGTGACTGCTAACCATTTAGACAGTGCGAAAACTTGAATGTGGGACACGACTCTCTGCCCAAGCAAAAGAAATTTTAAGTATTTAAGGTGCAGATAAAAAAGATTAAGGTTGTTTCAAGATTCTAGTTGAGATTACAAAAAGATTTCTTGCAGGGTCGGAGAACAAGATGGCGCTTGGTTTGGCAAATGCTCCAGCAGATAGCAGACTTGCAGTAGAAACAGTGAGAAAGGCGGAAACCAAAGCTGTCACGCCAAAAGCAGCTGTGGCAAAATACGAAAGCACCATAGATTCAACAGGTGCTGAATCTGAAGAGAGTATAATTAGTGAACAAAATGGCTAATTAGGCAAAGATGCTATTGACACTTGAGAAAAAAGATGGAAAATTCTTACAGTGCCTGACTTGCAGAGTGTTAGATGCCCCGTTTCCATTTCCTGAGACGTCGGATGTCACATTTTCAGGAATATAAACAGATATTACGTTGGATTCTGCTCGTACATGGGCAGTGTAGCTTCTCCTAGTCACTTCTTGGAAGCTGTAAAATGGATAAACAGAGAAAATTTTACCATCTGTAACGAATGTGTTCAATGTCTAGTTAAAAAAAAAGGTAAATTTACCTCTGCAAATGCCCTCCAGAAATTGTTACATGAGATGAGTTAAAACCAAATACCGGCTTCATAAATTTGATAAGTACAAGAATACTCTTCTCTTTCGTCCTCATGTTACACGTCGTGCTCAGCCTAACTCTCGGTCTTTGAGAATCTAAAACCATTCACAGAAGCAAATAAATTTGCAATTTCTGTGGAAAAACAAAAGTAACTTCTTTTGCATACCATAGAGGAACGTTATCGGAGATACAGAAGCAACGGGGGTCCCTTGTCGACTCAACACCAAGTTCGACTGCAGACTCACAGTAACAATAGCCATGTCCGATATATTAGTGAGCTGCAAAGGAAATCAAGAGGAAGGAAAGTTGAAAATATTGGTTAGCATTCATTTTTCAGTACAAAATGTGCCAAAGGTTTTTAACAAAGAGGTGAAAATGAACCTGATAGCCAAATCTACGCTGTCCACGGCTACTGCCACTAATGGGAACAAGTGATCCTTGATTCGTGTTGATAGAATTCAATATTTCAGAAGACGAGTTCATGACAGGTTCGGTGAAATACAGATATATCTTCATGAATTTATCTTTGTTAGTTGCTAATATTGTTCTAGTTTCACTGCTTATCTGGAGCAGCCTTTCTGGAATATGAGTTCTCATGTTCACGAGCACACTTCTTCTATCTGCAACGAATGAGAATTTCAAGTAAATGACACGAATAATAATAAGACATAAAATGTTAAAGTGATGATCAAACTCACCAAAATGTATAAACAAGCTTGAATTATCTGTTCTTGTAAACTGGTTTCCTGCAGAGTCTGTACAGAAACTTTTGTCCATGACCAGGATCAAGCGTCCATAACGAACTTTTTCAGACACGCTGATAATGAGAGAGTATTTCATGTCTGGCTGGATTACGGTAAGTGTGTCGGGCAAGACCTCACCGGGACCATAAACAAGAAGCTGTTGGCAAGAATGCAATACATGAATAACAACTTTGTAATGATTAATGCTAAGAGCATAAAACTTATTGCTATCAAGTTCACGTACTCACGTTGCAGGAATTTACAGACGAGCATGTGAAACCACCTCCACCGTTACAGGGCTCACTGAAAGATATGCTCACTGGAACATGAGAAGCACTTGTGAAGTCTGTCGCTCCTGTGATGATCGCTGTTGGCTCGACCGTATCTGCAAAATACACAAGATTATGAGCACAAGCAAGCATGCTATAATGATGTTTCATTCACAAATGTTGCGACAAGAATGGTTTATTTCTTAAATAGACTTATGAAATGAAATATTATCATGATTCAAGAGAAATAGGGAGGCTACTGGCTAACCAATAGTCCAATTATAGCTTGCGCAGGCGACTCCACGAGACCCTTTCGTGCACACCTCGAATGAATGATTCCCATCTAATAGTCTTGAATAGGAAATCTTTCCATTTTCACAAGCTGAAAACTTGCCATCATCCAGCTGCATTTTTTGGATATCTCCAAATTATTTGGCAGATCCCAAAAAAAAAAAAAAAAAAAAGCAGAGCCAAAAATGCCAATTTTGGAGCATAACTGCCTAAAGGAATAAAAAACATGGACTCATTGACAAATCTAGTCTTGTTTTTTTTCTTTTTCTTTTTTGAGAGAACAAATCTATCTAGTCTTCTAATATTGCTACAACAAACAATATAGAAACCATATTATCTAACTTAAAAAAAATCAACTTGTTTGCAGAAACAGACATCCTGTTATTTATTACCTCTGCACATGGTTTTTCAACAAAACTATATGGAATATATTTCTATAGAACTCGAGCAAGAACTATGCAAACAATCTATCTCTATGAATGAAAAAGGAACTTCAAATCTGGGAGGGGACCATTCTTTTAATTAATTATTTTCTTTTTTTTACGCTCTTCTTGTGCATGCATTGAACTAGAAGTGAACTAGAAGCAGAAAAATTCGATCTTCAAGATTCTCAATCTTGAAATTTGGATTTGTTATATGAACAGAAAAATCAGAAATTTATTTCCCAGTTCAAAATGCTAAAAAGATGACATGTTTCATTCAGTGTATGTGTGTGTGTGAAATTGGAATGGATTGAGAAGTGACCTTGCAAGTAGTGGAGCAGTCGGAGCAAATGCTGTCATTGCCATTGCCATTGCCATGGCCACCCACCAAAACTTGGAAAGAGAAAGTGGAATAGTTTCTGTTGGAAAATGCATGAGGAGTTTCCAGTAATTTTACAGCCACCTCGGATTCATCAGAGCTGACTCCCAAACTCAAAATCAGAAAAACCCAGCAATGCAGAAGCAAGATTGAAGAAACTCTTGACATTCGGCAAAACAACATTGAAAAAAGTAAAAATGTGTTCTTTTCTACTTCATGCTAGTACAAGATTCACACGAAGAATGTGTTTTTGCATCAGATTGCTGAAATTCTTCAGCTAGTAAGCAGATTCAGCAGCCCATTTCTTTTGCAGACTAGGAGATACGCTATAGCTGGTAATGTAGTGTGTGTGTGTGTGTGTGTGTGTGTGTGGAGTGAGATAGAGCGAGAGAGAGTGAGTGAGTGAAAATTAAACAAAAGAGTGAAATTGATTAAAGAGTACTAGTGGTGGATATAGCACATGAGACTGACAGAGCAACTCAGACTAGTGTTAGTAAATGCAGTGAAGATAAGAGAGAGAGAGAGAGAGAGAGAGAGAGAGAGAGAGAGAGAGAGAGATTGTAGTATTAAATGAAGACTGGGGGAAACAGTTCCATCACTCCTGATTCTCATCCATGAATGAGAGGAAAGAAGAGAGAGACATTACATTTTCAATGCATTTGACAAATTGTTGCAAACAAGAAAATGACATTCAACAAGACAAAATATTGGCCTTAGCTATTTAGGAGCCTTTCATTTGCATGTGTTGATAAGCAAATAACAGATCGAATTCTCTAGCAACGGTAATTTGTTAAAGAACATTTATGTAACATGGAATTATTCTTTGGCAAATACTCATATACAACCTGCCGCACGTGGGGTGCACACGCCTATTTTTTTTTTTTTTTTTAGCTTTTATTTCTATTTTTTTTTAATTCTACTTTTTTCACCTTTATTTTTATTTGCCTCTTCGGTTTTTTGTTTACCACTTCTTCTTTGATCAAGATTCGAGCGAGGGGAGCCGAAGGCCTCGGAGTGAGCCGGAAAAGTCAAAATTGTTGTCCGCCGATTATCCTTATATTAATAATCGGAGCGAAGGTGGAACCGTAAAATCAGAGCCGAAAGCAAAGCCGAAAAAAAAAATGAAACTAAAAAAAAATGATCGGGCCAACGGGTCAACCCGACCCGACCCTGTCGCATGGCCCTGCTGCATGCAAGTGCTGCTCTTATTCTTTTATCTTTCCTTCCTTGTCATGGCATGTAAATTCTCGACACATTAACAACATGTCACGTTCGTTTACATGGATTGAATTTGGTCCAATTAGGAAACACAAAAACTTGTCTGCGATCTACCACACTTCATACGACCGCGCGTGGGGCGTGTGAGGTGCACATGCCAGCTGTTCCAACTAAAAGTGCACCTAATAATGGCTCGCAAGAGAACGAGGTCGATTGTAGTGCAGTAAGTTGTCCCAAGTCGTATTCTCAAGGAAGACTTAACAGGGCAATCAAATTCATGCTAAATAGGAAATGAAAATAAAATCCTAAATATTCTAACCAAAATTTTCATAATGATTTTTGAGTAAACAAACTTGAATTAAGTTTAGAACAAACAATAAGATAAATGCATAAACCAATACAAGAGAAATCAAATTATAAAACGATCTGGGATCTTGGTTCTTCTCCTCGGAATATTAACAAACAAGTGATATGCAACACACTATCGATTAACTCTCTTAATCAATTTCACAAAGAAATCCATTCACTAACTTTCGTTTTCATAAAATGAACCTATGCAAATCAAATGTTAGAATCAACTCGATAATTAAACTATGCGTTTCCGGTCAAGTTCAACTCTAATTCAATCACAAACATGTAACGAATTCTTCTCTCGATCTCATTCGTCACCAAAACAATCAAACAGTGATCAATTATTCGATAGAATTAACAAACCAATTGAATTAGTTAACGTGCTATTGCAAATCACAAGTATTCAAACAATTCCGATTTGAATCCCCTCAATCCTAGAATAAGAACTTAGTTCATAATGCAAGAAATAGAAACAAAGTAAAATCTGGAAATAAACATTGCAAATCACTATATTAGAAAGGAAATAGAATTCTTACAAACCAATAATCATTGCTTGAAGTTGAAATTCTACAATTAAAGTATGATGAGGAGAGTGAAATTTCGTTCTATGCTCTCCTCCTAAATTACAAAGTTTGAATATGAGGAAAACTGACTTTCTTCCCTTTAAAACCCGCTGAAAAAGAGCGGTTATACAACTTTTAAAACCTGTCCAGCCGCGGCTAGCACGCAACCATGGCTAGCTGTACGTACTGTTTCAAATCGTAGCCTCGGCCAATTCCCAGCCTTGGCTAGCTCCACATACTGTTTAAAATCGCAGCCCTGGCTAGCTCCCAGTCTTGGTTGGCTAAAACTTCTCTTTAAAATCATCGTCTCGATTAGTTCTCAACTGCCAAATATGCCCTTTTCGTCTATGAAATCTGCACACACACTAACCGACCAACTTGCCATGAACACAAACAATATAAACCAAAAGACAAGAAATATTCACCACATCAACGATAAAACGAACTAAAATATAATCCACATCAACGACAAAATACGACTAAACACCAGCTCCACGTGCCGAAAATATATATATTTTTTTGTTTTAAATCTAGATTTTTTTCCCTTCATTTTTTGGTTTGCCTCTTCGTATTTTTGTTTGCCGCTTTTTCTTTGGTTAAGATTCGAGTAAGGGGAGCCGAAGGCCTTGGAGCAAACCGAAGTGTCCAAATTGTTGCCGCTAAGTTTATCTTTATATTAGTAATCAGAGCGAAGTTGAAGCCGGAAAAAAAAAATGACTGGGTTGACTAGATCAACCCGACCCGGATCCGATCCATGCAGCATGTCGCATGCAAATGCATCTCATTAGGAAATGATGGAGCTGTTGCTGTTGGAATTCCACAAACGTCTTCGAGATCAAACCTGTCCAAATTTTGTTTTTATGGATCTGACTATTTTCAATATTAAGTTAGTTTAATCGGAATGCGGCTTTTTGAAGATAAAAATTATTCACAATATTAACTTATGCATTTACTTTGTGATTAGATCTTAAATGCTGGAAAAAGTAATAAAACTAGAGTTTTGAACCAAAGAAACCGAAGAAGACAATACAAAGGAATTTAATAGAAAAAGATCGAACAAATCAAACTACAGTACCAAATTTGGATTATAATAAATGAAGTTTTGTTGTTTATTGATCCTACAAATTAAGACTACACGTCTGAAGCAAGGGGTGAGGGCCAATCTTCTTTTTTGTCAATTATTAATTAGGAAATAAAATATTATGACATAAAATAAAATACTAATTAATAAAAATTATCAACCAGTCCCCATCTATCTCGAAAATATATACAAATTCTGACATGTAATTAGGAAATAAAAAATAAAAAAAAAATCACTACCTAACCCCTTACTGGAAATGATTTGTTTGAATATATTTTTATCACCAAAGTTTTCCCGAGTATCCATTCATTAAACTTCGACTTTATTACACTCTTATACTGAGTTGCATATTTTATTTATTGATTGATGAATGTTAATACATGGTAAGTAATTTCGCTTTTGTACGGAAAAAAAGTAATTTCGCTTTTGTACGAAAAGAAAAAGTAATTTTGCTTTTGTACGGGAAAAAAAAGTAATTTCGCTTTTACGAACAACATGTGCATGGACAATTTTAATTTTGTAGGATATGTGGTGATTGTTCATTGTAAATTTGGTAAGTATTGATATACACCCAAGTCATAGACAGACAGTTGGGAAACAATTTTGTTGTTCCTGAGGGTGAGGCCCACAAATCCAGCTATTTTCATTTAGTTAGAGCAACTATACAAATGGACATAATTAAGGATTGAATTTCAAGTGAGAATTAGTTTATATATGTGATAGATATAGAAATTAGAATAAAGATATTTGAACAACAGTTGTTCGAACAACAGTGTAATATTTGTAATTAAATAGTCTTTCAATTTTTTTTAATAATTAATATAATTAGTATTTTGTCTATAATATCATTTCTCATCTAATTATATCTTTAAATTTAATTAATATTTTGAATTTTCAAAAATTTATGTATGATATTAATTTATTTTAATTAATATTAAAAATTAGCATACAATTAAATGAAAAAAGGGTGTTATAAACAAAACACTAGTTATTTACTTATTGAAAAAAATTGAAAGAATATTTAATTAAGAATATACCATTGTTTTCCAGACAGCTGTTGTCAACAAATATCAATACTCTAGAAATTAATATTCATGGATATTTGGGGTACTCTAAAATTATTAAGAATATGTTGAATACAACTATAGAACTATGGTTGACCCATTGTATCGCTTTGGAGAAGGGTTTGTCAAAGTTAATTGCCAGCTATTGGAACAATTTTGTTAATGCTTAATTTGTTTTTACATGAATTTACAAATAAAATGTAAACTAATTATTGAAAAAGGCGAGACAAAAACCCACATTAAATACAACCATATATAATAAAAATTCATGAAACTTCCTAACGAGACAAAGATACCCTTTGGATAAGCCATTTGAGGTGAGCCATGTTAAATATAAATAAAAATAAATCATTCCCCCCCCCCCCCCCCCTCTATTTTACACCACAAAAACACTGTCAATAATTCACCAAAAGCATTTAGATAATGAAAAAGACTGATTTTATTTTTAGACTCTAAAAATTAATCATTGAGAAACGATAAATAGATTGGTTGAGATTACCACCCTTGTTCCTCATTTGTTGTCCATTATCTCGAATATTAGAATAGTAAATATACTCGGCAAAGAAATAAATTAATGTGAGAAATTTTGCTTTGGTTTTTCATTTTGCCTCAGTTTTGCTTACTATCGATGCTTTATATATAATCATCGAGTCTTCCAATTCCATCGAGCTTTTCTAAATTCTTGTGTATAAATATTAAAATGAAAAATATATTCACATATCTATTGGGCTTTTATGTTCGAATGAAGCCCGTGTTTCTGGGCCAATTAGCTGTCACATTTTTTCAGGAGCAAGAGAAGAGAAGAGATTGGGCCTCAAAACAACGGCCTTTTCTAATATAAAACCAAATTTACATTTCAGAAAATGATTTCGTCCTTAAAAAAATGATTTCGAAACATCATACTAGTACTTGTTTTTCCTAATAGATTCATATGACTTGCATTTTAGGTATTTATTATTTCTTTACGTGAATATTTCATTTCAAGTCAGGATATTATATGTACAGTGTACTGTGTACATGCACAAAGAAATACGAGAGAGCTCTTCTTTCATTTATTTATTTTCTTATCGATATTGAGTGAGTTGTATATCATTTTACGTTACTTTTCACTTTTCTTCTTTTCTTGTTGTTTACTAGTGCCCATTAAAATTTTATCAGTCAGTACTCCCTCAGTCACGTTTAATATGAACTAATTCATTTCAGCACAGCAACTAAAAAAATGGGTATTAGGTATAAAAAAATATAAATAAAATCTTCTTGAATTAATAAAGTGTCTTTTTAGCTTCAAATATGTTTGAATTCTATCCATAAAGGGAAACATGACATATTTTAGTAGGACATCCAAAAAAGAAAAACATACTCTCTCCGTCCATGTAAGTGTCCTACTTACCCTTTTTGCTTATCCAAATGTAAATGTCCTACTTCACTTTTTGGACAAAAAACATCTTCCTTATTTCCTATAATTACTACCCTTTGCTATTTTGGACCCACACCTAACAACTAACCCAACCTAATTAACATCCCTAATTAAATCACTAATTACACAAACAGCATTTCCTTTATTTTTCTCCCACTATCTCGTCTTCAACATAGAGATGGAGCTCTTCTACGTCTCTCTCCTCTCCCTCTTCGTCATCCTCGTCTCTCTCTCTCTCCACTTCCTCTTCTTCAAGAACAAACCCTCCTCCCGCCGGCGGCCTCCCCCCGGCTGCACCGACTGGCCCGTCGTCGGCGAGAGCCTGGAGTTCCTCTCCGCCGGCTGGAAAGGCTACCCTGAGAAGTTCATCTTCGACCGCATCGCCAGATACTCCTCCTCCATCTTCCGCACCCACCTCTTCGGCGAGAAGGCCGCCGTCTTCTGCGGCTCCGCCGGCAATTCGCACATTTCCATCACCAATCCCATTCATCTCACTCTTAGTCACAACACCATTTCCCCAATCACAAACCACATCAAAATTCCCCCTCGCATCACCACCACCAACTACAAAACCCTCGATTCCCCCCTTCAAATTCAACGTGCCATCACCCTTCTTATCACTACACAGTTCATTTCCCACACTCCGATTCTCGATAACCTAATAACACCCTCTCCGCCCCCATAATTTTATTAAAATCAGAATTCTCACAGCCAAGTTTAAAGCTTTTCAACGAACTGAAATCGGAATCATGAATTGAACTACCTCGGAAGCTAGGGGTGCCCATGGCTGAGTTGGCACTGCAGTACCTTCGGTTGAAAATGCGGGCGGAGATGTGGGGAGAGAGAGAGAGAGAGAGAGAGAGAGAGAGAGAAGAGGGAGAGAGTATCACTTTATTAATTATTTTCACTTAACTTCACCAATTATTGTATTACTATTACCCATACTCCTTAACTTTTACGCTACTCAAAACACCCTTTTCAGATTTATTAATCTCCGTGCCCACACCAAATGAACATTTACATTTAGACGGAGGGAGTATCATATTGAACGAGAAAGAGAGAGTATTAACTATTTGGATTGATAAATTTGTACCTAGGATACATTTATAACTTTTTCAAAAATTAATCCCTTATTGTGATTAAAAAAATCATTTCTTATTAATAAATGTTATTAAAATAATATATTTAACAATGGAACACAAGATCGAAAAACAAAAAAAATGCTTAAAAGTTGAAACTTTCCCTCAACTCCCTAAAAAAAGAAAGAGATATAAATACATTTTAATTTTTAAATAAAATGGCGGTGTAGCCTTTCCTTATCAAAACAAGCTGAAGTCAAATTATGCTAAAACTATTTAAATAAAATAAAAATAAAAATAAAAATAAAAAGATTAGTAGAATTACAACATTTCAACTGAAGAAAAATTGATTGAGTGGATAACGTAAACCCAACACCCATACTTACTCGCTCTCTCTTTCTCTCTCCTCTCTCCCTGCATAGATTATTGACAATTGACGTGCACAGCTGCTGCTGCTGCTGCTGCTTGCTGCTGCGGAATGTCGTATTGAGCTGTCATTTCAATCATTCTGAATATGAGTTTTAGCTCGGACTCTTCTTCTTCGTCGCCGGCCGCTTTGGACTGGAAGTTCTCTCAGGTCTTCGGCGATAGACTACCTGGAGAAGATGTTCGAGACAGTAATTTCCTCCCCCTCCAACCAACTTTCATTTCTCCAATTTCACTCCTGTTTTTAGTAATTTGTTGTTTTTCTCGCTTGCAGTTGATGTTATTTCCGCAATCGAGTTCGACAGGAATGGCGATCACTTGGCCGTAGGCGATCGAGGCGGCCGCGTCGTCATTTTTCAGGACTGTGGCGGTAAAGATGTGCGGATTTCTCTTTTCTTTTTTTTTTTTGTTAATAATTGTATTTTTGGTTACAAAAAGTTTTAGCTAGAAAATGACAGTGAGTTCTGGATGTTACACAGCTGCGTTGTGGTTGTTTGTTTTTACTCTAATGGATAGATTAAAATGCTTGAAAAGTGGAACTTGATGATTGATTGTTGAAAGTAGTGTGCTCATGTCTAAGATATTTCATTTTTAGATATTTTGTGAGTAGAAGGAAAGATATTTCATTTTTTGATCATTTTTGTCAGTAGAAGGAAAGATATTTCATTTTTCGATGATTTTGGGATATTCGTGTTTTCGATTCTGTTCATAAGCTTAGTGTATTCTCATTGGCATTATAGGACTTGGTACAATTAACTCCACGGAATGAGTTGGAGAGACTTGATAGAGTTGTTTCGAAGCATCCTAAATTTCAGTACAAAACGGAGTTCCAAAGTCACGAGCCAGAGGTACGTGCTCTAGCTTTTAGTTTCTTCGTCTTCTAAGATTTTGGTATAAATAGTTATCTTTCGTTTGGTGGCTGTGGAATTCGAGGATCTTGATTGCATACTTCTCGTAGCATGCCTTTCTTGATTAGCACTTTTCCTACAGTTTGATTATTTGAGGAGCGTTGAGATTGAAGAAAAGATCAATAAAGTTAGGTGGTGTGCAGCATCAACTGGATCACTACACATTCTATCATCAAATGATAAGACTATCAAATTGTGGAAGGTATCATACTCCTTCGTCCTTTTGCCCTAATAAAAAAATGTTTACTTAGTTTCTGTGAACTTCGTGAAGAGGGATGAAAGTTTCTTGAAGTGGGATGTGAGAAAATTCACATTATCAACTGAGAAGGATGATGTATGAGGTTGACAGAGTGGCAAATTTCATTCTATTGGTGGATGTGTCATAGTCCTTGATAGTGTAGCTATGAAGAAAGTGATAGCATTCACTGAAATCTTTCTTGATTAATAAAGTATAGAATCCTTAAAGTTAGTAAACGTAACTTCTTACACCAACTTTATTTGGGAAATCCCCTCACTTCAATTCATAAAGATTAAGGAGATGACTCTCACTACCTAATGGATATTTTCTTGTTTCCTTCTATATAACAGTCTTTCTTTATTTTCCTATGATAATGTTAATGAGTGCCTAAAGGCAGGTCAAGGACCGTCAAGTTAAGCAAGTCAAAGAAATGGACATGAGCCCACCAATATCTTCAGAGAATTCACTTTTGGGTGAAAAGAGTTTTATTAATGGGCAAAAATCATATTTTGGTAATGGTCATGCTTTAGAATGGACAGAAAACATGGGGAATGGTGTATCCTCACATAATGGAACGCATAACAAGGTATGTGTTTCAGAGTTTTGAATTTGTCATTTTTCTCAGTAAGAGCATGTATCTCCCTGTTGTCTTGGCCATGAAGTCAGGTTTGTTCTGTATCTAGATAGCATGTTTAGAAGATGCTAGTGTCTCAAGAAGTCGAAGGGTGTATGCGCATGCTCATGATTTCAGTATCAACTCTATCTCTGTTAATAGGTACACTTTTTCTTTGTTAGTGGTTCTATTGTTATCTATGTCGAGTGCGTATTTTAGCGGTCTTAAGATTCAGATGGAACTCAATATTTTATCGTCTCCATATTTATTGGCCAAAAAATGTTTCTTCTCTATGATGGATTTGAATAACTGGTTTGCAGTGATTGGGAGACATTTCTTTCTGGAGATGACCTAAGAATAAATTTGTGGAATCTAGAAATCAGCAATCAGTGTTTTAATATCATTGACATGAAGCCTGTAAATATGGAAGATCTCATAGGTAACTTCGCACACACACAATGATGAATGCTCCACTCCTTTCCATTATCTGCATCTATATGTTACTCGATTCTTTTATGATGTTAGCTAGGGAATACCTTTTTATCTATCACTCGCACATACAAAAATTCCTGTCAAAGAGGAATTTGTGAAGGTGCACTGAGAATATACTTGAGAGTTTGTTTACATTAATTGTGGTATTCTAATATTTTGCACCATTTCTTTTTATGCAAGATAAGATGAATGATTAGATTTTCATAAAATATTGTTCAGAGGTGATCACAGCAGTTGAGTTCCATCCATCTCACTGTAATCTGCTGGCTTACAGCAGTTCAAGAGGTTTTATTCGGCTAGTAGACATGAGAAAATCAGCTCTATGTGATGACAGTGCACAGATGTGAGTGTTAGTTTTACTACCTCTTAAGGATCATGTGAATGTCATTTCATACCTTTTCATTTCCAGAACCTAAAATTTTGTATTGCTATAGATTGAAAGACGAGGAATTCCATGGGCAGAAATCTTTCTTCACTGAGATCATCGCATCTATAACCGATATGAAGTTTGCAAATGATGGAAGACATATTTTAAGCCGTGATTTTATGAATCTGAAGGTCTTCAGCCTTTCTTATTATTTTGAATACGTTGTTTCTGTTGCCACATGTATTTCTAGATTCGAGTTGAAGGGAAATTCTTGATTACGAAAATTCAGTAGGCCTTCAGTTTCTTACTCCAGCCTAATCTTGTGTGATAAGACCTGAACAAATTTTCCAATATTTTGCAACTTATATGTCTCTCAATACATTTTCTATTTAGTCTGTTTCCAAACTTCAGATTGCCGTATATATTGCTGAATTCAGATGCACTCAGACAACACAAATTAAAAGATATTCTGTGCTTTTGCTTTTCTTATTAAGCCTTCTGTGTTTATGTCAGCTATGGGATATGCATATGGACTCTGGTCCAGTTGCAACAATTAAGATTCATGAGCACCTGCGGCCTAAGGTGAGGGTTTCGATACGTTCACAATCCTAACTATTGTATTTGTACACTGCAATAGCCTCTGCCTTCTGCATGTCGACACTTTCGTACTCCTGTCTTTTTCCTTCTGCAATAGCCTCTGCCTTCTGCACTGCAATAGCCACCACACTTACTATTTCTTGCCTTTCATCAACAAGTCTCATTATCTTTTTCCTGATATTGCACAGTTGGCAGATCTGTACAACAACGATGCAATTTTTGATAAGTTTGAATGCTGTGTTGCTAAAGACCGCCTTAATTTTGCAACTGGATCTTACAGGTTAGTCATGGTTTCCAGCAATATTACTGGAAACTCTTCTTCTAGTAATACTCTAAATTGATGGTTCGGTTTCTTGATTAGCAATACACTGCGCGTATTCTCTCATGGAAGTGGGACTGAAGGAGTAACCATTGAAGCTAGTAGAAACCCAACTAGGTAAGATGCATTGAGTAATTCTCAGAGTTTTCTCAATCACTTTGCTGAATATGCTCTCTTACACTGTCTGCTCTATATCGATTGCAGAAAGCCCCCCGGCCAAACCACATCAAGACCTCGAAGATCATCTTTATGCAATTTAGCAAGGGGATTCTACAGACAAGGTGACCTTCTGTTTTGGTCTTGTTAGCTTTATTACATCATTTGATCTCTGTTATGCTACCTCGGCTTGATCAAAATCTTCAGGTGATGGTCGTGGTGCAGAAAGTAACGAGTTTTTGTACGATTTCAATTCTAAGTTGCTGCATATGGCCTGGCATCCCACAGCTAATCTGATTGCCTGTGCTGCTGGAAGCAGCTTGCTTACGTATCATGCTTAAGTGTATATATAGCAATTGTACAGACTGGTCGTAGCAAGCAACCTTTAGATGGTTCGTGTTTTGTGTTCGTACCTCGTAACCATTTAGTTTTAGACCAGCAAAGAACAGAGCCAAAAACATCACTCTTCTGTTGAAGGTTTTTGTTGTCTCATAAAAAACGCCTATGCACATATAAATTGGTGTGCGTTTTCTAGGATTTTTATTATTGTTTTCTTCCTGTTGGATGTTGCATTCTCACCTGTAGTTTCATCATTGGCGAAAATTATGAACTGTTAATCGTTATGAACTGTTAATCTTCTCAATTCGCTCTTGAATATAAAACCCCAGATGATGGGAATTTGTTGATTTTCAACTGAACCCGTGGATTTCGAATTGCTCGTGGTGGTGCAGACTAGAAATGGAATCATCCCGACTCAGAAAAATAACGGTAACCAACGCCGGAAAGAGAAATTATGAACAATGCATTAATAGATAAATGGAAATTAAAGGCTAGAATATAAATAGCACATGCTACCAATGGAGCCAAATTACATTTTATATACCTGGAAAATCACCAAAAAAAAATTGGACCAAAAGCAAATTCTTGAGCGAAGGAAAGAAAACACAACACCTCAGGGAAAATAGAGAAGAAATGAGGACATACAACGGAACATTGCACGAATAAAGAAGAAATAACAAAAGAATATGTACATTTACAAAATTGCAGTTTGAAAGATAGTGAAGGCTCAATCGGAAGACAGAATCACGCCATTAATGAGATGCTCTTCTGTGATCCAAGGTTTTGTGGCACAATGGCCCACGCTTCACTCTCGTCGTCGTGCTCGAACGGCAAAGATATCTCACGGATCATCAAATCACCACAAAACGGGCACTCACTAGCTATGGCATCATCCAATTGTGACCGGATCTGTAATAAAATCGAGCAATGGAAGATATTCAGGTTACTAAAAAATGTAGCTTTTTTGCTAAAGGATTTATTGCGCATGGAGCAACCCCTTCAGGAAAAATCGAGTGGTAAGAACTAAGATGCAAACAAGACGTGCAAAACTTCAAAATCATATTTCACATCTCAGATGCATGGAGATTACCTTCTATAGTTTAGAACATATTGCAAAGAATGACAAACCAAAATGAAAATTAAAAATATTATATAATATAGACAACTTTAGTCATGCAACAACTAGCGGATCAAGTCGGTGATTGCCCTTAGACTTGTTAGCTAGCTGGGGACTATGAATAATGTATAAAATTTGAAATATTAAACTCAGACCTTATCCCCCAGAGTCATGCTTGCTATTGGCGCTTCGTCTGTTAAGCTTCCATTCATTTCCTTCCTAGGTTCATTACCCAGTAAAGTCAGCTGCTTTTGCAAATCCAATATGTATTCAGCCTGATGATCATTGTAACAAAAAAGAAAAATGAGAAAAATGAGTTGCAAATTCTTAAAAGCACTTACACTAGAACTGCAGATTTTAACTTGAGAAGTTAAATGGATGGAGGAGCTTCTCCAAATCTTAGTTCATGGGATGGGTTAGATTGTAGGTCAAAAATAAATCAATAATGTAACTTTTTATCTCTGAAGCGTTATCCTTTTAAATACCGAAAAGTTTAAAGTGGAGATATTTAATTCAGCCAAAAGCAAAAGCATGGGGTGTTCCTGAACTTACTTGAGCTTCACTAGAGCATTTAGTCACATGTGCAATCAAGCAGTTCACATGAAAGGAATGCCCACATGGAAAGACATAGAAAGGAGCCATCGATCCAACGGCAGTATAGGCCCTAGCCATCCGGTAATCATCAGCTGCATTTAATATTTTTCTCTGGCAAACCTGTCAACATCAATTGAGGACGAGAGTCTTAACATTGGGGGAAGTACCATTTTGCAGACTTTACGAACTAATTGAGAACATTGTAGCCAATGAACACTCAAATCTAGCACCATTGAGCCATCGAAGATTAAAACAGAAGTAAATTAAGAAAATCATGTGCGGCGCTCATGTACAGAGTCATTTAATTTATGCAAAAATTGATTCAGATTTTCAATAGACAAACATCATGAAACCATTACCCCACATTCTTCATTCCTCTCAATGACAGCATATCGTTGTGCAAGGGCACTGATATCATTTCTTATATTGTCTGCTCCATGAGTAGCATCATTCATCTCCTCTTTCAGTTTTTCTATTTGTTCATTGTAATCCTCCAAAGATGAGCAGATAGCTTCCTAAACTTGCAATTAAAAAAGGTCAGGGAGGAACAAGACGACCTTATTTCTAAGAAATGAACCATATAACAGAAAGTATTTAGCAAGAGGCATATCTGGAAACAATCACTAAAACAAGTTAACATACCTTGAAATCATCTATCAATGCAAAATCTGGAAAGAAGGGTAAGATATCTTCTATTTTAAGAAGTCCGTCAGTTTCCTTGAGAAATGCTATAGCCTTCCTAATGTTCTCCCTCTTTGTCCCTTTTTCTTGTTCAATGACATGCTTGGCAACCATAAGCCAGAGTTTCTTCCTTAAGTCTTCATCATCTTCAACCTTATCAGCTTCAGCCATAGCAAGCTCCGGATCAACCTATTGATACAGTGGTACTTCATCAGTAGGATAATTTTACAAAGTAATAATGCCTAACTTAGTTTCACCGGGATTAGAAGTATTAGCCTAGCAAATATTTGATTAAGCATAAAACATGATACAAACACTTCATCATAAAGATTCAAATCTTTAAAACTTGAATCAAAATCTCACCTTGGTCATCTTTAATAACTAAAAAATACGACATGTATAATTCTGATAAGTACATGATACCTGCAGAGCAAGGGCAACTGCTTCTTCATGCATAGACATCATACTGTATATGTGGACGCAGGCACGCATTCGTTTTTCCTTCAGACAAAGACGCAAAGCATACTTTGGATCATAGAAGAATTCAGGGCCATTTGGCTGCCCCTTCCCGAACTTGCATTGGAGGAAGCGCAGAAGACTGCTTTCATCATCCTAAAGCCAGTGACAATAACAATTATATTTATGAAAAAATATGGAAACAATTCTACGTATTTTTCTTTTCAGGAATCCCCCATCAAGCTAGCGTACCTGCTTGGCATACAAAGAGAGCAATAAATTGTGAATGCCAGGATCCTCATTCTGCAAATGATGAACACAGTACTCCAAATATTTTATCACTTCATGGGTTTCATTCCTGCATATAAAAAAAACAAATAGTGCACACTGCTTCATCAAAAGACCCACAAAAATCTAATATTCACCACAACAATAACCAGCTTTGCATATTGATGAATTTTTACTGTTACAAGAATGAATAGATGATCATGCATCTGAACTCATGACGTTACACATGTAACCTTCAAAACAAGATAGAAGTATTATATTGACTTTCAACCAGAATTCAATTAATTCATCTGGATGAACAGAGCACTAGTCCAGTCTCATCATGCCGGCAACACATCTGGTCTAACTATAGCACAAGAGTCTCATGTCAGCCTTATGGCAACAACTTCCCTCTCAATAATGTATAAATCGTTCCCCTTTCTGCTAATCTTCCTCCTAAGAGGTTGACCTCGAAACAACTGGAATTCATTACATTTTGAGTCATCTAGTGCACCATGAAAATCTGTATGGTAAAATTTACGGTCTCAACCAAAAGATGCACCAATCAAACTTATCTTTATTTTCCACATTACACTTTTTTCTTCTATGTTTCATAACAGAACCAGCCACCAACTAAAGCCAAGTAACCATTTCAAGATCTCATTAGATACATGTCCAATGAGTGTTCAAATCAAACCAAAAGGACTGATGAATAAGGCTGTATATGGCCCTACAGTCGCATCTAAGCAATCATAATGAGACAATCAATCAGTGAAATATAGCAACTCCGTGATTAAACATAATGATAACAATGAGACAGAAAACAATAAAAATACAACAAATAACAGCGAAGCGTATTACTTAGCATGTGGTTCGCTTGAATAACGCATCATTGCAGGAATGAGCTTTCTTGGGTTCAGGTCTTTTGTGGTCATCCACGACTCAACAGTTTCATACGCATCAAGCATAATAAGTTCTGGCGCAAACTTGTACTGCATAAAAGAGAATTTTTCAATAACATACGTATAGAAGCCAGCATATGTGATATATCAGTTTGAGAATAGAGAGGAAGAAATAGAAAGATGTTAAAGAACCCTTGATGCACACTAAAGAATTGGAGTCTAGATGAGTTCTATTAAGTATTTACCTGAAGTTCTGTAGGAACGTTCGGTTTCTGAAGAACTCGCAGTGCTTTCTTAGCCTCTCCTAGCTACACAAAAATCAAGACCAATTTAAACTTACAAGGCATGAGCACCTTTTAGAATTCTTATACAGCACATCATGGAGATTAAAGAAGATCAGGCTCAGATTCTTTTTTCTTCCTTCTATAAGCAAAATAATATGCTTCTTCAGAGTAAATCAGCAATTTTCAAGATATCAACAAAGCAACCAGCACATTAGCATGCAAAAACACCATATAATTGTGATGGAACTGAGTTTAACTTCAAGCTTAAGATAAGACTTATGGGTTAACTTTAACCACATATCAACGCTTTAGCTAGTAAATAACTTTCACAGCCATACATAATTTTCATATCTTGAGTGTGAAATTTCATGAACAAACTAGTATAGACTGTGCTTCAATTACAACAGTTCACAAGATGGCAGCAGTCACCTCACAGAATGACAAAGATGAAACAGAAAGGAGTAATAAACGACTGAGAGGGAATGACTGAGAAAAAGGAACAAACATCAGATATAAGCTTCTAAACTTATTTGTACTGCTTATGCTTTAGCTTGGTTTACTGAAGAGGTCAAATAAATAATGAACTAGGGACTGCTTGAAGGAAACAAGCATAAAATCAAACCAAAACTACATTTCATTACAGGTTTAAGGCATTAATTTAAACTGAAAAGCAGCTCACACCAAAGAAAGCACCCATAAACAAATAACAGCATAGCATAGTAGTAAAGCACCTGGATATAATGATGAACCACAATTTCATGCTCCTCTTTAAGGCTAGCAAAGAATACCAATTCATCAACTCTACCGTAGCTGCACGATTTCACAATAGGCATGCTTTAAGGTGACGATTAATGAATTAAAATAAAAGATACCACCTCTCTAGTGAAATCCGAAATATAACAGTGCATAAAAAACAAGGTTGCATATTTAGTATAACTGATACTGTATTAGCTGATCAAAATGAACCCTCACTAGACATGATTACGATGGAAATACTAATATTAGATATAACAATTCATTTAAGAAATCCAAACACTTTTTTTGTTTTATTAACAGGATTCAATAGAACCGTGCTAAGCTAAATTTAAGAAACAAGTTTCATAAAAGCACCTTTCTAGAAGTTTCATGGTAGTAGCCTCATCCAATACATCCTTGGAGTCGCTCAAAAAGGCACGAAACTCAGTGATAATTGATTGATATTCTGAACTCGAATGGTCAGATGCCGCATCATCTTCCAAAAGTAGTCGATTAATCTGATAACAAAAAACATACATTGGAATAAAATAAAGAACTCGCGAACAACATCCACAACTACTTCGTTAAAAGTTTTATAGTTAACAACAATTCTCTCATAACCATAAAGCTTGTGAATGAGCCTAACAAGATCCAATATATTCATGAATAAATGTCTGGAGTGAAACAATTATGTACTCGCTACCAACTCAAAAATCAAGCAACATATTCAATCTATGGTCTGCCACATTAGTGTAAAGTCCTATTTGCGAACAACTTAGACATCCATAAGTTCCGCTGTACAAGAAAGGAGAACATTAAGAGATTTATTTCTCTGGGAATCCAAGCGGCAGACAGACCTTATCCAAGTACAATTCAGTCACCCAGGTGGAAATCATGGTTATCTGGCATTTGTCATCCTTTGAAAAGCTATCAAGCTTCCGCAACAAAAATGTTCTTACAGCATCCTGCAAAGTTAAACAAGCTACTAAATCAGCAGGCAGAAAACAATTTCTGACACTTTGTGAAAAGATGTGAAAGAAAACTCTTCAACCTGCTCGCCTATGCTAATAAACTTTAAAGTGATCTCTTCAAATGACAAGGCAAAGTTAATCTGCAGCAAAATGCAGATTAGAGAGTCGTGAGAAATTCTAATTTCACCAAAAGTAAAAAAGAAACACTAAAGAGGCGCATAACCTTCCAGATGTCAGTGGACCCTACCCAAAGTGCAGTATACCAAATAGCAGGAGTAAGCTGAAGGAGTTGTATGGTGGACAAATAAAATTTTGCTTGGAAATGACTCAGGGGAATTATTTAATAAACTCATTACTAGCCTGAACTAGTTTCCTGTTTGACCAAAACTGAGCGCAAGTAAATATGTAGTACGTGATGATGGGTCTTGTGGATAATGTCAGTTTAAGCAAACAAATATAAATTCTAGTTAACAAGCTACCTAAGGTAAATCATTTAACACACGAAACTGCTCCAACCAGTATTCAACCTCACCCTAGTCTCTACCAGTTTGATATCTACTCCCCAACATATATTCGAATGGTTGGAGCATTGTTCAGGTTATAGGAGAAAGATAGACTACCTTGGCATAAAAGGAAGCTGCCCTGAAGAAATCCTTTGCAATAAAAGCATCTTCAGCCTGCATCACGATATTTTCAATCACAAAGCTCTCAGCATATGCAAAATGTAGCAGCATCATTTTACAGTTATTGATGGAGTTACAAATAAAAATTTGAAACTCAAGATACTTTACAACAAACATCAGACCTGCACCAAATAAACTTGATCTCTTTGGAGAGCATCACGGCAGTTCTCCAAAGCTATAGCATATTTCTTTAAGTCCAAATACACTTTCCACATGTCTCGGCCTTCGTCATTCACAGATACCTATAGAAATTAACAGCTTTAGATTGGAAAACCAAAAACAGAAGTCTGTTTGATGCTCGACGAACAATGTCAAAGGCAAAGTTTCCAAAGTAGAACCTGAAAGATGGAATTCTGATCATATGCATAGAAAAGCCCAGCAGATGCGTCACTGCATAAAGCCAGAACACCTCTTGAAACTGCATCAGGTGTTTGATCAAACTGAAGCTCCTCAACAATTTGTTGATTGATCCTATTAACAACCTAGGAAATTATTCAAAAATAATAGAAGAGTAAATCAATTTAGCCAGAAAAGTAAGCATTACAATGAAATGATAACAAATCAACAAAGGGACATTTTTGGAAATTGTAAATGAGCCTAGAGCCAATGAAAAAAGTTCTCTACTTACTTCAGATGGCAGACTAGTGAAAAAAGAACAAATGTCAACTACACCAAAAGTACTAAGATGTTCATATGATATATTTTCAGCTCTAAAAGATTAAAATATACCTAAGCTCAAGTTAATCTCAAGATCTCTTTAATAGGTTGAAACAGCTGATAAAGGTATAGTTTGGGAAGCCGATGTACAAATAGACTTTTTTAGAATACAAACGAGTGAGTGCCACAGTCACTTTGATTGAATGGCGAGATTCTTGGACTCTACTTTGAACAACCATATTTAGATGTTATCAAATATCTATAGATTCTTTAAAAATGGACATAAATGAAGAACAGCATTGCAGGTATGCACTGGGAAAAAACAAATAAAGGTGAACCAAGCTTCACAGTGTTACCCGGTTATTAGTAGAGTAGAGGATATTGGTATATTGTGTGTAAGGTGAAGAAATTTGGAAACAGAAATAAATAAAGATCTGCTAGATCGCATTTGGCAATGGTGCTTCATGGAACATTGTAACAAAATGGTGACTGACATCATCATCATCACCTATTTCCTCTTAGTATCTTTTCTATCCTCTCAATTATTTGAATCTTACAAAAAATTTGAAAATTGTTGACATGGCACACTGTGGTGCAAGACAGCAATAATTATGCACTTCATTCTACAAGGAATACTCTAACTTTTCAGATTACTGGGTAAGAAGAGCTGCACCAGTTAACATCTGTACTATGCACGTACCTTAACCTTGTTCCCAGCCAGAAGAAGAAAATGGTATTCTGACACTGCCATGGAGCTAGGTTTAACTATCGCACCCTCACCAATTTTAGAGTAATCCAAGAGAGCCTTGTTCTCCACAAAGTTTTGATCTCCATTTGGTGAACTAAAATCAAGCTCCCATAGTGTTAGTAATTGGACAAAAGATTAAAAAAATTGTTGCTCGCCAAATCACTTTGAAGGAATATAAATCAGGGTATAGGAGCAATGACTTGTTACTTATTAAAAAGTTCACTTGTCTACCTATAATGTAATCCAAAATTAAGGTCACCGTGATAGATTCCTGCTCCAGACAGCCATGCAAAATGTATTGCTCTTCTCTGCTTAATGAAAAAATGCAGCTCACTGCATGAAGGGTACATTAAATTCATCACTCACTTCTCAGAAAAGATACACTTGCTCATACATATTAATCAGAAGATCATGATTATCCCTGAAAGAATTAATTTAGGACTATGACAAATTACAAAAATTACAAAAGTTTTTGGCAACTTGATCTCCAAAAACTGTAAATAGACAAACAAAGTAGGACTTAAAAAATTATAGTTTTTATCTTGAAAACTGAACATAGGGTCAAAGACATTCTTAAAACTTGCCCGGGTAAAAAACCAAGCTTATAATAGAAAACTTGGAAATTTGGTGCACGCATTAAGATAATGTGTTCATCTATATCCCCCAACTTGAGAGAAGACCATTGTGACTTTTAACCTTGATAAGACCAAGAACCTCGAGTTTGATGCGATAGATTGATATAACTAATATTCACATCTAATGCTATTCTCACAAATAATAATTTGATCATCTTTAAGAATTTTTTACTTTTTTAATCTCTAGAAATCATTTTGATGTAGAAAAACTTGAATTTTCTAGTAACCATTTATGTCATTTTTCAAGCAACATATCAATAAATTTGGGCTCCATTCACTTGCCTGTTCGGGATTTCACCTGGAAGTTCCATGAAATGAACTGCACGGTCTGTGTAGCTAGCAAAAACAGACTGCACAAGGATGTAAGGAAAAGGCATGATATTATTGTCAAACAGATAGTGAATGGATAATAGCTGTGGAGTTATGGCATAGTTTAACACTTCAAATGCAGAATGATGGAAGCTCTATTATTGAAGGAACAAAGGCAATGTCAACTTACTTCCAATGAACCTGTTCCTGTGAAAGAATAAAGCCGAGTGGGAGTAACAGCCATCACATAATATTTTATTCCATTATTTATGCCTGTTGTTTCCATCTGGAAATGAGAGGACAAAAAAAGATTAAAAATTTGCATGAAAAAGGATTACAGATTGAGTGCAACAAAAGTTTCCAGCAGAAACTTGAGTATATTAACCAAAAACGAAAAATGCTGATCTCATGAGTGACAATACCTATACATCGACATTGTGCCAAAAGCAAGAGCAAATTTAACATAGAGAGGGAAAAAAAGAGAATAAAGTGAAGGCAGAAACAAACAATTTAAAATACAAAGCAAAAACTATTGTTAGTACACTGCTCAGAACCTGGAGTTCCAACTTGCATTGTCAATCTATGTTCTAGCATTAAGTTAATAACATAAAATCATTTATCAGTGACGACAATTTAATGCACCAACAGTGGTTTATAACATTATAGGCTACCAAGAGCCCATGAGTTAAAAAGGAAGCAGAGAAACCGAGTTTTTTTAACAAAAATTAATAAAATTAGAAGGTACAATGGGACGAGAGGCCCAAAAGAAAATTTAGACAAACTACAGCACAACATTCCAATGCATCAATGTCACGTACAAGGACAGTTTAAAATCTTAATACGTTAACTACGAAAAGTTAAAAGAAATAAAATTCTCGCAAAAGGTTAACCAAGAAAAAAATAAGAGGTGATAGAGGTCCAGAACCTGCAATCCTGTGAAAGCTTCAGGAAGTTCGCTCAGTTCAAATAAAAATTTGATGTACTTTTCCTTCTTGTCTTTCTCGTCAACAGAAACTTCATAAAGTTGGCCATTTTCTGTACCGAGAATGACTTCTCTCGTGGAAGCTGCACACAAGGGTGTCAGATACACAAGAGTTGGGTCCAAAATCCAGAGAGGTAACATGACAAGCCAAAAAAGATTTCTGCACAATATCTACGGTACCTTCAGTAATATGTTGCCTATTCCATGCAACAGCATTCACAATAAGGCCCTTCAATCTACTTAAAATACGAGGCTTTGACCACTTTGCATGTGTGTAAAATGTATCAGACGTTCCACCGCCAACTACACTAGCAATACAATGACTACCTCCAGGATCAACAAAAACCCTGTGGATTGACTGCTCACCAGTTCTTCCGACAGACAGATCAATATCTATCAAACAAACCCAAATATCAACAAATAACGAATTTCTATTAAATTCCCAATCAAATTCAAGCACGGTAAAGTGAAGACTAGGCCCTAGGGGGTCTCTCTACTGCATGTTTATGCTATATTTCTGTTTATAGTAGTTTCTATAGAAAGACCATAAACAAACATGAAAAAATTCACTGTTTAAGGAAGCTATTTCTTATGTCCAAGAATAATTCAGCTACACATACTACAAAACCAAAGCTCAATCATCTGTCATTTCAGGAAGAATCCTCGGACCTACACTGCCAATGTTATTTATATTTACCGTACTACAACACTTGGCATTCCTATACTTACACTCAACGCAGATAAATAACTCGATTCCCATATAGTATTAACTAAACGGAAACCGCAACAAACAATTTCTTCCACATTCATCCAGAAACCACTCAATTGCCATTAAATTGGTACAAGTAATTACATGACACGGGCACAATTAAGTCACAAATCCTTCTAAATATCTCAAACAAGCATTGCAGCTTTGATTAAACCTATAAAAGAATTTAGCGGTGATCAAAGCATCCAAACTTCCAAAGAGCAAAAATTGCAACACAATAGAATCGCGGTAATTAAACGCTAAACTGAAGTAAAAGAAGCCCCACCATGTGAATCGCCGACACCGAAATCGTGGCGGATGACCCAGCCCTTGCTGGTTCCGATCACAATGACGTCATTGCCGGCGGCCATACACGTAATCACTCCCCGCCCCTTGGCGGCGTACCTCTCCAGTAGGTCCACCGAGTATACCTGCCGCCGCGACTCCATTCCTTTTCTTTTGGAATTCAGATATCTTTCAATCGACAGAAATAGTCAGACTAAAATTGACCCTCAAATTCAGCTCACTGAATTGAAATTCCGCAGTCCCGATCGTCGGAGTTTGACGATTTGATCTTCAACTCGTTCACTTTCTTCAATCAGCTGACGCAATGCAAAATTGAAAATTCTAGTATCTTATTAATTCATCTATTCGAAATTTATAAAATTACTGTCATAGAATTGTTATCAGTGTTGTTTAACGCAATAAATAAATATATTACTTGTATAAAAATAAAAATTAAGTTTCAAAAAACAGAACATTTGTGTGTATTCAATCAAGACTCTATTTGGATTTTTAGGAGTTTGAAAATTTGGGTGTATTCAATTCAGACTTTTTAAACTCCTTAAAAATCTGGTAGTATTCAATCACAATCTTTTGAACTTCATAAAAATTTGGTAGTATTCAAAACTCCACTGAATTTTTAATGTTGTTGAGTCTGATGGAATTTAGCGTGATTTCAAACAATTTTTGTACTGAACGAATTCCGACCTTCAACCACGATAATTTGAGATTCCATGAACAACCATCGCCGGCACCTGCCCATAACTCGCTGGGCCCTTTTCGGCCCTCGGCTGGGGCCCAGCCCCGACTCGAATTTAAAGGCCTCTTTTTTGTGCGAACCATTAGGGTGGCAGCGTCGGCAACTACTCAGCGGCGGTGGGAGTGGAGGTGAATGGAGTGCCGGAGTGGGGATGGCCGAGGTCGGCAGTGGCGCGGCGATGGGGGTGGGGAGGTCGGTTGCGCAACTTGGAGCCCTAATTGAAGAAATTCTGATTTGGGCGTGAATTGATTGGGTATTTATCCCGTCGACGTCCAGCGACGGCGGAGAGCCAAGTCAACGTTGGCTTTACATTCAGCGACCACTGGGGTCCAGCCGGCGCTGGACCCCATCGACTTCAACTCCAACAGAGTCGTGAAAATCCCACACGAACTCAATCAGAAATTCCTCAAGACTCCATGCGGAGTCAATCAACTTCAAAATTCCACAGACTTTCCAAATTCTTTAAAAATCCCACAGAGTCTTGATTGAATACACCCCCCTAAGTCAATCTTCTATAAATTCTATATGATCGTGATCCTTTCGTCTTCTATTATCGTATTTTGTGCGTGATAATGCAAGCAATTATTATTTTTTTCCATAATATCACGATCTCAAATAATAAGATATGGATGTTTAATAAAAGCGAAACGAGCTTGTAAAACACCAAAAGTTTATTCAACATCTTTTCGGACAGTCTCTTGATATTGAGCAAATAACTGGTATTTCTGAGTTTGTGGACCTTAAATATATTTGACAAATGTTACTCATTGAGGATATATGCCATCGGTGGAATAGTATACCATATTCTTCTCATGCATTTATGATGTAATTGACCTTTAGTAGTCGACCTTCCAAAATAGCATCAAATACATAAGATTGATCAAGTAAGTTAATATCATTTCTCAAACCTAGAATTTCAAAAAATGCTATTGTTATATAACTGCTTCCAAGATAATTATCGATGTCCCGCTTCTTCCAGCATATTGCCTTACCCATGAAGTGGGACAATTTTTCCATTTCAATGCATGCAGCCAATACTGCCCAACATGCCTGAAATCATAGTTGTTCTCCATGCAAAAGATATGTCATGTCTTCTTCGATGGGTTTCCTCAGGTACACATTACTGAAGTTACAAATTACACCTTCAACGAACTTATAACTGATTTACGAATGACTTGTGTGCTCATTTGTAAGTATTTGTCATGCAAATCCGTTGTTCCGTAGGCCAACACCCTTATAGCTGTAGTGCATTTCTGAATCAATGACATATCAGGTCGACCAACAACATCACACTTTTATAAAAAAAAATGCCGGCTTCGAACAAAGGCTTGCGCATGTAATACCTTGTTCGAAAAAATTCTGGATGATATATTGGATCTTGAACAAAGTATTGCTCATAAACATTGTTATGGCCATTCTCACATTTTCTTTCAATATACCGCCTCGTAGCTTTAAAATTATGGTTAGAAGTTGTAGAGATAAAGTTGTTGCATGAATGTCTACATCTTCGACGATTTGATCAAGTTGTCGATTTTGTTCGGCAATTTCTTCTTCCCATTCATCATCTTCGAGGAGATCAAAAGCATCAAAATTAGAACTTGATGACATTTTTTTAGAAGTGTGAACTCAATGATGGTGAGAGAGAGATTTGTGTGTAGTTTTGATGAAGCATATAGATTAATATATATGAATGTTGCGAGCATAGAATTTTTTATATGCTAGTTTATTTTGTTAGATAAAATGATTCAATTATTTTGAAGAAGTATGAGATTCTTCTGACAAGCATGCTAGTAGCATAGGATGCTTTATATGCTAGTTTATAAAGTTAGATGAAATGGTTCAATTATTTTGATGAAACATGAAATTCTTGTGACAAGCTTATCTTCTTGTCATGCTTGGTCAAAACTCATTGGGTGAATATAGCATGCTTGTGAGCATAGAATGCTTTATATTAACTATAAAAAACAAAGATCACATGTTTGCTTGATGAAGAGTCACTTGACCCTTTGTAATTTTCAGAGTCGTTTCTCCTGACATGCACAAAGTAACAAGTAGAAAATTGAAACGGAACATAGACCACATAAATTAAAATTTACATAAACTACATAATAAATAACATGAATTGAAAGTTACTTAATAAGGAAAGAAATTTAAAAATCAATAGTATATAATAGCGAGGTTTACGTTCGCACTACGTGGCACGCCCACGATTCTCCATTCCTATTTATTTTAATTCTAGTATTTTCAGCATTATTTATTCATAATAATATATATATTCTAAGTAATAGTCTTATTCGTATAATAATTAATAGCACAATATTAATAATAATATAGAGGAGTTGTAAATGTGTACACGTACATTATCTATACACTTCTCGCCATGTATATCATCATCTCAATATAATAATGCAACCATATATATCACATATACAATATTTAATCTCTATTCTATACAAATTATACAAAGTCCTTATTTTATTAATATATGTTGATGGAACATGTTATAACTTATTATTATAATATAGTTGCATGAAACCATAATTAGTTTGACGATAATTATCGTGATTATATTCACAATAATTTGTTAGTTGTAAAAGTGTGAACACTTCTATCTATAATTAGAGTTATTATAGGATTAGGAATATTTTAATATTTATTTAATGGCATTAACCGTACATTAAGATCATAATTTTTTTTCTTCATGCAGACGGTTGCTCTGAAATCACCGTGGTCAATTTTGTGTTGGTAAGCATGTTTTTTCTTAATGTTGTGTATGTTATTGCTTAATAATTAGTAGTGACTAATTATTTGTGCAGAATTTGTTTTTGAGATGTTAGTATTTAATTAGCAATGTTGTGTATACTATTGCCGACAATTAGTAATGACTAATTATTTGTGTTGAATTTATTTTTAAGATGTTCAAAATTAATTACCCTTGTTGTGTGATGCATGGCTTTGTTTGTTTTGTTTTATATGTTTATTTTTAGGCTATTGCCGATATTTAGTAGTGACTAATTATATGTGTTCAATTTGTTTTTGAGATGTTTGTATTTAATTATCCTTATTTTATTTTGTACGAAGAATTCATTATTTGTCAATATTAAATAGAGGATTAGATAGATCATTGATAATAGGTTTGCACTGTGCGAGTACTGCAAAGCTCAAATGTGGTTTAGAGAAAGCGTTGAGAAAGGCAAAGCAGAAAGCCCAATATTCTCACGGTGTTGTTTGAAGGGAAAAGTAATTATTCCTCTATTGAAACAACCTTCTCAATTGTTGAGAGATCTTTTGGAGAATAGACACATCAAAAGCAAAAGATTTGTTGAGAACATTCGTGCTTACAACATGATGTTTTCATTTACTTCGATGGGTGGAAATATAGATTATTCAGTTAATCGTGGTAAAGGTCCTTACACGTTCCGTCTAGGAGGTCAAACTCTTCACAGCATCGGCAGTTTGTTGCCATTTGAAGTAGAGACTCCAAGTTCTCTCAACTATACATGTTCGAACCAGACAATGAAATAGAAAATCGAAAGAATGCGTTAAGGTACCTCTATAACTAAAATTCCCCATTAATTGGAAAAATTAATTATTTTAGTGGATGACATATATATCGTGTTGTTAAAATTTTTCGTTTCACAGTCAAGAAAAATCAAATGATTTCGATGATTCTATTGTGAATGACATAAAACAAATGATCGAAGATAATAATCCATACGCGAAGACTTACAGAATGACTGCTCATCAAATTTTGCGGGATGGAACCGTCGATGTAAAGCTTCGACTCATATGAAAGAGATCAAAAGATGGTAGATCATATATACAATATGCCAACCGCACATGAGGTGGCTGCTCTTATTGTTGGAGACTTTGAATCCATACCCGACAAAAGAGACGTTCTTATTGAGAAGAGGTGTGGTAATCTCCAACGCATAGATGAACTTCACCCTTCTTACCCTCCACTACAGTACCCACTTATATTCATTTATGGAGAGGGTGGTTACTATCTAGAGATTCAACATGCTGAATTTCGAACCAGCAAAAAAAACAAACTCACACTGCGGGAGTTCTTAGCATTCAGGATACAAGATAGAGAAAACGAGGGACAACAACTTCTTCTTGCCAGAAGATTGTTTCAACAACTTGTTGTTGACGGATATACCATGATGGAAACGCATAGACTACAATGGATCCGTCGCAATCAACCAACATTATGATCAGAAAAATATAGTAATCTTCAGGATTTGAAAAACAAAGAAAATGCTACATCATCTGTTGGTCAACCTTTCATATTGCCATCATCATTCACTGAGGGAAGACGACACATGATTCGGAATTATCAAGATGTAATGGCTATTTGCAAATGGACTGGATATCCATCGTTGTTTATGACTTTTACATGCAATCCAAAATAGCCAGAAATCACGAGGTTTATTAATAAAAGGGGGCTAAAGCCACAAGATAGACAAGACATCGGTTCGAGTATTCAAAATGAAACTCAATGAACTTATAGATGATCTTAAGCATAGAGAAGTGTTTGGAGAACATACAACACATAAGATCTTAGCATTATTTTAATTAATATATTAATCTCTATTCTTTCAAGTAGTATAAATTTTTAACGGTACTTTATTTTTCATACAGTTGTTGCTACCGTCGAATTTCAAAACCAAGGACTTCCACATGCTCACATTGTTCTTTTTATAAAAAGTGGGGCACAACAACAATTGGTAAAGGAAATAGATGATTTCATATGAGCAGAAACTCCAAACAAGGAAAATAACCCTGAGATATATGAGGCAATAGCCAAATGCATGATTCACGGTCCATGCAGACCGGAAAGGATAAACTCACCTTGTTAATTCAAAATGCTCGAAAAGATTCCCAAAAGATTATATTGATCAGACCAAACTTAACAATGATGGATATCCAGTTTATAGGAGAAGAGATACGGCGACATCACAATAGATCAAAACGGAGTTCTTCTTGACAACAAGTATGTGAATTACTAAAATACATCCATATTTGTATTATTTTTATTTTTTGTTGGGTATTTGCCTAAAATACACCACCTTTTTTATCTGAATTTTGAATTTTAACATGACTTTTAATCACTTTGCCTAAAATACACCACCTTTACATCTTTTTGAATTTTAACACGGCGAAAATTTCCGGTAACAGACGTGGCAGTTTTTATCCGACGTGTCAATTATTAGTTATGTGGCAATTTAACATTTGCCATGTTTATATTAATAATACCAAACAACATGAGAGATTTTTCATTTCATTCACCATCCAAGCAAGAGATTTTGGGGATCTAGGGTTCTTTCTTTATGCGGAAAATGTCAAACAGGTACGTCATTCTCTTCTTTCTTTATGCCCAAAAAATAATTTGCGGGATGCAACCAATCAATCTTGCAAATGGGTTTACTTCCACATGGTTCGATCCAAAGGGTCAAGAGGGAATTTCTTATTAGTTAGGTTAGGAATTTTGATTCCAAAAAAGATCAAAAAGAGAAATGGGCAAGTTCTCCGTCTATTTCTGCTGAGCTAGCCCGAACATGAAATGTAAATTAATAGGAATGCGAGATGTTACAAAAAAGTACCCATGTTCACAAATATTCCATTTGTTATTATATTTTTATGAGAATTCCAATTTATGTAGTGTATGTACAATCCCTAGAGAACGAAAAGTTTAGAATTTTTTTCTGGTCTTGTGATTGTTCAACCATATTGCACTAATTTTGTTTCTTCACTTCATTTTTTTTCGTGTGCAGTGATAATATTTTTGCTTTAATCATGCAATATGGTGGTCAATTTGTGAATTTAAAGGGTCAAGAAGTATATTGTGGGGGCAATATTATAGTGGATTGGATTATGATCTGTTTGGCTACTTTGATTTGGTGGATGAAGTTAAGAAGATAGGTTTAAATTCATAGGATAAATTATGGTTTAGAACATCAGAAAATAATACCTACAAGACTATAACAAATGACTCTGATGTGATGAGCATGTTAAGTTATCTTGATGATAAATGTAGACATGTCAAAGTTTATGTTGAAGGTGGGAGAAAGGTTGGGGAAACTGAAGTTCTTTTGCAAGACAATATTAAGAATCATGAAAAGGATAGTGGTTGTAAGCACAGGGACCATGAGTCAGTCACAGAAAAAGTGAGTGAGAAGGTGGCAGAGAAGCATACTAAGAAGCAGCGTGATGAACTTAATGAGCTAATGAGAGTAAACATCGCTGAAAAAGTTAATGAGAAATGCAGTGAGGATTTCAGCTCAGATAATGAAGATTATATCCCCGATGAAAAAACCGATGATGATCTTAGTGATACTGAGTTAGCTTCAGATGATGAAGAATATGTGAGAAGTAGGCAGAATTTAAGGATTGACAGAGAGACGTATAATGATATCAGCGAATACATTGGAACAACAAAGGATCATGTTTTTTATGATGAGATCGAGATGTCTGTTTTAGAGTATGATGATTCTGAAGATAGACTGTGTTCTTATGAGACAAATGATGAGTTTGATGTCATTAGGAATAGAAAAAAAGTGACATATGATCCAAAATGTGATCATATGACTCTAGTATTACAACTTGGGATGCAGTTTGAGAGTGGTTTTCAGTGTAAAGAAGCACTAACTACTCATGATACATGCAATGGATGGACCATTCATTTCAGCAGAGTCAGTAAAGTGAGATGTGAGGCTAACTGTAATGATCCATGTTTGTGGATGTGGTATGGCAGTGTTGTCAAAGTTAAGAACGCTTTTGTGATAAATACTCTTGTAGAGCATCATGCATGTAGTAGGAGCATGGATAACTTGCTTGTTAGTTCAAAGTGGATAGCCAAGCAATACCCGAATGTTTTTATGAGGAGGAAAAATTTCACTATTGATGACTTGAGGGCTGATATTTTAGAGAGATACAACTGTCATGTGAAGAATAATAGGCTATACAAAGGAAGGAAAATTGCCATGGAGACCTTAAGAGGGACGGACACTGCTCATTTATGCCAAGCTTAGGAGATATATAGCTGAAATGATAAGATGTGACCCTGATGGGAAATTTGAGCTTCTATTACAGGAAAGTGGGGAGTTTAAAGGTCTTTTCATTAGCTTTAGCTCATTGGTGAAAGGTTTTAGAGAAGGATGCAGACTTGTTATTGGTCTTGATGGTTGTTTTATCAAAACACACTTGGGAGGTATGTTGTTATGTGGTGTTGGAAAGAATGGAAATAACCAAATGTATCCAATAGCATAGGCCATTGTGGAGGTGGAAGATAAAGCTAATTGGAGATGGTTTATCAAATTGATTCTGGAGGTGTTGAATTGTGAAAATGGATTTGGTTACACATTTGTTTCACAAGGTAATGCTACATGTTATGTACTCCCTCCGTCCAAGTGAAAAAGTCCCATTTGAAAATCGCACGTAGATTAAGAAAAAGAGAGTTAGAGTGTGATTAAGGTAGTATTTTATTGTTAATGTTAAAGTGTGTTGGGTAGAAAAACACCGTACAATAAAGTAAACAACACTATTCACGTTTGAGTGTGGCATAAAGTGGATTTTAGTGTGTTAATTTTTGCCAAAAAAGGAAATGGGACTTCTTGAACGGGACACCCGAAATAGCAAAATGAGACTTCTTAAACGGGACAGAGGGAGTACTAATCAATTTTACATTATGCATTAATTATAACTTTTGCTCTTTCTTTTGTAGGGATTGGTAAATGCAGTGACTTCTTTAGCACCTCCGTGTGAGCACAGAAATTGTGCTAGGCATGCTTATGCCAACTGGAGCAAGAAGCACTAAGGCTTGACATTGAGGAAGATATTTTGGAAAGCCTGCAAAAACACTTATGTAGAGCGTTGGTAGATGTGGTTGGATAAAATGAAACCGGAGAAAGAGGAGGCTTATATGGATTTCATGGCAAGAGAGCCACAAAAATTCTATAAGGCATTCGTTAATGTTTTTCCTAAATCTTGATTGATAACAACATAAGTGAAACCTTTAATGGTTATATTCTAGCTGCTAAAGGTAAACATGTTATCAACATGTGTGAGGAAATAAGGGTTTCTATAATGGAAAGACAATATAAGAAAATGGAGGAGATTGCTTCTGTAAGTGATAGGTTGTGCCCTATGATTAGGAAAAAGATAGAAAAGAAGAAACAAAAAAGTACCATGTGTACAACATACGGTGCTAGGGGTGGGTTATATGAAGTGCATCACTTGGATGACATGTTTGTAGTGAGTTTAGATGCAAAAGAGCGATGGTAGTTGACCGGTATCCCATGTGTCCATGCTTGCTTTGCAATCCATTTTATGAGGAAAGATGCAACAGACTTTGTGGATGGCTATTACACTATTGAAAGATACAAGAAAACTTATGAGTATGACATAGTTCCATTGAGAGGTGAAAATATGTGGCCTCAAGCAGATGGGTGGCTTGTGAGACCCCCCTTGTTTAGATCTAGGCCTGGAATACCTAAAAAGAAGAGAGCAAGGGAGCATAATGAGAGAAATCCTAAGAACCCGAACAAGTTGAAGAGATTTGGATTGAAGATGACGTGTAACAACCGCTTCCAGCAAGGGCATAACAAAGCAAAATGTCCCAATAAACGAGTTGAAAATCCAAAGAAGGTGAATGCAAAAAGGGGAATACTGCAAAAGGAGAATGTAAAACAAACTGCAAGTATATGTACCAATGAAAAAGCTTCAAAATCAAAGCCACTAACAGTCAAGAAAACTATTGCAAAGGAAGAGCACAACCAAGAAAGGGCATTGGTGTGTTAATAACCGAATCTGGGAGTATGTACATGAAGGTAAGAAATTCTTGCATCATGTTCTAGTTACAATAACTGTTTCTTTAATTGACATCTGACTTTTGTAAATCTTATATGCATAATTCAACCCTTCAAAAAGGTGTGATATTCTTAAATCCACAAAGTTTAAAGCCACCAAGAAGGTCAAGTCGTGGTCAATGCTCCAACAATACAATCACTAATGCACCATCAACTCAAGAGAGCAGAATGAATGAATGATGAAATTGATGAACTCAAATTAGAATTTCTGGTGTTGGATATTGTTGACTTTGGTAGGATATTTGGTAATTTCTTGTTTTTGTTGACCTTGATAAGATATTTGGTAATTTATGGTTTTTGTTGACTTTGGTAAGATATTTGGTAATGTTTGGATTTTGTTGTGTTGAATATTTGGAAATTTTCTATTGCTTATAAAGACCATTATTTTCAAGTGTATTAGTTCTATTTTTCTTTCTTTTGGTAATTGGCGCTTATAACAACTCCATTAACCGCCATTAAATTATTTGGTAATTGATTTCTGGTTTACGTAAATTGAAAAGATCTGAAATAATTGGTGGATTTTTGAATTTGTGTAAAAAATCAAATAAATGTTAAGGTGGTGTATTTACATAAACATTTGCAAAAGTCATGTTAAATTTCAAAATTTGGGAAAGGTGGTGTATTTTAGGCAAATTTATATTCGTTCTTTTTTAGTAAAAAATGACATCGTTTTTCTCGCCGGAAAGAAATTCCATGTGTACAATTTCGGCAGCCACGTCAGACATAATTTAGGGGTTTTCGGATTTCATGTCAAAATTCAAAAGGATGTAAAGGTGGTGTATTTTAGGCACAGTGATTAAAAGTCATGTTTAAATTCAAAATTCGAAAAATGTGGTGTATTTTAGGCAAATTAACCCTTTTTTATTTTAGTAGGATATTTAAAGTGATTCAAGTGCAGAAATTAATGCCTTTTCAACGTCCCACTCTATAGCATGTTTGCATCAATTTTTCATCTTCAAATATAAAATTATTATCTTTTAGTTTAATTTTATGATTATTAACATCCTTCTTTGAGTCCATTTAACATCTTCAAATTTAAATTTATTATCTTTTAGTTTAATTTTATGATTGCTAAAATAACATTTACTAATAGATTTGTACATTTATTTTGGTAGCTTTTGTCATCGAGATTATTTATGAAACTTGGGGCTTCATTTAGATGTCAAGTCCCATACAATAAGTATAGAATTTTAACTAAAAATCTCATTGAATAGGTATGTGGTTCCTTACAATCCATATTTAATCATGAAGTATAAAGCACAGATCAACGTCATATCAAATGTTGAAAACCTACTCATATTGGAAGAAACGTCTTACGACATAGAAGAAATGAAGGCACAACATGCGAGCCTATATCCTTCTTTGACAAATGAGCAAAGGACACTATATGAAAAGATAATGACAGCAGTGGATAATGGTGATGGAGGATTTTTTTTCCTATATGGATATGGTGGAACAGGAAAAACATATATTTGGAAGACATTATGCTCAACCTTACGTGGAAGGGGCGACATCATACTTTCTGTAGCCTCCAGCAGTATAGCTTCGCTACTTCTACCTAAAGGAAAGGCTGCACACTCTAGATTCGGAATACCGTTGGACTGCAATGAGAACTCAACATGCATCAAGATCAAACCAGATAATGATCTAACACGACTTCTTGAGAAGACTAAACTTATTATTTGGGATGGAGCACCAATGACACACAGATATTGCTTTGAAGCTCTCGATAGGAGCTTAAGAGACATTATGCAGTCGAAAGATGAAAGATGCTCTTGCAAACCATTCGGTGGTCTGGTTGTTGTTTTAGGAGGTGACTTCAGACAAATTCTTCCAGTCATTCCTAAAGGGAGCCGACAAGATATTGTCCATGCCTCAATCAGCTCATCACGACTTTGGAATTCATGCGAAGTTCTTAAATTAACTAAGAACATGAGGCTATTGGTAATTTCTATATAAAAGAAAAATTATCGCTTTAATAATTAAACCATTTTATAAATAGTAGTTGATAAGAAATTAATAAAAAAATCATATACATATATATATATATATTATTTTTAAAACAAAACATATAAAACTTTGATTTAGCTTCATGTATCAATACCAATAAAGTATATTAACTAAATACAAAACCTGATATATGATTTTTTGATATTGATTAATGGCAATTTAATTTAGTTGAATGAATTTATCTATCACATAAACTATATTCAATTTTCAAAAACTTGAGGCTTTCCTCAGTTATATAGTGATAGAAATTTATCTTTGTTCAATATAGATCCATAGAATATAATTAATTAATTTATTATAACGTTGAGCATATTTTGTTTTTCTTAATATAAGGCCAATGCATATGGATACGATGCAGAAGAAACAAGGAAATTCGCGGAAAGGATACTTAATGTAGGTAATGGGACTATCGGTGAAAGCACTTGTGATGGAGAAGCTGATGTGACATTTTCAGATGATATAACAGAATTTCTGATAAGAGATGCAGTCGACTCTATTAAGGCAATAGTGGAAAACACTTACCATAAATAATCAAGGATAGAGCTATCCTAGCACCTACCAATGAGATGGTCGATGACATTAACAAGTATGTAATGTCTAAAATGCCCAGGGAAGAAAAAAAATACCTTATTTCGGACAATACTTGTAAAGAAGATGGAGAAGTGGACAACGACAACGAAATTTTCTCTGTTGAGTATTTGAACACGATCGAGTGTTCCAGAGAGTCACAATATAAAATTAAAGGAGGAATGCATAATCATGCTTTTGAGAAATATTGATCCAGCTAATGAGCTTTGCAATGACATGAGGATGATAGTAACTCAATTTGGGGACCGTGTAATTGAAGCGAAATTGATTTCAGGAATGAATGCTGGCAAGAAGTCCAATTGCAAGAAGGATAATAGGTCCCTCAGATTACGGCTCCACCTTCGGTTATGATTTTACAGCGTCGTTTTCGCTCCGATTACTAATATAAGGATATTCGACGTGCAATAATTTAGATTTCTTCGGCTCGCTCCAAAGCCTTCAGCTTTCCTCGCTCGAATCTTGACCAAAGAAGAAATGACAAACAAAAAAGCGAGGAGGCAAATAAAAATTTGGAAATTAAAAAATCTGGAAAATAAAACAAAACAACGAAAAAAGGAAAAATATCTGGAAAATTAAAAAACAAAAAAAAGAAAAAAAAAAGAAAAATGAAAAATGAAAAGAAATTTGGAAAATAGAAAAAATAGAAAAAAAGAAAAAAAAAATCTGGAAAATAAGAAAAAAAAAACCTTGGAAAGGAAAAAAAGTATAAATAAAACGGGTAAAGGAGTGCTGAATCAAAAATAAAAGAGGAAAAAGAGGTATTTAGGTTCTAAATTCAAAAAAATGGCCATAATTTATATTTATGAAAAGGGTGGACCAAAATTTATATTTTAATATTCATTATGGCTATATCAGCTATATCACATAATATTTTTAATAATTTATTGTAATATATATCTGAATTAATTATAAAATAGATATGATTTAATTTAGGCAAAAATGTACAAAAATACCCGACCTTTATTCAAATTCTGGTTTAATTACAAACTTTTTAATTTTCTCAAAACAAATATCCACCTTTCAATTTTTCTTAATGTTTGTCTGGATTTGATTTGGGGAGAAATAAAAACTGACATGTCCAATTCAAAATGATGTGGCCTCAAAACGACGTCGTTTTGATTTAAAAAAAAAGAAAACAAATTACACATCACCAAATAATTGCCAACTCTTCATTATCTCCAAATTCCTCTTCCTCTTTCTCTTTCTCTATCTCTTTCTCTCTCTCTCTCTAACGCTGTAACACCGAGGCAAAAGTGATGATAAATAGTGGTGGAGATAAATGGATGATTGAGTTGACTCTGTGCTTTGTACCTAGCCCTCGGTTCCTTCATGGAGCATTTTCTGAGAAAGTCCTTAGCCTCTTCCGAAACCCCCTTTCCGCTCGACATCGTCGGAATCTTGCCGCTGCAACCGATCTTCATCAGCACATCCTTGCCCGTCGCGCCTTTTTTGCCAACTTCAAAGGCGTTTTTCCGATCGGCATATGTAGTACGGTGCACCCCAACCCCCAAACATCCGACTCCGGCGCCATGTACAGAATGATTCCCCTGAACCCTTGATGCTCATCGTCTCCATCCTCCATCGCACCAATCCTTCTGCAGCTTCCAAAATCAGCGAGCTTCGAATCTTCCCCGACAAGCAAAATGTTGTGCGGCTTCACATCGTAGTGCACGTACCCGAGTTTATGAATATAGACGAGGGCGGTGATGATGGATTTCGTGTAGTGGCTGACGGCGTGCTCTGGCAGCCCTCTGTTGCGGCGGCGGTTGGCGAGGCATCCGCCCAGAGCGTATTCAAGCAATATGTGTAGAGTTGTTGGCCGTTCTCATTGGTAGCCGAAGAGAGAGGGAGAGAAAGAGGAATTTGGGGGAGATGATGAGTTGGAAATAATTTAGTGCCATGTGATTTGATTTCTTTTATTTTTTATTTTTAAAATTAAAACAACGTCGTTTTGATGCCACATCATTTTAAATTGGACATGTCAGTTTTAATTTCTTCCCCAAATCGAATCCAGACAAATATTAAGAAAAATTGAAAAGTGGATATTTGTTTTGCGAAAATTTAAAAATTTGTAATTAAACTAGAATTTAAATAAAGGTCGAATATTTTTATGCATTTTTTCTTTTAATTAATATATTTTGAAATTTTTTTACCATAATCTCTTTAGCCTAGAACGGCGTGGGTGCAAAATGGTCTATAGAATAAGAAGGCTATAATTCAAGTCCTCTTAATATGAATTATATTGTGTTTAGGAGCGGGCGAGCAACAGCTTTTTCACTGTTTCTCGCAGTTTCTTTTACACAAAACAGTAGTAAAATATTTTCAAAAAATTCATCTTTTCCCAATTATATTGGCGGCAGGCTCCACCCGCTCGATTTTCATTTTTCATTCCACTTCTCCTAAACAATGTCTAAAAAATATAAAAAAAGTTAAAAAAATTTTCGCAATCGATCATATTTAAGCCCTTCCATAAACCTAGAAAGAAATTTAGCAGCAGATTCCGTTATTGGGAGGTTTTCCTAATCGTCGGAGCTCCAAACTCCAGTAACAGGCGCGGCAATTGCGAGGAAGTTTTTGCATTATCTCCGAATTCAATCTATCTTCGTGCCCAAGCATTGCGGATTTCGAGGTATGGCTACTAAGTCGATAATTGTTTCAATAATTGTTCTTATTTTCTGATTTCTCGTGGATATTACGCGCATCGAGCTGGGTTTTAGATTTTATCTCAGTTGATTTGTTGCTTGTATGTAGCTTAACATAGAAATGTAATGCGCGTTGAGCTGATTTTCGAATTTATCTCAGTATAGTGTCTTTTTTAGTGTTTTCCACCTTTTTTTCTTCCAATTACTTGAAAATTTTTTGTTGGGATTCACCCTCTCTGGTTATTTCTTTCTTTGTCCTCCGTAATTAGGTTGTATGTAGCATTGAGTGAATTGGAACTAATCGCTAAGGTTGGAGAATCATTTATGGGCATTTTGGCCTATGGACTAATGTTGGAGGATTTCATTTTGATTGAGGCTAGAGTAGGATGTAGCATGCAATGAGTTGGAATAACCGAAACAAAGTCATATATATCTTAGAACCGAAATATAGATACTCACCATACTGAATTGCAATTGATCAGTTTGGTTGGTTTGAATTTTTAATTAATCAGACGGCAATCTACACGTGGAGTGACTTTTTACACATTGGGGACAATAAAAAACTGATTGATCTGCCACAATTCTCCCTCTAGTCCTAAATTTAGCAGATGGTTGACTCATTATGATGACAATGACTTGTTGCTCATGACAAAATTCCTTGTGAAAATTAATTCGTGTTCCAAAATTTGTGAGGGATGAAGGAAGAAAACATTGATGGGGGATGGGAGAAGTTGGATGAGAGTATGTCCATGCATGGCTTCAAAGCATTTGAGGCGCATGCATCGAGGCGGCCAAAAAGGGCTCACAAAGTGATAATGAGGATTACGCCTCGTGTTCTAGTGTGAATCAGGCCATCTTTGTTTGTTATGTTTCTTTTTGGGATCTAGGCATTCAAAGTTTGAGCTATAATTATTTAGCTTAATTTCAAGTGACTTTCGAAAAGCAACCCTATTTAAGACATGAAAAAAAAAAATCCTTCTGATCATCCCGCATAAGTCTCGCTCTTGCTTGCCCTCTATTTTTCCAGCGGGCGGAGCTCCGCAGACAGCAACAACAAGTTGGCGAGATGGAGATGAAGATCATTTTGACTTCTTGGACATTTGAGTTCGATCTAATCAAGGAGGATTATGACTATGATTATTAGACTTTAATTATATGATTCAGTCTTACTTGGGGATTTTCAAGACTTATAATTAGTTTATTAATGAATTTTATAGCTTAGTTAATGTATTTTTTTGACATTGTAATATGCCTTTGGATTGTTTGTTATGATTTTTATTTCTCTTATCTTACGCCTGAGTGCCTCGAGGCTTACGCCTCATGGTGCCATAGGAAAATGCCTCAAGGCTTGATCAAAATGACTCCAGAGTAGAAAAAGCCAATCTACAAGTGGTCTATCCAAACTCGTTTTAACAAAGTACACAGCATCATCATTTCTAACAACTATTGAAACACATCTCTATTCTACACGACTCTCTTCCAAAACATTTATCCAAAATATTGGCAAGGGCACCTGAAGAATATATTCAATTTTCATCTTCGTCTTCATTACAAATTACTGTCTTGAGCAGTAGGCTGAAAGGTTGGATTTGCCCTGCAAGTTGGAAATTCATTAAAATGTTCATTCTGCGAACCATGTGTTCCCCTTTTCTTCTAGCAATTTTAAAATTTTCTAGTCCTAAATGTTTTATTTCTCAATTTTCAAGTTAGACTACAGAACATGTTTCTATGTTCTTCTTCTTGCTTCTATAATCTGGTCTTCAGTTTGATCCTTCAGTTTTGGTAAAATTTTGTCATCTAATTTCCTGATCTATTCTATGCCTTTTAGTCCTGCTTTGCCGAATATGACTTACATTTTCCCCAATAGTAAATATATAATCTTTTCTTCGGATATTTGGTAACTGATTGGCTTGTGTTTCATTTTTTCCAGTCCCTAAGATGAGTTCCACGAACTTAAATAGCAACCACGGTCTTGAAGAGCATGGCATGAAAGCTGTTAAATTGGAGCAAGTTATCACTGGAAGATCTTTGCAAGAAAATGAGAAAACCAAAACTGATTTAAGCTGTTCCCAAGAATCCAATTCTCGTAATATTAGAAGGGCTGAAACTGAATATAATAGAAGATCAACCATTTTAAATGCTCTAAATAGTGTCTCGGGTCTGGGGTGCTCTCCAATTGATGATTCAAGCTTTTGCTCAACATCATCACTATCTCCAGCCCCCCTGTGTCGACAGTTCTGGAAAGCTGGAAACTACGACGACAAGCTTATTTCTAAGCCAACTTGGCAAAGTACTTTTCCATCAAATGATTTCAGTTGATCTAGATTTCAAGTGTCATTAACACTAAAATGTGAAGTGTAGCACCCAAAATGGTTTCAGACTTATATAGTTGTCTGCCGACTTTGGGTTTAATTTGCTTCTTGAATTGCATTGAGGATAATGTAGTCTTTATATGACCTTTACTTAGTAGTGATCAGGGGTTCTTATTTGATTGACAGATCGCACAGGCCATCTTCATATTCACCCCAAATTTCTTCACTCTAATGCTACTTCACATAAGTGGGCCTTTGGTGGTATGCTATTTCAGCTTTGTTATATCATATTGATCATCTTATATATTTTCATTCCTTTTATACTTGTCCCGTGTTAACAGCCGTGGCAGAGTTGCTTGATAATTCAGTTGATGAGGTAATCTTTTAGACATCTTTTTACTTTATGGTCACTAGTAACCTATAAGCTACTTTATTGGTTGTCGTGTTTACTACTGACATTGGTTGTCATATTCATGTTGCTGCATGATTACGTTTTTGTCTTCCTTCGAGACCAACATTGCTACTGTCCATGACTCTCTGATCATATAAATTAGCGCACTATTAGATTCCACATCTTTTTATTGGGAGATTAAGTTTATATTATGAATGTCAACATAGTACACATTTGAGGAAACCACATATGAAAACCTGCTAATCCCTCAATGCACTTGCCTGTGGCGAGAAAGATGAAGCATCAGCTCAATCAATGTAGGCTGTGAATTAATTTAACTTGCCTTATGGAATATCTTGTGAGCTGCTCTTTTGGTTTAACGAGCAGTCATGCTCACTGAAGGAATCTGTTTCTGTTTGCATAAGTGATATGTTGATTTATATTGATTTTGTATTCCATGTCTTAAATTACGGATAGAGACAAAATGGGGCCACTTTTGTCCTCGTGGATAAGACCTCAAATCCCAGGGATGGAACGACAGCTTTACTAATTCAAGGTACTGAATATCTCAAACTCAGACTTATGATTCTAAAATTTTAACTGCTTAACAGTGGTTTCTGTTTGCACCCTGCACTTAAAATAATTGAGTGATGCAAAATTTCAATTTCTGAAATTTTGCTTCTCTTCTATTAGATGATGGTGGTGGAATGAATCCTGAAGAAATGCGACGTTGCATTAGTTTTGGATTTTCAGATAAGAATTCAAAAACTTCAATTGGACAGTGTGAGTATTTTTTTTTTTTTTTTTTTTTTCAGTATGAGATTCACATGTTGACTTAAAGCTTTTCAGATGGCAATGGGTTTAAGACCAGTTCTATGAGACTCGGGGCTGATGTTATTGTCTTCAGCCGCTCCATGACAGACAGGTTTCTTTGCTTTCTTTTGTTCGAGACGTATTATTATCACTATGTGGCCACCGTTTATTTGCCCAAAAACCTTCACGTACACCTTCCTATATGGATTTGTATATACATATATTTGCTTGTGTTCTACACTACCCATCAAGCACACATTATGGTCAAAGCTAGAGTTTTGCTGTACATCTTGAATTGAGATTCTAGTTTTGCCATCCTTTCCAATAACAAACAAGAAGAATTTTTTGTAATATTATTGAACAAGAAAAACTGAAAAAGGTATACAGGTCTTCTTGAGTACTCTATTGAAAAAAATTAAAAGATACAATCCACTATATAATTAAACCTGAATATTATTGTTTTGAAGACCCACCAAACCACCTGAAGTTAACCCTATCCCACTCTTTCATGACATTCCTCTTGATCCTCATTGATTTCTATTTGTTTTTATTATGGAATGAAAACTTTGTGGATTTATTTATTATTTTTGTTTAATTTCAATATTAAAATTGTTAAGCAAGAAATTATCTAGAGAAACTCGAATATGCTATGTTGCCCTGCATACTTGACTTTGCATTTGTTTGCTAATTTTTGACTATATGATTTGTTTATTACTTTTCTTTTCTCAACCAGGAAATTGACCCAAAGTGTAGGTCTGCTATCTTATACATTTTTAACGCAAACAGGCCAGGATAGAATAGTTGTTCCAATGGTGAGTGTTTTAGTTCTGGTCAAAAGCTGTAATTTGATATAAATGTTCATAGAACTTCTAGTTGTAGAGATTTTTATGTCAGAAATTTGAATGAAGTTAAATGTTTAGAAATCTGTTTTCTTTTGTTGTAGAGCATGTTTTATGAAAATTCATGCTAGAATTCTGGTCAGGAGTATCTCATTCCAGACCTGTTGAATGCTTAAAATTTGACTACATAATAGGATTAATAGATAGACGCTGAAGATTATCAAAAGATGTTGTTGACTGAATGGCAAATATATGCAATGGAACTGTTGGTTGTTAAAATTGCAAGATGATTTTGTTCTTTACATCTCAGTTCAGGACTCGATCATAGTAGTTAAGTGTTCTAAAACTCAACATTAAAATAACTATAGAGGAAATATTTTAGTATCATTTCTACTCTTGCATTTGTCTTGCATATTCTAATTTTTTTTAGTGATGTTCATAGAAATGCAACATGTCCCGGCCATGTGTTCTTCTGTTGAAGATGATCCGTCCATTGATGATGCTGAATCTCTTACTTGCAAACTTGGAAATAGTTCATATGCATGATCTCGTTGTTGGCTTCAGATACTTTAGTTAGATTTTCAATACGTGTCACTAAATATTTTTGAATTCGTTTGGTGTTTTTTTGTCCGAATGTCCAGCTTGGATACACCATTGTAAAATTTGGTGCAGTAGCTGTATTATTTACATCTAAGTGATTGTTTTCTCTTATATTTAATCATTCTCCTTTCTCAAGACTTAGGTTGTTTTCTTATCCTTAAAGGTGCTTATTTTTCAGATTTAATATATGCTAAACATGCTTTAAAGGCCAGGTTCTCTTTGCAATGCAGGTTGATTATGAGTTTGATTCACATACTAGCTCATGGAACTCATTGCATGACGAACAACATCTAAATAACAATCTTTCTGTCCTCTTAGAGTGGTCACCATTTACATCAGAAGCTGAACTTCTGAAGCAAGTACGTAGAACATCCGTTTAACTAATTCAATTTTACTTTTTGTGTTAACTTTTCTGTCTTGTGTTGTTGTTTGTTTTTTAAAAATAAGTTCTTGTTATCTCTGTGTGTCATTGGTTCGACATAATTGCCATCTTTCATTTTAAACATTTTAATGTCCTTTTGTTTCTATCTTGCAGTATGATGACATGGGCCCTCATGGTACAAAGATAATACTCTACAATTTATGGCATAATGATGATGGGAAAATGGAGCTCGATTTTGAGTCAGACCCAAAGGTTTGTAGTGACCGCTAGATTTCGTGATAGGATTTATAGTAGTGAGTTGTGATGGGATTTATTGCAGTGAATCAGTTCCTTCTTTTCGTACTAGATAATATCTCATATAAAATACAGAATCGTCCTCATTTAAGTTTTATTATCAGGATATTCGTCTCTGTAGAAACAATAGTGATACTGCCAAAACTACCTCTAGGATGAGGGCAACTGAAGAGCACCTTGCTAATCAACTTAAGTTTTCACTTCGTGTAAGTTTTGTGCCAGATATGTCTGTATTCACTTCGTGTGTGTATTTGCATAAATCTGTTACTACTGGCTGATGCTTGGTCTTCTTTTTCCTGCAGGCATATTTGTCTATTTTATACTTGCAATTTCCTGAGAACTTTTACATTGTATTGCGTGGACAAATTGTTGAATACCATAGCATAGGAAATGATCTCAAATTTCCGCAATTCATAAAGTACAAACCTCAAAATGTTGAGGTATGGATTTAATTCTGCTAATTCTATGGTGATTCATGAGTTAGCTGTGCATATATTGAATATATTTGTAAACAGAGATATTAGATACATGTATGTAAATGCTTAGATATACTCGACCAAGACTTCAGCAAGCACATGACTACTCAAAGAATGGTTTTGCATTGGCATTTTAACACAACAATCATCTTTCTCTGGTTACTTTTAGCCTGTGATCTGGTCAAATTATGGAGATGTTATCATTTCAGGGTACGGTTATCACAACAATTGGCTTTCTGAAGGAAGCTCCAGCTGTGAACATACATGGTTTTAACATCTACCACAAGAACAGATTGATACTGGTAGATGCTTTTACCAAATTTCATCAGTATTTAGATATTGTCGCTTCCAGAAATACAATTAGTATGAATTCTAGCAAGTATAGTCTGCAGGATTCCCAAAATTTTCTTTTACCTACCCACATTTTAAATCTGTTTTTGTCTCTCTTCGCTGCAGCCATTTTGGCATGTCGTAACCTTTTGTGATAGCAGAGGCAGAGGAGTTGTTGGTAAGATTTGTATATTCCCATGTATTTCTATTTTTGTTCTGAATTGCATAAGCTTGATGCTACACGACTTTCTATTGGCACGGTAGGTCTTTTGGAAGCAAACTTCATTGAGCCTACACACAACAAACAAGACTTCGAGAAAACTCCAGTTTTCCAAAAGCTTGAAACCAGATTGAAAGAAATGACACTAGAATACTGGTTAGTGATCAATTTTAGGAAAAATAAAACAAAAAGTTTAGACCCAAATCGATGGATTTGAGCTTTCCAGTGTACTGTTATTTATAAAAATACCATGAATATTTCATCCCATGCCTACTGCCTACGATGCTATGATATTTTGCTTTTGCAGGGATTATCATTGTGGACTTCTTGGCTATCAAGCTAAGAAAAAGCCTCAACCAATGGCACATCAAGTCGAACTTAATTCTAAATCAGATAGTAGACCTGGTATATATCAACCTGTGGTGCTCACTAAGGACTACTCAGCTGCTATCCGTGTAAAAGCGTCATCTGCGGTTGGAGTTAGACGAGAAGCATCTGGAATATCTTCACCATCCTTCCACCAAAACACAGAAGGTAAGAATCTCTGTAAGATGTTGATGTCGGAGCCTTCCTAATATCTATGAATCCTTTACTGAAGTACGCCCGAGGTAACAAATGATTTGAAAGCTCGTTCTGCCCTGAAATTGTGCAGGAGCTACTCTCAAAAGGAAAAGATACGAGCAGGTTGTGGAGCTTGGAAGGGCGAATACGATGGGTGGCACAGGGTCAAGACCTGTTGATAGTGCTCATGGTGGTGATATACTACAGGTGCTTTCATCATTTTTGATCATTAACTCCCCCCGTAGTATATGTCCAAGTTATCTCACTTCTTTGGTGACAACTTCTAGAACCTATGTAGACTATAACAATTTGGTTGTGGACGTGTCCACACATGCCCATCACAATTCTTGATTACACGAAAACTTGATGCAAGTGTTATTTCCTTGATGCAGAATGCTGCCAATCTTGCCAGACAGTCGCAATACGGAGAAGCTGCTAACGAACTTCAAGAAAACCTAAAGCTCCGCGCTCAGTAAGTCTTGTATCATAGATTTAGTATACTTGTTAACTGTGACAAACAGCTTTATGTTAAAACCTATGAAAACAAACAAAATCTGTCAAGCTGACTCCGAATTCTCTCCCACAGAGGATGAAAAATAATTGACATGATTGTTTGTTCAAAATGTATTTACCTACACTCACACATTTGTGCATTTGTTGTATTTTAGATGCAAGGAGTACGAGGAGACGGACAGAGAGCTCAATCTCAAGGTTTTAATGTCTCGCTGTTACGATGTTTTCGATATTTGTTTGAGACATCCTTCCTTCATAGATTACATGACCGTAATATGCTGTATAGATTGAAAAAATATCTGTGGAACTAGTGCATAATCTGTGAGCAGCATTTGGGCCAAGATAGACTTTATTTTTAGTATTTTTACTTTTTTCTCTTAAATTTTATCTAAATATCCTCATGAAGTCGATGTCATATAAACTTTCTGGACATGAAATTACATAAATTATATATTTATTCATAATTCTGTATTTATCATTTTTTGTGTTGAATATGCAGATTATAAAACTGAGTGAAGAAATACGAGAAACGCGTCGCGAGTACGCGCGCTTGCTGGTAGAATCTAAAATTTTGGAGAAAATGAATGGGGAAAATAGGCAACTCAGACATGTCTGATCGGTTTGCTAATTTTTGTTCCTTTTTTTTTTTTTTTACAAATTATTTTAGTGTTCTTAGTTATTTTATTTTGATTAGTATGCTTCTGTACTTTTGGTGCTAATTAAGAAGGAAAAGTAAATATCTGAGCTCATTTTCCCTTTCTAGACTCCTACCAGAAAAATGATCCTAATCGATGAGAGTAATTTTTCCGAATAAATCCCAACTTTATTTAAGAAGCAATTCGTAGTTTGAATTTGTCATCACCATTATTGTATATTAGAAAAATAACAAAATTAAAAAAAAAAGTTAATACTGTAAGAATTATTGCCTGTCCATAGCTTATAAAATAACAGTAACATCTGCTCTAGCTTGTTTTTTTATTTCTCCCCTAACTGTAATTGTGATATATTCCGTTTTTTTATTTCTCCCCTAATTGTAATTGTGATATATTCCCTCTTTCCAATTTATATGTACTTACCACAATTTTTTTGTCCAATTTATATTACCTATTTTAATTTTTTTACACATACGCCCTCATACATTCTCCCTATTTAAAATCCTTTGCCATTTTGAACTCATTATTAACAACCAATTCAACCCAATTAACATCCTAATTAAAACACTAATTGATCCAACTCTCTCTCTCATTCATTTCCCTCGATCACTCTCTCTCTTATGCCATTTCTCCCAAATCCAACGAGCACGAATATGCAAGCGAAAGACTTTGGCGATGGGGGTGGTTGGGGTGATATCAACATAGCCGATTGTGTACATGGTCATGATGGAGAAGTAGAGGGTGTCGACGATCGGGTGGGTCTCCACGCCAGAGAAATGATCGTAGTTGAAGGAGTATATTAGGATGTCTAGGGAGAGGTAGAGGAGGAGAGGTAGACAAGGAGCAAAACGATAGCTTGCCGGACCAGGGAAGAGGAATCGGATTGAAAATTCAGGTCAGTGGCGGGGGTGGTTTTGCAGCGCTGCATCTTCTTCAGGCCCCACAAGGAAGACAGAGGCGCTTCTTCTTCTTCTTCTTTGTTGCCGCCACCGCTGCTAACATGGTGTCGATGGTGAATGAGAGGAGGAGAAAAAGGGTTAGCGTCCAAGGATTGGGGCAAGGGATACAGGAGATCGATGACGAAATCACGGAGTTGTGAAGGAGTGGGTGTGAGTAAGGGCTCGTCCGCTGCCATTCATCTATAGTCTCTCTCTTCTGCTTCTCTTCTCTCTATCGATAGGATAGGGGGGCGAGGAAGAAGATGAGAGCTAGGAAGTGAAAGAGTTGCAATTCACAATTTCACAGTAGTTGTATTATATTATTATTACTACTATTCCAGTTTTGTTAATCACAAATTAACAAATTAAAAGCAATATTAATTAACACTACCCTTCAATTACACCTTTATTCCACCAACTACCATTTTATTAAATATTGAGTTCTCTTCTCTCTGCGGCTACAGAAATTGTTTCCCAAGGGTTTAACCAATCAACATGAGAACTTATTTTTCGCTATTAGTGAAAAAGAGTAACATGGTGCATTAACATGCGAACTTATTTATTTTCATCTCCTTTTTCAAAATATCAAAATATTGTCAACTACTCATTTGTTTGTTTTGTCTGCTACCGGTGCATTAAATTTTTATTTTCCTTTATCTATATCAGACATCTTTGACAATTACAAATTTCTTTTTATTTTTCCTTTTGAGGTATAGTAAAAAATTAACTGCCATCATCTCTCCAACCCACAGAATCATGATTCCCACGCAAAACCTTGATGTTTATCTATTTTTAGTACTGTTAATATGTACGTATACATTTATGCACGTCTATGCCTATGTATATCTAGTTGGTTGGTTCAACTATATTGGATTGAATGAATATCATGAGCGGTATTTTTTTTTTGAACAAAAATAAAATAAAAAAAAAATAAAAAAAAATTAAGTCTAGTGTAGTGTTATGAATATCATGAGCGGTATTTGATTGACTAGATTCGGCCTAGTATTAAGTCTAGTGGTAGTGTTATGTTGGAATTAGTCTTGTCTAGTCTTACTATTATGAATCATGTGACAAAATTAATCTCGTATCAATCTTATCCAAGCGTATGATTCGGACCAATCTTTACTTATCTCATGTTCTATTTAGAAATATTTGGTTCCAAAAATTAAACAGTAAGTGATAAATAAAGATTGATCCGGATTAGTTAGTCCAAAATTAAATTAAGCAAGACAGAGCAATATTAATTATACATATGGTAACATCATAAAATTGATGATGCACTGTATCAGATGGAATTCATCCACCCAAATACAGACCCAATTCCTAAAACCAAAGAGGGCAAGAGATAAGCTCGAGCAGGAAATAAACTTATAAAAATAAATAGCCAGCCTATTAATATTAATAAATGTACGGGCAGGCCAAGTTGGGTGACCTGTCTGAACAAATGGTTGCCCGTAAAAATATTTTGCAGCATATTCCGATGCATTTCTTTGCTATAAAAAGACCGAAATAAAAGTAAAACCCTACTTCAAATCCCCTCTCACTCTCTCTCAGCCTCCTCTTCTCTCTCTACTAGTTTTTTTTCTTCCCCTTTTGGCATCTCATTTTCATACTTCTTTCTTTCTTCTTTCTCCTTGCTAGTTTGTTTATCTACTTATTCTTGTTACATGCATGTCTTAATTTATTCTTCTCTCTCTCTTCTTTCTCAAGAGTTGGACCTTATTACTTTGTTATTTGGTGTGTGTGTATTCACCAATAACAAGGTAGCATAAGTGATTTTGAACATTTATCAAATGGAGAGCAAACGCACTTGTTGTTTATTATATTAGATTTTTTTTTTAATTTAATTTGATTTGATCTGAATATTGAGGTTATTGAAATGATGTGCAAAAATCTTCCATCCGGTTGCAGAAGTATGATTAGCAATACGGCCATCTTTTGCATACATTGAGTAGTGTTAATGGAACATTTGAATTTATTTTTATGTGCCATTAGTATGCTGTTTTCCAAGGTTGTTGTTGTAATTAATATGGCAACGAACGACTCATCTTGGATTTGGCAGCGAACATTTTTTATTGAATCCTCTATTTCTAACACGGCTGATTGATTTTATCGTTTGTACAAGTATGCTTATAAATATAAATGGTTCCTAAAAAACCCTTTTTACGACAAACATAAATCAAATTCTTGGGGCATAAAAACGGCCGAAAAATAATTTATTGTGCCATTAATAGTACTTCAATTTAACACATTATCAATCTAGTATTTTAAAATATTTGTTATAAAAATCAATAATAGTACTCGAATAATGAAATTCTAATTACGGATTTATCAACCTAATAATCAGGTACTATCAACTAATACTGATAAGTAGTATATATTATAAATAATTATATATTCTAATTAAGTATGATAAACCGCTCTAACTTACGAGAAACTAATTTAAACAAAAAATGTAAATTGAAACTCAAGAAAAATTAAATGGAAGAAAATGTACTTTTTGTTTGGAAGTGATACATAATGAGATCCCCAAAGTGGACCATAAGTGAAATAATTTTGATAGAATTGAAATAATCTTTTAAGATTTTTTTTTGTTTTTATTTTAATTTGATTATTGGGGTGGGTGAATTTATGTGCAAAAATCTTCCATCCGGTTGCATAACTATAATAGCAATACGGCCATCTTTTGCATATATTGAGTAGTGTTAATGGTGCATTTAAGTTTTTTTTTTAAATAAATAAATATGGATTCAGAATAAGATATTTGGGCCGTATGGCCAATTCTGTGGGTCCAAAAAGTTTTGTTTGAGACCCAAAATAATCAAATTCTTTTTTCTTTGAGAAAACTATAGTCAAACTCTTACGGCGCGTAACACTGGCAGAAAAAAAATTTATTTTGCTATTAACAATACTATTTCTATACTTATAAATAAACACTACTATTTGGATCCCACTATTAAAAATTATTATTGTAATGAATCATAATTAAGATTCATTACTAATATTCTTGATGAAAAAAGCTTCGTAGCCTAATTCTCGATTTATCAACCTAATAATCAAGTATTCATTAATAAAACTAAATTACATGTTATAAATAATTATATGTACTAAGTATGATGAACCCTAATTAACTAGAAACAAACTTAAAGAAACCATAAAAAAGTGGAAGACTTTTTTTTATGTTTTGTTTTTGGAAATGGTACATAATGACACAAATGATGTTATTTGGATTAAAACCGATACAATAGATGTTATTAGCTAATCAGAATCTAACATATGGAATTGGGTGTTTACAGAATACGATGGGATTGAATATCCTTATCTCCATCCTAGTGATCATTAATCTCAATTTATTGGGTTGGATATATATTCACCCAAAATTCCTAAATATGAACAATAATTATGGATTATAGGATATTCTTTGAATCTATTACTTAAAAATAATGTTAGATTAGTCTATATTATTTTTATTTATTCGGCTTATGCTGCTTAATAAATGCTGAAATTTGAGATAGGTTAAATTAATATGATCTAATGGTTTGAAGAGCTAGAGTTTTTCTCAGGACAATAACTTTGGTTAAGTCGGAATTTAACACACATAACACGCAGACTTTAATTTGAGGACAATAACTAATAAGTATTGCCTATGTAGAACAATTTTCGGCTCGAATGGAGTAAAAAGCATGTGAGTTGCACGTGGAGCCTGAAGCTGACGTGGATTGCTATATAATTAAAAAATAATATAAATTTAAAAATAAACTTTAAAGAATTAACATTCTCTCTCAACCTCACTCTCTCTTGCGCCTCCTCTCCAGTCTGTCACTCGCCACTGTCACCATCATCAGCGAATGTCTAACACAGGGTTACCGTCATTTCCATTGCCAACCCCCAACAAAACCCCCAAAAGTTTCAGATTTAACTTATGTACATGTAAACTCCACCATTTGCACCAAATTTTAGATTCTAATTTCTCTAAAGACTTTATTTGTCAGGAATTCCCCCCCCCCCCCCCCCCCCCCCCCCAAATTGCATGTTCAAATCTCGACGGCGGTTTGGTGAATATGCCTAATTAGGGGAAGAAAGTGAATTTGGAAGCGGCTGTTATTCCGAGGTGGAGGGAGAGCGAGCAAGCAACGTTTCCGTCGGAATTTAGAAAAGAAGAGAGGGATAAATTTTCAAATTCGATTTGGGGATCTAGGGCTTGAAATTTGGGGTTTGGGTTATAACTTGAAAATGAGATGGAATGAGGCGACGGTGGTGGTAGGAGACGCATCTCGCTGCAGAATGGGAGGAGTGGCGGTAGTTTGCTGCAATTGAGTTGAGGGAGGAAACAGTCAAGAGAGGGAGAAGGGGAGTTGCTCAGTCATGTATTTTGTGTCATTCCACATCATCATCTGAGTTTGAGGGGAGAGTTATGTGTCATTTCATATCAGCTTCGGTCTCCACGTGGACAACTACGTGCGCAACTCACATGCTTTTCAGCCTATTCGGGCGGAAAATTATCATACGGAGGCAATACTTATTAGTTATTGTCCTCAAATTAAAGTCCGTGCGTTATGTGTTCTGAATTTCTAACCCCTAAATTACTATCTTGAATTTCTATATCGACGGGAAAGGGGGGCGAGGAAGAAGATGAGAGCCAAGACGGGAAAGGTTGCAATTCACAGTATTATTATTATTATTATTATTATTATTATTATTATTATTATTATTATTCCACTTTTGTTAATCACAAATTAACAAACTAAAAATATTGATTAACATTACCCTCCAATTACATCTTTATTCTACCAATTACTACTTTATCAGCTTTTTTTATCTGTGCCAGTGCCTAAATAGGTACATATAAATTGGACGGAGGGAGTATTATGTTTATTGGACGAAAAACTATTTCGCTCAGCCCATCCAAAATTGAGGTTGATATTTTGCCTCTACGTGTGTCAAACCCTTGCAATCCACTCATAATTAGATGGAATTTGAAGTCCGTATGTAAATGATGATTTGTGGTGTTACATATAAGGTCAAATTACATAAAAATTACTGACTTTATACCAAATTCGTGTTTTAATCTTCACTTTTTAAAATTCTGTCACAATTCCCCACCTTTCTAATTTTTCTCAATTATGTTCCAGCGGACATTTTCCCCCAAAATAAAAAATGACATGTCCTATTAAAAATGATGTGGCGTTCAAAACGACGTCGTTTTGATTTTAAGAATTAAAAAAATAAAAAATAAATTACACATCAATAACACCTCATCATCCCCTTCATTCCCCCATCCCCTACCCTCCCCCCAACACAGAGAGAATTCTCTCTCAGTCTGTCCTCAAGAATATCAAACTCTCAATCAAAACTCTCACCTCCTGCAAAGGGTTATTGCCCATGGCGGAAAACCTAGGCATTGCTTAGAGATGCGTCGAAGCTATTGCGATGAAAGCCGCCGCCTCGGATCCGTCGTTGTTTGGCTGGCCGATGAATGACGGAGTCACCAACAACCATGAAGTTAATCCGTGAAGAAAAATTAGCAGTGCCACAAGAGGTGGAGCCGCGGCGGCGGAGTCGTGGTTGGATGAGTTAGGTTTTTTGAGCTTGCCATTTTTCAAGAGCTTGATTTTAGCCATGAAAGCTTTGGAGGTGAGCGGCGAAATTATGGAGAGCTGCTTGATTCACTACGCCAACAAGTACATTCCTGGAATTTCTCGGACGAATCGAAAGCCGTCGTCGTCTAGCATTGCGCCGCCGGAGAACGACCAGAGAGAGCTGCTGGAGACGATAATTTCTAATCTTCCCCAAGGAGAAAGCCTCGCGATATGGGGTAGGGGATGGGGAAATGAAGGGGATGATGAGGTGGAATTTATTTTTTATTTTTTTAATTCTTAAAATCAAAACGACGTCGTTTTAACTAAAACGACGTCGTTTTGAATGTCACGTCACTTTTAATAGGACATGTCATTTTTTATTTTGGGGGAAAATGTCCGCTAGAACGTAATTGAGAAAAATTAGAAAGGTGAGGAATTGTGATAGAATTTTAAAAAGTGAAGATTAAAACACGAATTTGGTATAAAGTTAGTAATTTTTGTGTAATTTGGCCTACATATAATGATATAATATGTTTGAATGTGTATATACAGTGGGACCTCAAAGTTTGTATTTCATGTCCATAATTATTTAACTCTAACTTGTGGTTGCAAGATTATATGCATCGCGCCTCTATGGGGGATGCTCGAGTGTGGCTCGAGACTGGAGTAGCTCGAGCCCCCCGCGTAGCAAGCCACCGCGCCTCAAGTCGTGCTCGAACGCTCGGGACGGGCTCGAGCTAAGCGCGTGCAAGCCACGCGCGTCCATTTTCGATTAAAAAAAAAATTAATGGCGCGTGTTTACACACGCCTAACGTAAAAAAAAATTAAATTTCGAACGTTGCTGCTTTCTCAACGGCTAAATGCCGATTTAATTTATTTATTTATTTTTTTTCCTTTTCCTCCACTATAAATACATCTCTTAACCCTCATTCATCCCACACCAAACATACAACCTCTTTCTCTCTCAAATTCAACTACAAAAAAATGTCTTCGTCGAGTTTTTCATCTTCGTCGGTGGAATATGTCGAGGGCGGCACTGACGACGAGGTAATGGAGATGATGGAGGACATGGATCGACACATACGTGCACACTTAGCAGCGCAGAAAAAGAAGAAGAAGAGGGCGTGCGGGTTCGTCGACCGCGATTGAGAAGCGGCGTGTGCGCTCCTACACGCTGACTACTTCGCCGACAACCCCACGTACGACAATCATTTTTTCCGACGCCGTTTCCGAATGCATAAGCATCTGTTCTTGCGCATCTGCAAGATGTTGGAGGAAAATGTCTACTACTTCACGCATCGACAAGATGCACTCGGACGATGGGGGTTGACGTCGATGCAAAAATGCACGATGGCGGTGCGACAACTTGCCACCGGTGGTGCTGCGGACTCCTTCGACGAGTACCTGAAGATCGGCGATAGCACGGGCCGACTTTGCCTCAAAAATTTTTGCCGAGCAATGATCGACCTCTTCGGCGAGCAATATCTGAGGAAGCCAAACGCTGCCGACACCGCACGTCTCCTCCGAACGCACGAGGCGCGGCATGGGTTTCCGAGGATGCTCGGGAGCCTGGATTGCATGCACTGGGCTTCGAGGAACTGCCAAAAAGGGTGGGCGGGTGCCTACACTCGCGGCGATCAAGGCCTACCTACCTTAATCTTGGAGGCGGTGGCGTCGCAGGATTTGTGGATCTGACATGCCTTTTTTGGGTGTGCCGACTCCAACAACAACATCAACGTCCTCAATCAGTCGCTCTTGTTCACCGACGTGCTTGAGGATAGAGCTCCACCGTGCACCTTCATCGTTAACTGCAACTGCTACGACAAGGGGTACTACTTGACCGACGGGATCTACCCTTCTTGAGCAACACTGATCAAAGCGCCGGAGGTTGAAACTGACCCAAAGACGGCGAGTTTCAAGAGGATGCAGGAGGCAGCCAGAAAAGACATAGAGCGGGCCTTTGGAGTGCTCCAAGCCCGATGGGAAATAATCCGCGCTCCGGGTCGGTGCTGGTACACGAGGCATCTCCGAGACATCATGTTCGCGTGCATTATTTTGCACAACATGATCATCGAAGATGAGTGGGAGGATGTGGAGAATTGGAGAGACGACTCCGATTCTCCGTCCACAAGCGGAATACCCCGGAGGACCTGTCCGATCGCTTTTAAGACTTATCTCGCTGGGAAGCTGACTTGAGAGATCAACGAAAGCACGTTCGGCTTACCAATGATCTCACCGAACACGTTTACCAGAAATTTGGACCTCTATGGGAGTAGTCCACATTTTAATTAATGTAATTTTTTTATTTTAATTAATGTAATTTTTTTTAAGTAATGTAATTTTTTTTATTTGAATTAATGTAATATTATTTTTATTAATGGAATTTTTATGAATTAATTTAATGAAAATGAGGAATTGTTTAATATTGTGCTGGATACCCCTTAAAGACCGTTGAAATGTAGGGGTAAGGGTTTCTAAGGATCTTCTAGTGCTGAAAACCCCTTTGGAGATCACTAATGGTCTCCAAGAGATGCAGATAATCTAATAATCTTGAACTTATGATTATATGTCTAAATATCTGGACCTAAATCAGATTGTCAAGAAAATTTAATTGAAGTTGAATCTACAAATAGAAGAGAGAGTCTTGCCAATTAAATATCTGGACCTATATGTCTAAATATCTGGACCTATACGTGATTGCCAGGAGTATCTGGACGCAATAGACTTTGATTGAAAATTAAAAATAGCTGAATTCGAATTACAACGTAAAGAGACATTTTTTGGCATGAGGCTCTCTATGTTTTGATTAATTGATCGATATACAAGGTATAAAAATATGCACCGACTCAATTAATACAAGTGGGTCCATTGATTATACTCCCTCCATCCCATCAGACTTGTCTTGTTTCTTTTAAGCACGGAATTTAAGGAGAAAATAATTAAAAATAGAAAGTATGTTTAATAGAGTGTTTAAAGTAAAATAAGTGGGTAGAGAGAGTGAATATTGAAATAAAGTGGTTAGAGAGAGAATGAATAGTGAAATAAAGTGGTAAAGTAAATAAAGTGGATAGAGAGAGTGAATAGTATTAGCTTCTCCATTTTTTCTAATCACAACTCAAATAATAAAATTAACACTCTAGAAATTTACGATTTGGCAACGGAAATCTGCTAGAGATGAACTATCTCCGAACACGCACTAGCCAAGCATAACGCAAATGTGCAAGAGTGACACTCCTGTGGAGATGTCTCCACCATGGAACACCACATCCGACCCGACCCGATCAAACTCGGGTCAACACCCTTTGACTTTTTTTTTTTCCAGTTCGGCTCTGCCTTCGCTCCGAAAACTAATATAAGGATAATCGGTGGACAACAATTTGGATATTTCGGCGCGCTCCGAGACCTTCGGCTCCCTTCGCTCGAGACTAAAGAAGAAGCGGCAAACAAAAAAAAAAGGGAAAAAAGTTCTGAAAAAAAAAATCTGAAAAAAATACTGTAGTGCGTGAGATACACGTGCCACGCGTGAGTCTCGCGCGCCAGATCGAACGGGTGTGGACAGGTTCGAATTGGGTGTTGCATGGTGTAACATTTGCACAAATTTTTTTGTCAATGCAATTGCCGACGGATTTTTGGCGCCAAAAGATTTGCATGAAAATAGAGCCAGACTAGTGACATAATTAGCATATTTAAGTATTTTTTGAGAATATTAGTATCTTTTTTTATTTTCCTTTTTTTATTTTGTTAAAATAGAGACAATTTATTTTCGTCACAAAGAATTGACTAATATGTTTAAGACAATAGATTGATTTTGTCTAATTTATTCTATTTCGTCACATATATATAGACTGATTGGAATTTTTGCAAGAAAGAAATTGTTGGAAAAGTAAATTATACAATAAATAAACTTCCTAATATATCCATATATATATATATATATATATATTCCTTTTTAATGAGATCAATACAGAAATTAATTTGTGTAAAGGTTACTTAATTTTGATATAATTCATTATATTATCATGATATATGTTGATTGTGGACAAGGAAAGTTTCTCGCTCTTTTTGGTATAAAAGGGCAAAATTAACCAAGCCGGGTCGTTAATTGCTCGTTGGTGTTTCAGCCTCTTCCATAATCCATATGCATCCATCTATGAGCCAAATATAGAACGAAACCACGGCCATATCTGAGCATAGGCTCAATAGACTGGTACCTAATACAGTATAATACTAGTAAATGAGTGTACTTTTTATAAAAACAAACAAGCTTATACACCTTCTATCCATTGAAATTGTCATGTTAGATTCCATGAAAGATTTTAAAAAGTTAAAACTTTTGTTATTTTAAATATGACAATATTAGTGGGACAACTAAATAAGAAAACATGAATATACATTTGGGATATCCGAAAAAGAAAAAAAACCTATATTTGTACTAGTATATGCATGTACGCAGATGATCAAATTCACACATGCATGCCCAACGCCAAAAAGAATAATTACAGAACAAAGAAAAAAATCCTAGATCTTCGGGGGGAAAAAAAATTGAATCTTGCACACATAAAAAAACTAAATCCTTTCATCAAGAAAAAGAATCAAACCACTCAAATCCGTTCCTCACTTTTTAGCGGAAGAAAACTTGAACTGAAAAATGCAAGTCGTATCAGAAATCTGCTTCGATTGCGACGAGGGCACCAACGCCATTGAATTCGAGTTCCAAAACCGATGATCGCTGCTCTTAACGATCTCCTCTCCGTAAACCCAATCCTCCTCCTCTTTCTTCTGCTCCAAACCCCCCTTTTCCGAGCAAGAAATCGCCACCTTCCGCCAGTTCCACCATATCCGCAGCATGATATACATCAAGAACAGACATATCAGCGTCGACGTGAAGACGATAGCCACCACGATCCCTGCAACTTGGGCTTCCGACAGCCATTTCCGCGCTTGCATCGACGATTCTGAGCAAGAAACTAATGGTGGGCCGCACAAATCATCATTGCCGAGGAAAGAAGTTAGTGGGAATCCTGCAAAAGTTGAGGGGAGTTGGCCGCGGAGATGATTGCTCGAGAGATTCACTCTGTGGAGACTGGATAATTTCCCTAATGATGGTGGGATTTCGCCTTTTAATCCATTGAACGACAGATTCAATCTCTCCAGCTTCATCAAATTCCCTAATGATGAAGGGATTACGCCGTGTAACTGATTGAAGCTGAGATCCAACACGACTTGCAGCTCTCCGAGCGTGCCTATCTCCGGCGGGATTGGGCCGGAGAGGCCGTTTTCCGACAACCTAAGCTCGTACAGCTTCCTGCATTGCTGGATTGTGGGAGGGATTCTGCCGGAGAGATTGTTTTTTTGAAGATTCAAGACGTTTAAGAACTTGAGGTTTCCGATTTCTGGTGGGATGGGACCTGATAGCATGTTGCTATGGAGAGAGAGTTTGAGCAATTTCGAACAGTTCCCAATTTCTGGCGGTATGTTTGCAGAGAAACTGTTTGATGAAAGGTCTAGCTCACCTAGCTCAGTTATGCTTCCGAGCCACGTCGGAATAGGCCCGGAGAACTGATTGTTGCTAAGCAGGAAGTGTTCGAGGCTTGTTGCGCTGGAAAGATCGGTCTGAAGGTGGCCGGTGAGGTTGTTGAAGGATAAATCAAGAAGCTGGAGCTGTTTCAGCTCGCTGAACTGAGGAGGAATGGTGCCGGAGAGAGAATTTTGCGCGAGGCGGAGACGAGTCAGATTTGTAGAGAGAGCTAATCTTGATGGAATGTTGCTTGAGAAACTGTTATTGGTCAAGTCTAATTTGGTTAAAGAATTTGAGCCAGTTAGAGGATCAATGCTGCCACTTAGCCTATTGTGTGAGAAGTTGACAATGCTGAGATTCTTGAGGTGGTGGAGAGATTCTGGGATTGGCCCAGATAATGAATTGTTGTATAGAGTGATGAGAAACAGCTCGGAAAGGAATCTGAACGTCGGTGGGATTGATCCAGAGAGCTTGTTATCAGCAAGAACTAACCTTTGAAGCTTTCTGCAGTAGCCTAAACTTGATGGGATTGTCCCAGATAGTTCATTCTGCCTAAGTAGCAGATTTACGAGGTTCTTGAGCTTGCCTATTGTGGGAGGAATCGAGCCAGAAAAATGGTTGCCAAAGAAATCTAGGTCTTCTAAGCTCGAGCAGTTTGTTAGCTCTCTTGGAATGGCACCGGACACTTGGTTGTCGTAGAGGTATAGAGATGTGAGCTGCTGCAGTTTTCCGATTTCGGGTGGGATTTGGCCGGTGATCATGTTAGCAAAGAGAAAGATGGTGTTCAAGTTGCTCATGTTGCCAATTTGAGGAGGGATTGTTCCTGTGAAGCTGTTGTTGTTGAGGAGAAGATCTGTGAGGCTCTGTAATCTGTCGAGACCGGGTGGCAAAGAGCCGCCTATGTTGTTCCCAGAGAGGTCTAGTTGGTGGAGTGACGAGCAGTTTAATATCTCGACTGGGAAGTCTCCGGATATTTTGTTGTCAGCCAAGAAAAGTCGGCGCAAACTCGAGTTTCTGATGCAGATATTTGAAGGGATGGTGGTGAAGAAGTTTTCAGACAGGACTAATTCTTCAAGATTCCTCAGATTTGTGTTGAGGAGGCTTATGTTGCCTGAAAGATTGTTTCTAGATAAATCTAGAATCTGCAACTGAGCTAATCCATTGAGTTCGACTGGGATTTCGCCTCCCAGCTCGTTTCCTTGCAGGTTCAAGTACTTCAAATTCGACAGAAGGCCTAGCTCGAGAGGGATTGCTTCGGAGAGGCTGTTGTTGGCTAAGTTCAAGATTTGCAGCGATGGAAGAAGGCCTATGGAGGGAGGGATTCTGCCTTGGATTCTGTTGTTCGATGCAGCAAAGTTTCGAAGCTCGTTGCAGTGACCGATCTCTTGAGGAATCACTCCATCGAAACTGTTCTGCTGCAGGTTTAAGAACATCAGCTTCTTGAGATTGCCTATCTCTTTAGGTATGCTTCCATTGAACTGGCAATTGGCAAGGCCTAAAATCGTCAATTCAGACAAGTTGCTGATGTTTTGTAAGACTTCGCCTGTCAGCAGATTGTCTCCAATTCTGAGAACTTGCAGCTTCTTCAGAAGGCCAATCTGTGGAGGAACTGTGCCGGTGATCGAGTTCGAGAAGAGGCACAGTTGCTTAAGATTTCGGAGGTTTCCTATGTCTGGAGGGATTGGGCCAGAGAGAGAGTTGATAGATAAATCAAGTGTTTCAAGAAAGATGAGCTGTGAGAAATGTGGAGAGATGGCTCCATTTAGGCCAAAATTTGAAAGATTTAGTGATAGAATGTGGCGTTTGTCATCTGTACATGTGATTCCATTCCATGTACACATGTTGGTTTCTTGCAACCAGCTGTTGAGAGCTCCGAAGGGATCAATGAGTTCGGATTTTATCATCCGGAGCCACTGAGAATCGGGTGTAGCATCTGCAAGACTGGGACGCTCCAGAAAAGATGTAAGTATTGTGAGGGAAAGAATTAGATGGAAAAATTGAAGTGTTGTCATTGAAAATTTTGAGGGGTGTAAGAAGGGGGAAGTGAGAATTTTTTTGAGGTTTTGAAGATAGAGAAATAGTTGGAAATTTTATAGTTTCACATGAAGTATTATATGATATCGATCTTGAAGAAGAATTGTTTAAGGTTGTATTCTTCACTTTTAAGCTTTTGGAGATTTTGCTAAAAGTTGGGATATTTTTATAGTGTCCTAAAACAATGATAGAATGAATTATGGAGCATGTTTTTTAATTGCTTTAGAGGGAGAAGAAACAAAAGAGGATAAGATGGTGTGATGGAACAAGGATAAAAGGTAAGAAAAGAGCTCTGAAGAGACCCACTAGACCATGTTTAGAAAATTCAAAAACATTCCACTATATGTTGCTATACCAAGTAGAGAACTCTTTTCGGACATGACATGACATGACATAATAGTAAAATATAAATACTTCGGATTAAATGTCAGTCGATAAGGGCATAATACCAAAATTCTCTTCTTACGGCTATTTTTAAGAGTGTAGATTTGGTTAAATTTAGTTTATTTGTTAATTTGAAAGGTTTAGTTAGTTCGAATATATGGAATTAAATAAGAAAAAAACAACTCTTCGGAATTTAATCAGAGTTTCAAGGGATGATGAGGTGAGATGAAATTCTGCAATTGTCAACTTAATTGGTAGAAATCCACTATGTCCTTTGTCTATACAATATCTAAAGTTTTTATCATAAACAATACTATAAGAGATAAAATCTACTATTTACTTACAACACAAATACTGCAATTTTAACATCTACTTAGAAAACACAAAATTATTTCGAATGATAGGGAGAAAGCTGCCCTTGTGACCCCTACTAACTCAACCTATTCCTTTTCAATTCAGAATCAAGATAGTCAAATATCATAAATTTTGGGATAATTTTATTCCTTCTTCGTCATTTGGTATTCGACAGATAATCTTCTCTTCCCTAACCAAATCCCACCTAATACCAATTTTAATAACGGAAAAAAACAGAAAACAAAAACTGCCCCCATTTTACTAATCAAGAAAACTTAAAGACTACACCAAAACCAAGCCCATGTGAAGTACTTTTATGCAATTAGAGAGGAACCCTTTGTCTAAATTTCTAATTCCATCCCAAGCCCCTCAACTTTCTTTTTAATTCCCATTGGAAAATTTGGATGATAGCCCCCTCAACTCCTAAGGCACGAAGAATGTAACTTTAAATAACAATGTTACTCTTGCTATTTTTCTGCATCCGTCACTGATTACTGTAGCGCGTGTGATTGTTAGGGAGATGTAACATATATATGAGGACAAAAGTTGTCAAGTCGAAGAATGCAATAAGCTTTGACAGTGAAGTTACATGCATGCACTACTTGGTCTCTTTTAACTTTTTTGTATTTTCAAGCTTTCATAGTTGAGGATTTGGCAGAAGCAACCACTCGAGATTTGGAAAATTTCCCATTCACTTTGGCCTGGACCAATGTCACTATATTTACTTTATTTTTTTGCAGCCACTATATTTTCAACTTATTGGACAAATGTCATCAGGGGTGAAAGCTGAATTGAAGCACTTGATTTTTTTTTATTAGTTGTAAAGCACTTGATATTTTTATGGAACATCAAGAACTAAATTTGAAAGAACTTAGCATTTCTCTTTGTACACAAATTTTGCTTGTCAATTAGGATATACTATGAAATACTCTCTCTTCCCCTAAATAAGTGTCCTATTTTGAAAATAGATCTAAACAAATAGTATCACATTTCAGATGTCTACAAAATAAATAATAAATATACTTTACCCTTGCCCTTAACACAAATTCTTGATATATGCATTTTGAGGGCAGAAAAAAACTTTTTCAGGGAGGGAGGGAGCATTTGTTTGTTATCAAAGTAAGAGGGTGCAGAAAGTAATAAATCAAATGAATCAAAAATAATCTCTGGTCCAACAAGTTAAGAGCACAAGTAACTTCATCTGATAGAATTATTTCTTGTCTGCACCTAATCCTGTCTTGTTATCAAATGTTCCATCCTTAGTAAAACAAACAGAATGCAGACAGAGGAATAATACCAACCCTCAAAATTATATTTAAGAATGTAGTGAAGAGAATAATTGAGATTGACTTATCACTACCAAATAAACCAAGGAATGATAAATAAGATCTAATTCCAAAGGAGAAGGTACAATTATTGATGCATTTGAGTATGTAATTTGTACGCGTTAAATAAAATAATATAGCTAAAGTAGTATATTGGAAAAGAACAAACAAAAATGTCCAAAGCCCCAATGAAAAATAATCAGTAACTTCCTACATAATCTTGTTAATTATTACAAGTGCATTTCTTATTGGTTTGAAAATTTTCTTATTTTCCTCATCAGAGGAAATTACATTCTAGCATAGTATTAAAAGTAATAGAAAAGCTTATCCTATAAAATCTCAGGTTCGAATTTCACCAACAATTTCAAAGTCGAGATATCGTGTACACACTCATGACTCACGAGTACCAACTGCACGCATCTTCAGAAAAACTTAGAAGAAGAAGAGCAAAAACAGTAAACTGCAAATAACAACTTAAGATGCATTTCTGATAAGGACAAGTGAAAAGCAACGTTTTCATTCAGAATATTTCTGAAAAAATACCAAATCATTTTTCTATCTGAAGAGTAGGAGTTGACTTGAAAACCTCAATAATTCACATTAAATTTATATAAAAAAAAATAGCATATTTTGCAATAGATTCAAAAAGTTGGCATTAATTTATACACATGCGGCTGTGATAGTCAACACTAGTAAGGTACCATTCCATGCATATAGGTGGTCCACCTAATGCTCCTCAACTTGCTACAACCTCGACTTGATTAAAGCTCGTTCAAATGTAAACATAGTGACACTCTGTGGTGATACAAGGAGAAGCTATGGTGCAGAGAAGTCTAAGGAGTTAAATGGAGCAACAAAATCAAGAAGGCAGTAACACGAAATATGTATGCATTTGCAGAATGCGACAACCAACTGAAATAGCTATGGGTGTGCTCTAAATAGCTCGTTGGTGATAATAACACTACTTTGAACCTACATTAACTCAAGAAGGTGATAAACAAATAGAATATCAGTATCTAACTTGGTCCCTTCATTAGGCGACGGATCTATAACGAGCAGTTTTACAGCAGATAACTAAAAACTAAGTGTGTATTATCAATTTAAACTTGTTGACATAATCATGGACTAACTTCACATGCCTGTAATTCCAACCATAAGTAATGAAGTGACAAGGTATTAGTATTACCTAGAGGCGATATTCAACTTTCCTCAGTCTTCCTGCTGAGCGTTGGCACATCAAAATATCTCATGATGAAACTTGAGAGCGACCAGATACAGATGACGCCAAGAAACTGAAGGACGTTCAGAAGTGTACTCAACGAACTATTTATGGCCAGATTGTGCGGCGTCATCTCAGCACCTTTCACGGTGAAGGATAGAGCCGTCACCAGTTGTGCTGCCCTATTCAGTTGGTGTAACCTGTAAACCTTCATAACCAAAAAAAAAAAAAAAAAAAAACTTGTGTTAAATCTCAGTAATATAATCATGACTCGACAGTTGAATACATGTTTATCACACAATTTTATTCATATGATACAGGTAATTTCAATGACTTAGCTATGTGATATCTCGAGCAGAGGTTCTAGAAAATAGTATAATTCTCAAAAGAACTCAATAAGTAGTAGTAATTAATAGTTTAGTAAAGTAACGTGCTGAAATAACATACAACTTAATAAATTGACAAAATATGTATGATTTAATAATTTGCATCAAAATGTGAAACAAACTCAGAGAATTAAAAGTTTAATGCATTTTACTTGAAAGATTATGGGAATGGCGGGCCATGATGGTGAGCCGACATATCTTGCATATTGCTCAAATGCAAACTGAACAATGATCCCAACAAGGTATGGAGCCAAAGTAGCAGAAGCTGCAGGGCCCGTCCAGGGCCAGACGAAACCCATTGTTACAGTTGGGATTATAAGACTAAGAACCAATACAGAGACAGAAGAAATTCGGTCTCCAAAATGAGGAACGAGGATTTGGCTTGTTTTGGCATATGTTGGTTCCTTAGGTCTCCTCAGAAGGTCAATCAGGAAAAGGAAAGCAGCAGTTCCACAGTAAAAAATGGCTTCCGTAAAGAATAATATTAGAAAGTCTGCAAAAAAATTATTAAATCATTAATAATTACACCCAGAAATCAATATGAACCAAAGCCCACAAAATAACTTCTATTGAAGCTATATAAGAAGAGCTAATACTGAATAGATACGACAGACAAAACTCCATGTCCATGAAGTCTCAAGTTTCCAAGTAACCATTACCATCATGCAGGATATTTTATGTGACAATGAACTCTTTGGATCTTCCTTAGATAAGTAAATCACATTTGCACTTGAAACTACACATATCAAAGTCTTGCAATATGCTAACAACCATTGGCACAGAAACAAATGTTTTTAGCAAGAAACTGATTCAACTCAAATATGTGGGTACTATTATTGCCCCTCAATTATAAACTGCATTTAGGTTTTAAACTGACTAGCAGTCAATTCAAGTAATGGCAGCAATTAGAAGAAAGAAAGAAAGTATAACAAGAAACGAGCAAGCACCATTAGTTGCTCGACTAACATAAATTTTACCTACCAGTTATCAAGGAATCCTCAAATATCGCAGATATTATTCTGCGTAGGTAGAGCGAAGGAAAGACAAAAGATGCAACAAGGACAGTGGGACCAACAAGCCACAATAGATTATTCTGCTCTTTCACGGGGCCAGAAACGATAACTTTATCTTCTCTTCTCTGCGCGAGTCCATGAAATGAAATAAATCCTGGTTTTCCAACAGGTCTTTCAATATGATCGTATGAAATGTTTGAAGAGCCACTATCTTCAGGAGGAGAGCCCACTCCTTCCTGCTCGAAATCATCTTCTTCAAGATCACTGACTTCCTGTTGATCTTCGGAGGTGGCAAGGAGATTGTACCTCTTTGACAACGTTTGTTTTAGTGTTAGCTTTCCATGCATGAGCTGGCACGGCTTCACAACTTGTAAATAAGAGAACAAAGAAAATCTGGGTTACAGAGCCTTCATGGCCCAATGAATACCATCACACATTAATATTAACCAAAAGTAATCAATTCAATGCTTCAATGAATGAGCTCCAATGGAACTCACAGAGATACCTTGTAATATACCACAATACTTTTCAGATGTATTGAAGTTTAATAAGTATATGGCAAGCTAATTACGACATTGATACAGAAGACGGAGAAAACTCGTAAGTTGATTACAGCTTATATGATTAAAGTATATGAAAGCTACCTCTAACATTGCTCAAATTTTGTACATCAAAATGCTGCCTTCCAAACAGTCCTTGCCTTGAGCTCAGCTGGAAACAACACAACTCAATCAGAATATGCAGTTTAAAAGGAGATGGTCCACAACAGAACGTCTTCGAGAGCTTATGAAGTAATCACACAAGCAACAACATAACAGCTTAATACCTTATTGAGGTTGAATATATAATTAGAAACGAGATGGAATGGTATAAGATCCATCAAAACATTCGTATAGACATCGATACTTCGAATCTTTGAGCTCAAGAAGTAATAACTACAATCAAAAGAATGGTTCTACTCTTCTAAACCAAGAATTAGCATCATATACACTAACCTGCTCTAAATTCATATGAACTCCGAAGTGAAATTTCGAAAGGTTGTAATATCTACAATTAACGACTCTAATCTTCTAACCAAGATTTTGCTTGATATAAATTAGCTTCACTCTAAAATCGCATGAACTCCAAAGTCAAAATTCGAAAGGCTGTTTACTCTCCGAAGTCAAATTAACACAACCCAAGTAAAACAGTCCTAAAAATCAATTCTATCATGCTCGGATTACTGCATTGTGAAGCATTAATATGTCACAATTAGCTTCCAAAAATAAAGAAAAACATAAATAAAAAAGCTAAAAACATTAAAATATGTACTAGAACAATCCATACACGCACGCCGCTTACCTTTAGCTGTTTTCCGTTTCTTTGAAAAGGTGAAGAAAGATACGCAGACACACAGGAAAATGAGGAATTAATTTTTAACGCCATTGCTTCTCTCAACAAGCAAGAAAACAATGGTAATTACCGCCGCTGTCTTCTGTTACTCCTGAAAACTAAGAAAAGACGCGATTTTTTTTTATAAATTAAAAACCCATTTCCATCCGAGCTTTATTCAGGCTACCCATTTGAGAGTGGCTGCAGAAATAGTGAGAATTCGGAGAATTTAAGGTGGATTTTTTTTGATTGGGAAAGTCAGACAAACCGCTGCTTTATTCTTTCTGGGATTTTTGTTTTGTATCGCTATTACATTGTTATAAGGAAATTTGGGAGAGAAGAAAACCAAGTCAAAAAATCAGAATTAAAAGCTCGATATTACTGGAAATTCTCGTGATAGATTATACTGATTGTAGAAATATGTGCCTTTTGGAAAAATGTATTTGTTCATTTTATAAACTTTTTATCGTGATTCCACTGACATATAAATTCAACTGAAAATGTCATAATAGAAACCCATTCTCACTAACGGAACATATAATGATTAATGAGTGAGTATAGTACATGTAAGAATTTTCCCCACTTGCAATGAGTAAAAACTAGAGATTAAGTTTGTATTGTCTCTTGGGGATGACCTAATGATAAAAGTGGCTCGAAACCGAACCCCATGAAACGCCTGCGGTTCCCACGACATAAAAAAAAAAGAAACTGGAGATTAACATATGGCAAAGTTAAGCACAAAATTGATACAACTTCGGACATCATTACACGAAATAGCTGTGGATTCTAGTAAAAATTATTCTAGCTCAACCACAGTTTTGATGTGAAGCAACAAACTATGAAATTGATAATGAATGATTACTATAACCGCCGATAGAAAACTTACATTCAAAACAGATTCGATCATCAATATGAGCTAATGCAGAAGAACATTCCTATCAGCCACACCGGTATACTGCTACAAAACAGCCTAACCAAGAATGCACCAATCCATCGAGGGAAGAACCCGAATACAAAAGGGGGTTCAACGCAGGAGCCTCCCATGGATATTTCACCTTCAACAAACGAACCAAGCCACAAAAATCGAAGGTACGCCTCATGCCTTTTGGACGAATTTCTTGAGTAGGAGCTATATTAGATTGGCCCTCTTCAAAAACCTGATCGTTCTGCAGTAATAGGGCCATATTGATTCAACGAAATCCAGGTATCTCTCCACCAACCACCCTTGGAAATCCTTCAATTTCCTCATAGTTACCTTCTTGTAGTCCATATTAAAAACATTAACCAGCGGTTGCCATAGATATTTTCCCATGGCTTCTTTTAGCTTCCCACGGAAAAGGTACTCATGTATGACCAAGTAGTAGGCAGGCAGGTTCTTGACTATTCTGACAGTTTGCATGAAGCTGAAGACGTAGAGGCTGCAAATTCCTCGCAACATCTTAACATAGAGAGCCGTGACTAGTGGTCCAATAATCCATAGTGGAGTTAATTCTTTAGATACTTCCGATCCATATACAAGGTTGACTGCCAAGTACAGTGGTGCGCTGCAAACACAATACAGAGCAAGTCATCACCAATATGCAGTTGGAGGCACAGCATTTGTAACATAAAGAAGAAAATTGTAGGTTTCAAGAAACTGGGATTGTTACTAAATGTTTCCAATATTTGACCTCATGCGTGCAACTAGAACAATCAATCATGCATCTTAAAGAGTTAGCCAATGCAGGCTGGAGATGATGAACAAAAGAAAAATCAACTTTATAGAGCACATATTCAAACATCTTGGTTTTTGGGAAAGCTCAAGAGATGCTATATTTGTTTCTTTGAAGCCCACAAAACCTAGTCAAATTAAGGGCGTAGCCATCTAACTGAGAAAACCCATAAAACACGTAGCCCATAGAAAAAACAGAAAGAAAACACGAAGACAAAACAAGTCTAATCTCAAGCCTCCATATTAATTCTGAAAATCATCTCTTGTTACATTAGAATTATAAATCAAGACAAAACATTCATCCCTCAGAAGATTGATGAGCCAAGCCCCCTACTTCTAAGCACCAACATTAAAGCTCTGATTACAGCCATAAATATCCACAAACTTAGATTATTGCATTTCTTTGCTAGCCAAAGAAAAAGGAAGTGCACAGGCAGCTACACAAGCACATACACTGAGGGCTGACACCAGCCACACACCTGCAAGGCACCCACCACACTCTACACCCGAGAGAGAGAGAGAGAGAGAGAGAGAGAGAGACTTACAACATTAGCAATGGTATCTTTATTATTGGATCCAAGGCCAGAAAGTAGAACCAAGCTGCTTTAAAAACTTCCCCCCTGTCACTATTTTGCACAACATTTGGCTTTTCTGAGGTTTCCTCAGAAGGTTCTTCGAGAGCCCTCTCCACTGGCTGTGTTCCTTGTGGGGTACGCAGTAACATCAACCAGTTCTTAAAGAGATTTTGTATAGCCAAAGATCTGGTTGTTCTCTCATCCTCTGCTGTATAAGGGGCAGGCACAACATTCTGTACCTTTGAAGATTCAACGATGGATTCTTCACTCTCATGTTGTAAATAAGAAACTTTAAGAGGATTCTTTGGGGACTTCGATTCATTAGCTCTGACACCCGAATCATCATGCCGACTGCCACCTTTGAAAGCTGATATTTTAGATATTTTTGACTTTGGTCCAAGAACAAAAGAAGCTCCTCCACTGTGCAAGATGTTTTATCAGTTTCATAATGATACAGGTAATATTCAAATAAAATGATCAAGCATCAAACTTCTTCTAAACACCTACGCAATATCATGAGTAGTAAATATCACAAAACATAAGGTAAGACTTCAAATCTAGAGTATGTTGAAAGTCCAGATAAATATAAGAAAAGTATATAACAACTGAATAACACCAGACACAAAAGTTTTCCTACTTTTTATCTATGAGAGTGTCCACAGTAATAACATAATAGAAAGAAAAAAAATAACAAAGAATATATCAAAATATGACAAGAGTAATCCTTCAGAGGTTTATAACACATATCAGAGTCATTAAGTAACTCTTAGATCTATCACCATAGCGAAGCTTTAAAAAAATTAACAAGTTGAATCTACACAATATGTAAATGGCATGCTGATCATGCATGTGGCATGCCAATACCATAGTTTTAAAAGGCTATTTTGAGGCCCGCCTTGAGGCTCGCCTTTCGCTGAGGCGTTAGGTTTGAGCCTCTGAGGCTGCGCCTCTTTCACCTGTAAAGAGGCTTACGCCTCGACTGCCTTGAGGCGCATGAGGCGCAAGAGGCTAAGCGAGGCTTAAGCCTTTACATACTGTGAAAATAATTAAAAAAAAACCTAAGTTACTACGCAATCTTCCCCGTTTCTCCCGTCTCCATCTCCTTCCTCGATAGTGAACTTCGCCGGCGGTCTTCAAGGCGACCGGCGACGGCAAGGTCAGCTCTGGCAGATGGAGATGGTGATGGGGGGGACGAAGACTCTTTTGAAATGCCCCCAAAATTTAGAGACTTCATCTAAATTTTACCCTTAACTCATTTAAGAAGGATTATGGCTATTTTAAACTTCCATTAGACTTGATTTGGGATGTAACTTATGTGCTTATGGATGTTTATGTGTTTATGTGATTGAACATTAGACTTTTTTGTGATAATTATGTCCTTTTCTTGTCATAAATATATGTTTTGATGTTTTTATATATATATTTTTAGGCATTATTACATATTTTATATAATTAAATTTTGAGGCTTACGCCTTGCCTCGCCTCGAGGGTTACGCCTCGTGGTTCTATAACAAAACGCCTTGAGGCTTAACAGCGCCTTTTAAAACCTTGGCCAATACAGTATTGATGCAAGTGAAGACGAGCTCATTGAATCCCTCATGGTAGAAATAGAATAAACTGTCCCTTTTCAAGAAACCCTTTCAAGATTTGATGCCATCAATGGTCACCCAAATGACACGTTCATCCATATGTTGTCATTTAAAGATTAAATAAAGAAAAAAAAATCATCATGCAAGTAAAACATGAACAGAAAAAAAAAAGATAGGAGAGCAACAACATGATGTTAATACAGCAATCCTTCCATATTCAGAGTTCAAGCAACCAACAGAATCTGGAACTCCCTCTACTCACAAGATCAACAGATGCCCCAGAAATGGAAATCACGGATAATAATGATTGATTTGGTATAAAATTCTCAAATTACATTGAAGATAGAGGTATATCTCACCTTGAGCATGATCTGCATTTAAAAGAGATTAGTCTATCTTTTCTCCCAACTGGAGCAACTGAGGGCAAAAGGTATTTTAGTTGGTTCCCTCTGCACCGTGCTGAGGGGACACAAGGGAAACTGCTACGAGTACCCTGATTGAAGTCACCAAGAAGAATTAATCGGGGAAAACGAATCTCAAAGAACTCATGTTTCAGAAAATAATGACAGATTACAACAAAATTGAAAATGCATGTGACAAGTAAAAGGAATCATTATGAAGAAGAAATATAGATTATTTCAAATATATTTTGAAAAGTAACTTGTTGATCTAAGATGATTCAAACACAGTTTCCACCAATTATCGCATCTCAGAATCATTCAAAACACTAAATTATCCTTACAGCCTCACTCACATTCCAAGTACAACAGCAAAAATGTATAGCTCTATTTCCATTAATAAATAAAAATCTGGACGGTGACTAACCTGCAGGTGAATTGTAGCTAATGCCATCATTCACGCATTCAGCAAACAAGATTTTCCCACTAAACCCATGTTTCCACAGACAACACCACGACCTGAGAATAAAAGGCAAATGAGTAATATGATATTATCCAATCAACACATTCATAAACTAACACACAGTCTAGAAATCTTCTCCTTACCGATAAAAAAACTTCATAAACGTACCAAACATTAATCAAAAGGAATGATATATATAAATTGTTCACCCACCCGTTAATCAGCAAGCAATTTGAATTGAGGGAACAACTTTCGCCCAAATTACCATAATTAACACCACGAGATCATCATATCATAATAAATTTCTCACAAAAATTGCTATACGTGTCCCAACTTCTGATTTTTTTTACATAACGCACGCCGGCATATTCGACCATATAGATTAAACTAATTCCACAACACACGCACACGGAGGGAGAGAGAGAGAGAGAGAGCCTACAATACACTATGAGGCGGTGAGGTGAATTGGAGAGATTGTGCGTGAAGTCGGAAGGAAATGCTTGCGCCAAAGAGGTTTATCCTTGAGATAGAATTTGCAGAAAGAGGGAAGATTTGGATAGACTATAAGTCAATAGAAAGGAAAGGGCGAGGTCAAAATTGTGAAATTAGGGTTCTTCGGGGCCCTTTCTTTGTCTTCTAATTTATGCGCAAATATTTATTTTCATTTAAAGCATTTATAGTATCTCCGTACGTATGTATACGTGTACGTATGTGACACGTGTATAAGTATGAGCCTCGAGTTGTTTAACCATCGTTAATTAATCTTAATTAATGTCGGAAATTGTAGTATAAGGATATTAAGGATAGTTAGGTAAGAGCCTCACTGCACCATATTTGCATCATCACATAGTGTGCCACAGAGTTCAATAAATTGTTAATGTAGATAATTTTTTTGTGGAGAACTAGATCCATAATAATCAGTTGTTCTGCTGTTTAAAATAATAAATGTGTGTCGGATACTGCCCTAAGAAGGAAAGTCATACTCCCTTGGAAGATGATAGTTCCCTACTTTTCACTTTAGTCCATCCACGAAAATTGTTCTATTTCTAATTTTGTATACTACCGGCCACAAAATATTAATTTTTCCCCGCTCACAACTCTACATTACACAAAATATTCATTTTCCTTCACTCAGAATTGTACCTAATTTTTATTAATCCCTGTGCCCACCATTCCGTAGAATGACTATCGTGGACGGAGGCAATATATTTTATGGATGGCATGAAATGGAAATGGTGCTATACAAATATAATGGACGGAGAGAGTATATAGTCTCATTGGATTTTAATTTCTACTTATATGTTGGGTGTGCGTTATTTTTTTATACTATTTTATACCAATTTTTTATTATAACTTGTTTGATTAGTTAATAAAAGCCTATCATATATTCTTTGTAATGTCATTATGATTTGATTATATATATAGTGTTAAAAAGAAATTCGTCCGGGTCGTTGTTGAATGTTGACACTAGTCATTCTAATTTTCCAAAGCAAAGACTAATTAGCATCGATCGGGTTGAACAACCCCCCACACACACCAAACCCCAAAAAAGAAGGATATTTGTTAAATTGTTGAAACTATATCTTCAGTTATTCACAAGTAAACAATTTCTTTATTAATAATTCAAACTTATAATAGTAGTATCAACTTCGCAATATTTAAACCCTCTCTCGTTCAAGCTAAAATTAATCAACCTGAAAACGTACATTCTTTCCAGAATAAATGTGAAGAGTTTTTAGAGTTAGTGATTTGCATATTTAGCTAGTTTAATTTCACCTATTCAGTTTTTCTAATCATTGGATATGGACAGTAAAATGTTAAATTTATATCTGGATTTGACGGGTTTCCTGGCAGTAAATGTATCTCTCTTCTTTTACGTACATTCAAATATTTCAAAAACAAATCCTCTGTTAACTCTTTTCTTATCTCTACTTCCCTCATTTTGAACAAGTCTTTATTAATTGTTGACCAATCTATACATCCAAAATCTAACTACGAATTTAGTAGGAATGTTGAAAGCCTCGAGTTGAATCCGATCGACGTTTTGGGTTACAGAGGCCTTGACTGAAACGTGTGCTACAAGTTTCCATATAAAGATGGGAATTTTTCGAACAATTTGAGAGTGCTTGAGAAACTAAGCATGTATTCAGTGAACGTGACGGGTGAAGCTATGGAGATGTTTCTGAGGAACTGTCCTCTTCTCGAGCAAGTATTGGTGTCTCTATGCCATGTGCTTTTGTTTCTCGAGATTATTCAAACCTTCCCAGCATTTAAATGCTTCGAAATAAACTTTTGCCATAACATCAGATCAGTTATGGTTTGTGATTCCGGTGTGATGGTCACGGTAACGAGTTAATTGATGTATGGGAAGGGGAGAATACACCAGTAGAGATTTTTAACTTAATAACTTTTTCAACTTTGTTTACTCGACAACTGTGAAACTCAGTTGGAGTGGTTGCATAATTCGTGGCACAATTGACTTTTTGGACTGAGGGTCAATTGTGTTTTCAAACTGAGGTTTTAGGTGCAATGCGGAATGTGGTGGAAATTGGTTTAACTCGTTATAACTTAAAAGCCTTTTAGCGAAGGGCAAGTTTGCGAAACTCTTAATTCAATTTGTAAGTATGCTTGTATAATGCAGTTTAGTGAATAATTAGTTAATAAAACAGTAATTGAAATGCACAAAGTAAAAACACAATTGTTTTTACGTGGTTCGGAGAGCTACTCCTACGTCCACAACTAGCTGTTGGAAATAATGGTTTGAAAATCGTTATTTGTGGCGGTTAATTATTTAATTATTGAGAATTAAATAATTGAAGATTATTTTAGTTATCGAGTAAAAAATCGATATATATATATATTCATGTTCTCAAAACCATTATTTGGTGAATGAGAAATGATATATTAAGTTGTGTATTGAAGAAGAATTTTTGTAAGTAAATTCGTCGTTGAAGGAACGAGCTCATGCTCGGTTCGTGGATATTGGGCTTTGAATTAATATAAATAATTTGAGCTTGTTTACTATTAGCCCATTTAAAAAATTGGGCTGGTCCATTTATCTAATTGTTTAATTCAATTGAACGTTGCTGAATTGAATGGGAATCAGCAAATGGATTTCAATGCATAAAGCCATTAATGGTGAAACCGCCGACGTCGATTACCTTTTCAATTGAAATTGAAATCGGTTCAATTTGAATTGATAATTCATAACAGCCATGTTCATGGCTAGACTACAACGTATATGAAACAACCAATAATGGCTATGAATACCCATTAAGGGTATATCAATTCCCTTGGTGTGAGATAGCCTATAAATAGGATTGCATTTCATTGTTTTATTCACTTGAAAATCTGCACTCTTTCTTGCATACTAAAAGATCATATAGAAAAACTCAAGTTCTTGATTCTCGTTTAGTTCGTCGGAGCTCGCCGGAATTATGGTGCTACATCCGTCGAGACGAAGTTGTTTACCTTTGGGGAAGGATCGCCAAACCGAGAGCACTACCGGGGCGAATTTCTTCTTGTGGGCAGAGATTCTATCTCGACTCGGCTACAAATCTTTGAGTTTGTTTCTTTTTCGTGTAATTTCGATTTATTGTTTTGTTGTTCTAATTTCTTTATTTCTAGTTCAGTTTCCCTATTATTTCCATTGTAAAAGTTTGAACGAGCACCCGGTTCCTTACAATCGCAAAAAGAAATTACGTTGCTGCTCGTTCGAGCTTGGAGATCGATTCTGCACTTTTAATATTGACTTAAAAAAATTATCGAAACTAATACCTTTGTTGTGAGGATGTCTAGCACCAACGGATCCACCGCTTCCGCCACCATTGGCTCCACAACTTCCGCCACCGTTGGCTCCACTGCTTCCGCCACCGTTGGCTCTACCACTCTGTTATGATTGGATCAATCGTGTCTTCCATGGTTGGGTCCTCCTCTGCCCATCTGTTTGGGCAAACAGGCGGTCAGTCCTCCACCATGACCCCGCTACAAATGTCGAAGACATTGGGGCTAGCCGAGAAGCCTCCTACTTACTCGGGCAAAGGCTTCAAGTATTGGCAAGAGAAAATGTTGTTCTACCTCACCACGGTGGGGTTTGCTGGCTTCTTGACTCAAGATAAGCCGGCGACATCAAGCGAAGAGGAGACGAACTTTGAAGTTCGTTCCGACTTTGATAATTGGTGCCAGGGAGATTACCTTTGTCGTAACACTATCCTAACGTACTTGGATAATGGTCTCTACAAGGTGTTTCGTGTTCACACGACTTCTAAAGAGTTGTGGGAGGCTCTTGGTAAGAAGTACCAAGTTGATGAGGCGAGCACTAAAAAGTTCGTCGTAGCCAAGTGGTTGGACTACAAGATGGTCGATTCTCGACCTGTGATGGAACAAGTGGAAGAGTTTCAAGCCCTTGCACACGATGTTCAAGCCGAAGGGATGCCCTTGGCCGATGCGCTCTCTGTAGCGGTGATGGTAGAGAAGTTGTTTCCAAGTTGGAGGGACTTTCAAAGTCACTTGAAGCATAAGCGCTCAGAAATGTCCGTGGAGACCTTGGTGTCAAAGCTTCAAGTAGAGGCTCTTGTGAGGAGTCGTGATCAAAAGGCGAAAGCTCTTATGGAGGGGAAGGCCAATTTGACCCAAACAAGGTAGTGGTCTGTCTCACAAGCGCCCTCGCCCAAATGCTAATTACAAGGGCAAGGGAAAATAAGTTGCTCAACCGTCAAAGTTCAATGGCAATTGCTACAACTGTGACAAACCTGGCCACATGGTTAAGGATTGTAAGAAGCCGAAGAGGAAGAGGGCTAAGAGCAATGTAAACAACGTCGAGAAGGACTTCGACAAGTGGGACAATGAGGACTTCGTGGCTATGATCACCGAAGTGAATCATGTGGCTACCTCTAAAGCTTGGTTTGTGGACACCGGTGCTACTGTGAACATCTGTGTCGACCGAGACTTGTTCTACGCTTACAAAGAGGTTGATGACAAATCAATCACCGAGGCTAGTGGTCGAACTTCTCAAGTTGTTCGAATGGGCGTTGTGGTTCTCCAGCTAACCTTGGGCATGGAGATTACCTTGAAGGATGTGTTGCATGTCCCAACAGTCCGAAAGAATTTAATTTCTAGCATTAGGTTGACTAGAAAAGATTTTGATTTGAACTTTCATGGTGATCATGTTGTAATTCGTAAGTGGGGAAAGACTCTCGACAGAGGTTATGCCTGTGATGATCTTTTCAAACGTAGTGTTAGAACTTGTAAGCCTCCTAAGGCAGTTGCTAATAAGAATGCTTCTACTTCTGCTTACTTGCTTAAGTGCTCCAATTTATGGCATTGTAGACTTGGACATGTGAATCTAAATGCTATAAAAAGATTAGTAAATATGAATTTACTAAACATAAGTGAATATAAATCGTAAGATAAGTGTGAAGTTTGTATTGAAGTTAAAATGAAAAAGTTGCCGTTTAAGTCGGTAGAACGGAGCACTACACCTCTAGAGTTAATTCACACCGATTTATGTGACTTAAAATTTGTGCAAACTAGAGGTGGTAAAAAGTATTTTATTACTTTTATTGAAGATTGCACAAGATATTGTTATCTTTACTTGTTAAGAATTAAAGACGAGGCTATTGAAGCATTTAAAAACTCAAGAATGAAGCTGAGAATCAACTTGGTTGTCGAATTAAGATTGTTCGAAGTGATAGAGGTGGAGAATATGTAGCTCCGTTTGCCGAATTATGCAACGAAAGTGGTATAATTCATCAAACGACAGCACCTTATTCACCACAATCAAACGACATTGCCGAAAGAAAAAATCGAACACTTAAGGAGATGATGAATACCTTGTTGATTAGTTCGGGATTACCCCAAAACATGTGGGGGGAAGCTGTTTTAATAGCTAACTATATCTTGAACAAGATTCTTCTCAAAGGGAAAGATGTGACTCCCTATGAGCTATGGAAATGAAGGAAACCTTCGTATAAATACCTTAAAGTGGGGGGGGGGGTGTTTAGCTAAGGTTGAAGTGCCTTTACCAAAATAAGTTATAATTGGACCTAAAACGGTAGATTGTATCTTTATTGGTATCGGAAATACCCGATATACATGTGGGAACTACGATTGAGTCAAGGAATGCTATATTCTTTGAGAATATCTATCCTAATAAGGATAAGGTTGAGTCTGACAAACATGATTTTTCTATGCTCTAAGGGCGTACTTGATGTCAATTCTTTCAAGAAAATCATGCTTTCTTTGAGTATTTTTGCATAAGTGTTGTTATTGTGAAGTTGTTACGCTTGGTTGCTTGTTTCATTCAATTTTCAGGGAAATGGAAGTAGAATTGGAGAAAACGAATCTTGGAATCAGAAAGAGGAGCTCAATACGAAGCCATAGAAAGAAACGGAGGTCAAATCAGAGTTCGAACGAGAGAGAACAGGCCAAAATAAAAAAGTCGCGCAACCATAAGTAATACGCGCGAGGGCGCGCGAACAAAGAAGAAAAAAGGTCGTTTTGAGCGGGCTACATAAGCAACCTGCTTCTGAGAGCATTTTTCATGAAGACCATAAGCACCCTTGTGAGCACCCGCTCGCGGTGCACTTTCTTCCCACCAAAACACGTTTTTACTTCAATTTTCCCACTATTTTCGGATTTTTTCCTTTAACAACTTATTTTCCACTACCAATGCTATATATAGCTCTCTAAACTCAAGCCCTAAGAATCCATCATCATACAAACCCACCTCCTACACACACCAACACACTTTTTCACACACTATTCCATTTCCACCATTGTTGAAGCTTGGAGCTTGGGGAAGAAGGAGACAAGTGAACAACATTGAAGATTAAGACTAGGATTTGATTTCTCTACTCCTATTCTCTTGTATTTAAGATGTTTTCTTCTCTTGACTTTGGTATTTTGTTGATTATGAACATGATTAGCTAAATTACTTAGTTGGTTCTAGGGAATTATTGAAACTCATAGATGATGATGGTGTTAATCTATTAATGTTATTTTGCCTTTCATTTCATGATTGTGGTCCTTGGTGCTTGATTTTTCATGTTAGAATAGTACGCCACTTTTCTATACATGTCAAGTGTTCGTATAAAGTCCTAGCCGATTTATATGTTCATTGAATGCAAGAATCATCAATATGCATGCAATTGAGACCTAGTGGAGATATTTGCAAGCATAGGAACCTTTAATCTACTTGTGCATTTTGGAGTTAGTTGATTGTCTTGAGTCCTAACCGGAAAGAGCTTTTTGCTAATCTACTGTTGCATTCTCATCGAGAGGTGGAGTGTAATTACTTGTGTGATTGTTCCTCATGTCTTGGATTAAAATTGGTTGAGTAGATTAATAGGATTAGACCATCATTGTTGCCGAGTGGAAGTATTCCCTAGAATCGACCCTTTTATCTCTTGTTCTTTGCATATCTTTCCTTGTTTACTAATTGCTTTACTTGTTCTTAATTGTCAAATTTCTTTTTTAGTAAATTATCTCAATTTTTGATTAGTCTAAATAGAGTTGAACAACATAGTAATAGTAATCATGAGAGTTGAAAATTAGTCTCCGTGGATACGACCTTGCTTGTCACTATCTATACACACACCGTACACTTGCGGATAATTTGTGCTAATTAAAAGGCGAACAGAGTCTAACTCTAGTAAAAGAGTTGAACACGAATCTACAAGTTCTAAACCTGTAGACTGACACGCACCCGTCGTGTGGTACGATCAAAATACCTGTGTATGCCCAAGATGGACAGTACACGCTCCTATGCCCACTACCGGACTGGCTAGTCTTAGCGGTAAGCTAGGGTCGATCCCACGGAGAATGATGAACCACCTTACTCTTCAGTATACAAATCGAGTTGTCACGGTCTCAATCTGTGTATCTGCACAATAAAATAGACGGAAATCAAATATAAAAAGGGGGTAAGATTTGGGGTAGGTCATGATCATTGTTGATATGTTAATTCGGTCATGGGCACACTAAAGATCCGTCCATGCTTCGTATGAACTCAAGGCGTGGCCCAAAGACATTGGGGCGTTTCAAGAATTCATACTCCACATTTGGGATGGTTGAATCCCTTGTTGTCGTCCTGGTCCGAAGGTCATGCTTCACCCCGGTCACAAGGCCGTGCTTCACTCCTCCTTAGATAGTAGTCATACCCGATCTCTCCAAGTATGACCCTCACCAACCTTCTCTTCCAAACTTCCCATGTCCGCACCTACAGAGTAGACATAACTCGCGGGATACTCATTTCCGGGACCACGTCCAACCGGTCATTGGAATGCCTACGATACGCGAGATGAGTCCTTTGGTCGATAACCATGGCTTGATGCCTCGTCACAGTTGATGGGTGATTGTTAGAGAAGCCCAAGACTGAAGAAGGACGCAGTATCCCCTTGTCCAGTCCTCACCATCCAGATCTACAACACCATGTCAGGTGCTGCTTAGCTACTCAGTCCTGGGCACATCGAACGCTGCCGTTGTCATGCCCTGCCTTTGCTTGACATGGTACAGCTCCAACCGAACGGAGATCACCCGTTAGGTCAGGACTGCCCATATTCTGCTCCAGTCCTTCCGGAACTACTGGACTCAACCGATGGCACAAGTGCCTCGCGAATATTTCACACATCAACAATCAATCATTCCTCATACCCAAATCTCACCGAGTAAACTACTCACACATAATTGAATATATAATGATAAGCGAAAGAGAACACATGAATAGAAGAAATACGAAATACTCGGATTAAACGTACCTAAGGCAACAGCCTTGGATTTGTTCTTCACAGCGTAATGTAAATAAAAGCAGATAAAGATTGTTTTGAACAGAAATATAAAACTGAGAATAAAAGTGTTTTCTTCGGACTAAGAACTGTAGACTGATCGATTCACCAACATTGTGCCAGCCGCTTTGGCTGGACTTTTATAGCTGTAGTGGCAGCGAGTAAACCCTAGGCGGGTAGATTGAAATGGCATGATTGGCAGTTTCTATGTTGAGGGAGATTCTGAATATCTGCGATTGACTGGATTGATGATTGGCGATCTCCGATTGATTGGTTTATTTAGGTTAGGGCGCTGACCTCCAAATCCTTCCTTCCATAGATTCTTGGCAGATATTAGGCGAATCCTCTCCACGCGGCTTTCCTTCTTGAGCTTTGGCGACTGACTGGCAATCTTTGTGGTAGTCAAACTGGTTGCATGCTTCATGGTTGGATTCCTCGTAGGCAAGGCAGCTGCAAGATCTTCTTTGTTGTTGGGTGCATTGCGTTAATACCACGAATGCGAATGATGAACAACAACTTAGCTTCAGGGTTCACATGGAATCCTCCTTTCAACCTCGTTTCTTGCTTCAATTCATCTCCTGCTCTGCATACTCCTTTGCGTAGTCCTTGCAACCGACTGGATTCGCTCCAGTTCTGCTCATTCTGACCACCTTTCCTCTGTTTGACTTGGACTGAGCTTTCTTCCTTCGAACAACAGTTTCCTTCCCCTGGACAGACTCTAATGACACAAAAAGACATGAAAAATAGGGTCAAAAGGCCCAAAAGTCGAAGACGCATCACACCTACACACTTAAACCATACTTGCCCTCAAGTATATTGGTGGATTCACAAAGACACCAAGAAAGAAAATGAACGAAAAAGAAATAAAACTACAAGACACGAAAGTGCGCAATCAAATGAATCAGTTCGTGCATGCATGTATCCACCTGTTACATTCCACAACCCATTGAGCAATGACACCACATGATCGTATTAGCAGTATTCCTCACACACACTCAAGTGTTTGGCTAGTGTTTACTCTCATTTCATGCTGCATTAGCTTTTCTATTAGCTTGTTCGAAGATTTATGGCTATTAGTTAATCTGGTGCAAACTATCAAAAGGTCTTTATTTGGTTGTAATGGGGCATACGGAGCAGGGTGAGGATTTCTGGATAATGGGTTAAGACTTGATTCCAGCCATATGGACTGCTCTTTTAATATAAGTGCTCCCACTAATCCTCATACTATTTTTTTTTTCTTTGGGGTATTCTTTTCTTAGGCATGCATTGATCTTTGATCGCACTTAGAATTTTCATTCTTTTCATTGCTGCCCCTCTTCTTAAACATTGACCACCCCCTCTTTTTCTTATTACCCCTCTTTCACTTTTGATTCTTAGAGCAGCTATGTACACTTCTTATCTTGTATGGTGTGAGAGACACACTCTTAATCAAATATCATTACAAGGGCTCATGAAAGAAAGAATTATTTTGGCTCAAAGTGGTTAGCAATGGATCATCGTGTTTAGCTGAATAATTCTGGGGCTTCTAATCATGAATAAACTGCCTTTATCCTTTAATCTACACCACCAGCTAAAATCCACTAACAAGTTCTAGGATTACTAAGCAGCATGAACACACAAAAGATAGAAATAAATAGGCTCAATTCTCACAGGTGTGGATTTCTGTATTCCTTCTACTGCTATACATGTAATGCTGCTCAACATACCATTCAAACCAGTCAAACCAAACAACATGCACACATTCCCTAATCCATATATCATGCGAACACACAGACTCAAGACTCAATGTACACTAGACTCCAACTGGCACAAAACATAAAAAATCAGAAATGAAAAGAACAAAAAGAAAAATAAAACCTAATCTAAAGATAAGGGAAATGAAACTTATTCGTCCTGGTCGGAGGCATCTTCCTCCTCTCCGTCCTCTTTTGCCATCAACTTCTCAAAGCCCTTCTTCATGTTGGTATGGATTCCCGTCATCTCCGCCTTCAACATTGCTACTTCTGCACGAAGCTCGTTCAACTCTGCCAGTATAGCCACCATCTCGCTGTTCGAGTGGCACGGAACCGCCTGCTCATTCGCCTTGCTCGGTTCTACTCTGCCCGCTGTGCCTTCTGGATGAACCAGCGAGTAATTTCCATGCTCGTCCACCTCAACAATCCTCCACCTCACGAAGCACCCTTGGTCTAGAAACCTTGTATCCGCAGCTGCGAGATCATCTGGCTTCTCCAAGTCGAAATTGGTGAGATTCTTTGCAAGAATCGTCGCCAAAGGGCAGAGTGAGAGGAACTTGTTGTGGTGGGTCACGCCAAACTGAAACTGCTGCGCTGCTACAAACCCAAAGTTCACCCGTCTCTTCTCCATCATGCACCATAAAATGAACAGCTTCTGCTGAGTCACCACGTTAGACCCCTCCAACCGCCCGTAGATGTTGTAAGCCAACCACCTGTGGCAAATCTGTAGCGCTGGATCTCTGATCTCATTGGACTTGCTGCTATTCTTCACATAGCGATCCCTGATGAAGATGATTGACCAGTAGTGGTCAATCTGAGACTTCCACTCATCCGAGGCCACCGTTTCTGCCTCCTTATACTCTTCCTCATACACCTCCCGTAGCTCGAGTGCTCCGAGTTGGATGTTCAACTCATTGATGGAGAGAGGGAACATTCTGCCCCGCAGTTGAAAGTGCAGGGTGCCTGGAGTCTCGATGCCGTATTTGCCGCGGGGTTTGAATTCCACTGTCCCCATGAATTCTTCCGATAGCTTCTTGAACGCAGGGTAGTTCCATTCCAAAACCTTTCTCCAGCCGATACCCTCGAAGTATCCCTCCACCCTCTCTTTGATTCCAAATGCTTCCAAGCTTTCTGTCAACAGGTAGTACCAAGGGAGAATCTCCCTGTTCTGCAGGATGGCATACCGCTGGCTGTCTCGTGGTATGGTTGCTCCGGATGTTGCAGGTCGTAGTACGCCTTTCCTCTTGGCTCCTGATTTCGTGGCGGTGACACTGGGTGTAGACTTCATAGGTGCTTGAATCTCCCCCGAGTTAGAGCTGTCGATGATCTCCACTCTCTCTATTTCTTCCTCTTCGATCTCCTTTGCTTTTCCTTCTTTTTCTCCTTCCTTCTTCTTCCCTTTTTCCTCAGCTGTAACCCTCCTCGCCGTGCTCGTAGTACCCACCTTGCTCCCTAATTTGCTCTGTTTGGACTTCTGCGATAGGGGAGGTTTCGAGGTTTCGAGCTTCCTCTTTGCTCCCACCCCTTTCTCCTTACTCGGTGGGGTGACATCTTCCTGGGCCTGCACTAGAATGCTCTTCTCTGTCTCCTCCTCTTGTTCCTTCTCCTCGTGGTCAGAAGTGGTCAGACCACCCTCCTTTGATTGAGATTGAGAGCAGGAAGCACTGGGAACTGGAGTAGGCACCTTCGGTGGAGGCTAGCTGTTTTCTTTCCGGTGGTCTTCTTCTTCGCTGCTGCCGCGGTAGTGGTGCCCTTGACCGCAGGCTTCTTCTCTTTCTTCCTAGGAGGTTGGACATCTGGTTCTTCCTCGACCTGTACTTGCTCCTGGTCACCCGCAGCGCCTCTTTCTCCGGTGGGTTGCTTCTCCGGTGAGGGAATCTTTTCCTGTTCCTCTTCGTCCACCCCTCGAGTGGGTGTGGTCTTTTCTGAACTGTGCACCGGAGTTTCCTCTGATGTGGTCTTTTCTGAACTGTGCACCGGAGTTTCCTCTGATGTGGTGCTTCGAGTTTTCCTCTTCTCCCCTACCGGTACAGATTTTGTAGCGGTTGGGCTTTTGGTTTGAGTACTGAGGGCGGCGACGCCTTTGTTAGTTCTTTTGTGGGCGGCTTTCTTGATTCTGACCATGGTGACGGTTGGAATTTTAGGGTTTTCAGGAAGACGGCTAGGGTTGGTGAAGTATGTGGAATGAGAACTGGGTTTCCGTGCTTAAATGGCAGATTGTGGGCGACGGTTATGGCGAAGTGGAGGAAGTGGCTGAGTGTAGGGCGGTTATGGAGGCTGTGAGGGTTAATGGAGGAGGGTTTCAGGGTGAAATGGTTGTGAAATTGTTTTAGAATCAACGAGTGTGACGAATGTGTCTACAAGGAGTCGGATAACGATTATGTTATAGTCTGTCTTTATGTAGATGACATGTTGATCATGGGGAGTAATTCTCGTGTGATTCAAGAAACGAAATAGATGCTAAATAGAAACTTTCGCATGAAAGATATGGGCTTAGCTGATGTGATTCTTGGAATTAAGATTGTAAGAACACCTAATGGAATATCTATAACGTAATCTCACTATGTAGAGAAAGTGTTAAAGAAATTTAACGCGTTTGACAAACCAATAGCTAAGATGCCTTGGGAACCCGGTGTACACTTGAGTGTTCATAAGGGAGAGCCTGTTGATGCAACAGAATATGCTAAAATCATTGGGAGTTTGATGTATTTAACAAACTGCACCCGTCCTGATATAGCATGCTCAGTGAATAAATTGAGTAGCTTTACGGCTAATCCAAGTGTGGAACATTGGAAAGCCCTTGAACGAGTTCTGAGATATTCAAAATATACTCAGAATTTTGCAATCCACTATACTAGAGAACCTCCTGTACTTGAAGGGTACTGTGATGCAAATTGGATATCCGACTCAAAAGACTCGTTTTCAATGAGTAGTTATGTATTCACTGTAGGGGGTGGTGCTGTATCTTGGAAATCCAAGAAACAAAGTTGTATTGCTAGGTCCACAATGGAATCTGAGTTCATAGCTTATGATAAAGCTGGTGAAGAAGCCGAGTAAAATTTCCTCGAAGATATTCCTTGTTGGACGAAACCCGTGTCTCAGTGTTAATACACTGTGATAGTCAGTCAACTATCAGACAAGCACAAAATCATGTGTATAACGGTAAATCTCGACATATTCGTCGACGACACAATACCGTGAGACATTTGATCACTAGTGGAGTTATCTCAGTTGACTATGTAAAGTCAATAGATAATTTAGCAGATCCACTGACTAAGAGTATTAATCGAGATCAAATGTGTAAACTGTTAGAGGGAATGAGTTTAAAATCCACAACTTAAGGATAATTATAGTGGTAACCCAACCATGATGACTGAAGGATCCCAAGAACTTGGTTCAATGGGACAACTAAGCTATAAGAGTCTGAGAGGTAAACACTCGAACTTACCTATTCTCTGTAGAACAGTGAGTGTTTGAAAACCTGCACGTGGTGAGGTTAAGTCTTTGACTTTTAATGATTCTTAGATACCTCGAAGAGGACAAGTATAGTAGGATACTTGAGAATAAGAATTACCTATATAAGTGTGAAGTGTGGCCGCTTCAAAAGATGCACTAATGAATCCAAAGGGGTGTTCCAGGGCCTATAATGGACACAAACGCGAACAAACGAGAATTTGAGAAAATATTGTGCCAATATTGTTGTCTTAGTATACACCAAGGAGGACTAGTTCAAGGTGTAATAAGTCTACTAGGCCGCCAGTATACTCGATGATATTGACTATGGTAGGTTCAAGGCCACAAACTACCTTTCCAAAATGCAATAGTGTTTCTTAGAAGGACTGAGCTAAGTGTCTGCATACATTTGCATATGGCTTTCTCACTCATGTGGGGGATTGTTGGAAATAATGGTTTGAAAATCGTTATTTGTGGCGGTTAATTATTTAATTATTGAGAATTAAATAATTGAAGATTATTTTACTTGTCGAGTAAATAATCGATATATATATTCATGTTCTCAAAACCATTATTTGGTGAGTGAGAAATGATATATTAAGTTGTGTATTGAAGACGAATTTTTGTAAGTAAATTCCTCGTTGAAGGAACGAGCTCATGCCCGGTTCGTGGATATTGGGCTTTGAATTATTATAAATAATTTGAGCTTGTTTACTATTAGCCCATTTAAAAAATTGGGCTGGCCCATTTATCCAATTGTTTAATTCAATTGAATGTTGCTGAATTGAATGGGAATCAACAAATGGATTTCAATGCATAAAGCCATTAATGGTGAAACCGTCGACATCGATTACCTTTTCAATTGGAATTGAAATCAGTTCAATTTGAATTGATAATTCATAACAGCCATTTTCATGGCTAGGCTCCAACGTATATGAAATAGCCAATAATGGCTTTGAATACCCAGTAAGGGTATATCAATTCCCTTGGTGTGAGATAGCCTATAAATAGGATTGCATTTCATCGTTTTATTCACTTGAAAATCTGCACTCTTTCTTGCATACTAAAAGATTATATAGAAAAGCTCAAGTTCTTAATTCTCGTTTAGTTCGTCGGAGCTCGCCGGAATCGTGGTGCTATATCCGTCGAGACGAAGCCATTTTACCTTCGGGGAAGGATCGCCAAACCGAGAGCACTATCGGGGTGAATTTCTTCTTGCGGGCAGAGATTCTATCTCGACTCGGCTACAAATCTTTGAGTTTGTTTCTTTTTCGTGTAATTTCGATTTATTATTTTGTTGTTCTAATTTCTTTATTTCTAGTTCAGTTTCCCTATTATTTCCATTGTAAAAGTTTAAACGAGCACTCGGTTCCTTACACTAGCTTCCTTGATGGTAATCCCTCAGGGTGCCTCCAACGGTCAAGAACCAATTTCAACTTCCAATGTGCCACATCAATGCCACGTCGACTTTTGGAACTCACCTACTTTTACCAATTTCTATATTTTTTAGGGTCCCACAAATACACGCTATCTTTTATGTATCTATATATATATATGTGTGTGTGTGTGTGTGTGTGATGGTTATAATAGAAATATATCTCCTTGTGTTAAGTAGAAATGAATATGAACTATTGATTTGATAGATATGGAGGGTGGTGATAAATTTGAGATTAATGAATAAATTATAGTTTTTAATATTAAGGGGGCTTAAAGGTAACAATACCACAAATCGAAGATTTGATTTCTTGAATATATGAGATTGACTTGGGTGCAACTGGTTGCATAGAGTGCAACCGCTTTTCACCCGGAAACCCGACCCGACCCGAGCCCATACCCGCGACCCAACTTAGCAATTAAAAAGAAAAAGAAAAAAACCGCATTCATTTCTTCATCGCGATTTCTTGCAGCTTGACGGCGAAGAATTTTTCAATCTCAAAGTTCGAGCTCCACGACAGTAATCAAGCAAGAATGTCCCATCATTACAGCTCAAATTTCGATACCTGGAGGTCGAAATCATTCAAAATATCTTCAGTTTTGTTCTTGAAATTGAAGCTGCAACTCCCCCGAGAAAACGAAAATCTGCGAACAAATTCCGACCATTCAAGCTCGAATTCCGGCTGCCAGAGGTCGAAATCATTGAAGAAGTTTCATTCAAGCAGCAAATTCAACCAAGAACACACAAATTGTAAGAAATTTGAACCTAATTTACTGATATCAAATAATATACGTATGGTTTTTTTGTTCAATAATTCATTCGAAATGGAATTTGGGGTTTTAATTTCAACCTAATTTACTAGATACTAAAGCTATATTCATAGAAATATCGAAGCTGAGGTAAAATTAAATTGTTGCATTGTATCACTGTAAATGATACTTTTGTGCATTAGAATGATTACTTTTCAAAATGGATGATTATTTGTAGCTTTCTTTGTTTTTGCAGTAGAAATTGAGATTTGTGGAAGAATGAAAATTGATAATATGGATAAAAGAAATCACAATACAAACATTGTGGAAGCTCATTCATATATTGGAGATGGAGATGATGAAAGAATTGACAATACAAACATTATGGAAGCTCATTCAAATGTTAGAAATGATGAATCAGGGAGTCTAAACAGTAAAGAAAGGGCTGAGAATGAATGTGGTAATATTCTAAAACACTTATCAATGCATGCATGATAAACTAACATGTTTATTTTTGATTGGTTGATATTCATGATGGAGTTGGTTATTGTAGTGTTTTTATGTATATTTTTGTTTCCATTTTATACAGTTTTTTTATCTTGAAAAATAATAATTGCAGTGAATGAAAGTAAATGCAGGTCTTAACGAAAGTATAAATTGTGAGAATGTTATATGATGTGGTCTAAACTGAACTTAATATATGTAGGTGATCTTGATTGCATTTCTGGTTCTTTGATTGGTATAAAAAGAGAGAAATTGAAGATATCTATGATTTGTACAGAAGACGCTCTCTAAAAATGGGATTTAGTGTTAGAAAATCAAACACAAGATGGAATGTTGTTGGGTTGTTGGTTTATAGAATGATGGTTTGTGCATGTCAAGGACTTCGAAGTGCGAATGAATCTGCAAAGATAAAAGGACATAACACAAGGACAGATTGTAAAGCATGTTTGAAGATTAACTTTAAACCTAATGATGGGGTTTATGAAGCTACAGAATATGTTTTAGAGCACAACCATCCACTCTGTAGACAACAATTAAGTTACATGCATCGTTCTAACAGAAAAATTAGCATTGAAGATGCAACCATTATCGAAGATATGGTGTCATCTGGATTGATACCCACTAATGTGTATAGATATATAGCACAAGAAGTAGGGGGTGATGATATGGTTGGTCATACAAAAAAAGACCAACTAAATTTTGTCAATCGATTGAAAATTTTAGCTATAGAAGGGGGGATGCACAAACACTCATGGATATATTAGAAGATCAGGTTGCTGAACAACCTGACTTCTTTTATAGGGTTAGATTAGATGAAGATGGCAGATTAAGTAACGTTTTTGGAGGGATTGATGATGAAAGATGGTTACATGATTTTTGGAGATGTCATGGTATTTGACACAACATATAGAACAAACAAGTATAACTTGATATGTGCTCCATTTGTTGGTGTCAATAATCACCATAAGAATGTTATGTTTGCATGTGCATTTCTATCAAATGAGAAGATTGAAACATTTATGTGGTTATTTGAGACTTTCAAGAAATGCATGGGTGGTCAAACTCCTTCATCTCTGTTCACAGATCAAGATTTGGCAATGACAAAAGCCATCGAAATGATCTTTCCACAGACAAGACATAGGCTGTGCATTTGGCAGTTATACCAAAATGCACAGACACATTTGGGCAAGATGAAAAGTGATAAAACTTTTGGTGATGCATTTCAGAAATGCATAATAGGTTGCAAAAGTGCAGATGAATTTGAGCCGTTTTGGAGCAAAATGGTTACAGAACATAAATTGGAGAACAACTCATGGATTCAAAGGCTGTGTGATTTGAGAGAAAAGTGGTCAAATACATTCAATAAAGAGTACTTCTCTGCAGGGATTTTATCATCACAACGCAATGAAAGTACTAACCAATGTCTGAGCTTCAAAGCAAAGAAAACAACAAGCTTGACCGAGTTCTATAAAATATTCAAGTAGACAGTCAAGCGTTGGAGAAGCACCGAATTGAATGATGAGTTCCAATGTTCAAGAGCACAACCTGCCTCCTCATTACCCATGAATGGAATGATCAAACATGGTGCTGAGGTATACACACTTACCCTTTTCAAAGACTTTGAGAATCAGTTCATGAAATGTCTATTTCAATCATCTTCTCTTTTAAGCGATGAATATGATTTCAAGCTATATGAAGTCAGTGATGCTGAGGGTAGTTACCAAGTCAGTTATTATGTAGTAGATTTTCTTGGTAACTTGTAACTGCAAGATGTTTGAGGAATGTGGAATATTGTGTAGTCATTGTTTGAGGATATTACACATTCATTCCATAAACGCAATACCAGATTGCTACATAGACAAAAGGTGGACTAAAAGTGCAAAAGAAGCTCAATGAGATAAAAGTTATGACAAGCAAAGTACAAGTGTTCGACCTTGGAGGCATGAAATGATGAGATACTGCTTGAATCTGATTCTACAAGTGCAGGAAAATGAAAAGGCAAGGAGAATCTTTGAAGATGGTTTGCAAGCTACAAAATCAGCAGCAATTGCAGAGTTGAACACTGCATTAACTGAAATAAATGAAAGCGAAGAGGATGTCAGATCATCTGTATCGAGTGTTAGTATGAAAGATCCGTAAAATCAGTAAACAAGGGGAGGAAGAAAAGAATAAAAAAACAGATTGAAAGAAATAAAAGAAAGAAAAGGAAGAGTTAAGGAGAATCAAATTCAATTAGGCCAAATGAGTTTGGTTCTAAAACTCCAAATCCACATTTATTCTAGAAAGCTGGAGTAAAATTCAGTCAATGAATACATTTTTATTGATAGGTATAATTTATAAATTTTAATTTTAAAATATTTTCATTATATCATTTATATGTTGCATCATATATTCTTTCATATGTTTCTTATGTTCTAATTTGACTTAACTATAATGTGCAGAGAACTGATCTTACAGCTACAAAAAATCAGGATTGAAAGCAACGTATATTTAATGACACATTAGGATGATTAACTATTTTTGTATTCAGTTGAAAAATCTCAAATTTTATTGCACTTTCAAATTTTTATTGTGAAACAGGATTCATCTATTAATTTAATTATTGAATAGGAACTAATGGTCAATTTACATGTTTTTCTGTTTTCATTTATGTAGTAATGATTTTAATGATAAAAAGTAATAATCTTTAAGCAGAGAGATAATATTTTTAAACATTACTTTTCTTCAGAAAAGGTGAAACTTTTATTACTAATGATATTTACTTTTCAAAACAGTGAAATTATTCTTCAAAAGTACATACTAATTAATAATTTATTATATCCTAATTATGATTTAATATATCGTGTTTCAAGATTTATTAACAATAAGAGTAATATTTGGATTATCCTAAGTATGATTTAATAAATCATATTTTGTAGTAATTATTAACAGAAAAAAATGTAATGTTTCCAAGTAATTTCTAATATAAAGATAATAGTAGTAGAAAAAAGTTGGAATGTCCGAATAACTAAAATGTTAAAGTAATTATTAACGTTAAAAAAGTAAACATTGTTACTATGAAACATAATGTTTATAAATCATTACATTTCATCACGACAATATTTACTTTTGAACATGACAAATTGTACTTGAGAGTTGGTATATTATGAGACCAGTCTTTTACTACCGAATGAGTTACTATTTATTTTTTAATTTCTAATTTTTTTTTTCAAATCTTAATATTTTTTTTATCTAACATTGGCTCAAATTTTACAACTAAACCTTTGGCTTCGATTTTACAACTCCGCCTTCGGCTCCGAGTTTACGGCTCCGCCTTCACTCCAATTACTAATATAAGAATAATCGTCGAGCAATAATTTAGATTTTTTCGGCTCGCTCTGAGGCCTTCGGCTCCCCTCGCTCGAATCTTGACCAAAAAAGAAGCGACAAACAAGCAAACGAAGAGACAAACAAAAATAAAAAATAAAAAGAGAAAAGAAATTCTTGAATTAAAAAAAAATATGAAAAAGGTAGTGCATGGGGTGGATGAGCCGTACGTGGATGGATGCGCCAGTCTCTAGCAGGAGACTGGTCTCACGCAAGTTTGTCTTTAATAAAAATTAAAAGTAATTTTTCTCGTTGAAAAAAGTAAATATTGTCATTAAGAGATGTAATCTTTAACAATAAGTACATTTCATCGCAACAATGTCCACTTTTATGCATGACAAGTTGTACTTTTAGTATAACGTTAAAGTAATTATCGTTGTTCAAAAAGTAAAAATTGTCACTACGAAACGTAATGTTTATAAATAATTCCTTTTAATAACAAAAATATCTACATTTGAATATTACAATTTATACTTTTTGTTAAACGTTAAAATAATTTTTAAGAAATCATAAAAGTTAGCTTTTGTTACGAAGTGTGTATTATTTGCACAATAAATTATCTGCACACAATAAACGTTAAATTATTTGCACACAATAAAAGTTAGATTTTACGACTCCGCCTTCAGCTCCAATTTTACTAATATAAAGATAATCGTCGGGCAACAATTTAGATTCTTTTGGCTCGCTCCGAGGCCTTTGGCTCCCCTCGCTCGAATCTTTACCAAAGAAGAAGCGGCAAACAAGAAAGCGAAGAGGCAAACAAAAATAAAAAATAAAAAGAGAAAAAAATTTCTTGAATTAAAAAAAAATCTTAAAAAAAGTAGCGCATGAGGTGGATGAGCCGTACGTGGATGCGTGCACATGTAATCCATAAACCGAATGCGCCAGTTTCTAGCAAGAGACCGGTCTCACGCAAGTTTGTCTTTAATAAAAGTTAAAAGTAATTTTTCTCGTTGAAAAAAGTAAATATTGTCATTAAGAGATGCAATCTATAATAATAAATACATTTCATCACAACAATATCCACTTTTATGCATGACAAGTTGTACTTTTAGTGTAACGTTAAAGTGATTATCGTCATTCAAAAAGTAAAAACTGTCACTACGAAACGTAATGTTTATGAATAATTACTTTTAATAATAAAAATATCTACATTTGAATATGACAATTTATACTTTTTGTTAAACGTTAAAATAAATTTTAAGAAATTATAAAAGTTAGTTTTTGTAACTAAGTGTGTTGCACACAATAAATTGCACTTTTATTAAATTATTATATCATAAAGAAGGATTGCAAGCCAACGAGCAACAATTCGAAGAAGTATTGTAACCAAGTGGAGTATTTCACGTGTTAGCTTACTGTGAGAGTTTTGAAAAGATATCGGATGATCTATTATAAGATTGAGCGACTATATTATAAGCTGAAATTAGGAACTTTTACACAATAAGAATTCGCAATGACAAAAGTAATTATAGTTTTACAGAAAGTAATATTTCAAACTATTACTTCTGTGAAGAACAATACATAATTTTGTTTACAGCAAATTATACTTTTGTTCTTTATTGCGTAAAACACAACACAAAGCATAACATCAATCTAACTACACCTAACACATCTTTTAATCAACAACAAATAGAATCATGTTCTCAAAAAAAAAAGAAACTAAACAAATAACTTTAAACAAACAATCTACACAAATTCATACAAACATAAATAATCACATACACATCAACAATATTTTCATAACAAATTATGTTGTTCAAAAATAAAATCCATCATTCATATAACCAGTTCAACAATACTGAGAAATAACCAATATTTGACGGCTGGTTGTACGGAAAAAATTTAATATATTTAAATGTCGAAAACAACATATCAATTCCAATACAAAGATGACGCATTGCCAACATCTCATTTCACCCTTTTAGCAAATCGAAGAACCTCAGCCAGCACTTCTTGTAGGCATTTATTGACAGAAGACATGATAATCCTTGAACAATAGAGAACTTTAAGCTTTTTCCTTGCATTAACCTTCAAAAAAACAAAGTGAAAAAACTTAAAAACTGGTTGTAGATTTATTGATGAAAAAGCCAAGTTCAAAAATAAAGACAACACAATCTATTATGTATTTGTAAATTTGAATGAAAATTAAGAAATACAAAATATCAAATCTGTGACAAATCTTCATGCATGTAAGGGATGCCATCAAAATGTTCCATGTGATGCATCAAAAAAATACCACAGTCGATATTAATCTTGTCACTTCTCCATGCGAATGGAACTTCTTCAAAAGTAAACGATGAAAACTCTGCAACTCTTGGATGTTTCATGTCATGGAATATAGAAAACTGATCTTTCTGTATAAGAACAAAAACAATTTTTAAAGATGTAATTATTATATAAAATTACATCAAATGAGATATTTATAAAAAAGAAACTTACCACAATTTGAACCATTTTCCAATTCCGAGAATTTTCTAGACAGTGATCGAGAACATTGTCGAGGTATCGAATCTTCGATGATCAAAAGTGTCACAGTCCCAAATCCCGAGGGACGGTCAAGTCGGGGTGCGATTAGGGGTTGGATTAAAGAGGCGGGAAAGAAGGGGGAATTACTGAATAAACAGACATTTATAACAGAAACTACTATGAACTTGACTTTATTGAATAAAAAGGGAGACATTCCCGAAGGATCACTCGACATATTTGTTTCAGAGTAAGCTCGGTTCAAAGTATGAAAACTTAGAACGATAGATTACACAATAAAAAGTGTATTAGTTTGCAGCGGAAAAACGTAGAATGATATCACATATCAAATGTGAAATCGAGGCTCAACTAAACTTTACTTCCTTAAATACGACCTTTACTCAACCTCCCCCGCCTTCGTCACTCAACCTGCACATTTAAAAACAAACATGCAGGGTTAAGTACATAAAGCACTTAGTGGGCACATCGCCGAAAACAACTCACAAGAGCATAGATTAATCATGCATCTTTTCATAAACACTCGTAAGACTTATACTGTTGTACACTTAATTCTGGATAACACACTGAAGGTTAACTCAGAATCTAATCGTCTGGATAGCACTTTGTGGGCCAACTCAGAATCTGTCCCTCTGGAGAGCACTCTGTAAGCTATCTCAGAATCTGATCGTTTAGTTGGAATCTCCGGATAGCACTCTGTGGGCTAACTCGGAATCCAAAACTCTGGATAGCACTCTGTGGGCTAACTCAGAGAAGCATGTGAGAATTCACATAAAACAATTCATTATGCACTGATAGTTACTTTAATACACACTTATTAAAGCAACAAGTAAACACTTTCGAGCAACGCTTATTTTATTTTGATAAAAAAACCCACCTCAATCGTTTACAGAACAAACTTTAACCTTCTGTCTTCCATCCTGTCTTCTAATCTCGACGTCCTCCTTCTTTGAACGCAAATAATCACACTTTAGTAATCGGTTGAGACGATAAAGGAAAAAGAAATCGAATTCGTTTTAGACTCTTAGGCCTTTGCACTTTACTACTTTCTTTTGATTAACGAATAAACGAGACTCGATCAATTCTCGTTTATAAACTGACTTGGCTCATTACTCGACACTTAGGTCGGTTAATAACGAAAGTCGATAACTCATAACGACTTAAAAGTTCTTAAGAGATTGAGTTGAAAAGAATTCAACTTAAGAAAATGAGTTTTGGAAATTTCTGCACAGGTTAGTAAGTTCATACAGAACAGGGTACTTCGAAATAGGGGATGTATCTTATACCAAAAGAAAGTCATGGATGTCTAGTTCACTCTCCAATTTACGGATCTCGATTTCGTTAAGCGAGCTAAAAGTTATGACAGTTTCCGTGAAATGTCGCAAAACAGTCAGCGCGTAACCCTAATACAGTAGTCGTTCGTCCGACTTCTGGAATTTATTTTCTGAAACGGATTTCACCGTCAGTCTTAGAATCGAAAATCCTTAACTTAGGCGTGCAAAGCCTTAATTATTAATTAACTTTTTTTATTTATCGTCGGAAGAAAATATCTGGGGTATTACAAAAAGGTGATAGCAAGAGCGGCAAAATGTTTATCAAGGCAAATGGGGATTATAAACTGTTAATAAGAACAAAAAACGTATTAACATAAAAGAAGAAGAAAGAATACAGTACACAATAATATGTAAAATAAAAAAATACCACTTACAGTTTCAATAAATGGCAAATCATTGAGTTGAACCATTTGCTTTATGGAAAAATGCCAACAACTTCTCACAGAATAAGTTATTTCTTCAAGATCATCACCGGGCTTGGCATCGAGCAATTTCACAACTTATGACTAAAAAAAAATGAATAGAAAAAAGAACAGTTAAATGATTACTATAAAAAGGAAAAATGAAAATGAAAAAAATTCTAATTTAAAAAGATAAAATTATACTAAATGTTGAGTGTTGAAATAGAACTTCCTGGTAACAGTTGATAATTTGGAACATTGATACTTGATGGACTTGTTCAGCAATATAGACCAACAATCAATCACATTATAATCCAGGAAAAAACCATCATTCAGAGTTTTCATGGATTTTAGTTCAAATAGAACTTCCAACAATGAAGATCATGACTAAATACATTCATCCTGAAAATCAATATTAAGAGTTAATAAGAAAGTATAATAGCAAAAAATAAAATACATGGATATGAAGAATGAAATAAACAGAAATACATACATCTTGACAGCAGTACAATGATCATGGAAACAAAAGTCAGCAATGTTCTTTTCTATCCTATAAATTTTCTTAAATTGTCTGGCATTATTGATCATAAATCTAGTCTTGAATGTAGATTTTCCAGAAGGCCATTCAATACTAGAATCCAATACCATGGGATCAATAACAGGCAAACTGGGGACTGCAAAGGATAAAGTAATATTTATAAAAAATTGAGCATAGCAGTATTACATTGCAATAAAAAAACAACATAAATTGAATTACAATATAAATTTAAGAAGCATACCATCATCTGCATTGCATTTCCTATAATGCGGACAAACTTTCTCATAAACACGACAAAGAGACACATCTACATGTGCAACAGTCACTGAATCAATAATCTTAGCAATTTTTTCAAAGTCTATGTCATCAACTTCACTTTGATCTGCAATTTAAGGTTCAAGGAACATCATAGCTAATTTTAAAAAATCATATAAATATAAGTTGAAAACAATAATACAAAAAATAAGCTGCAAGTTAGGGGCACAATCTGTGATCATCATTCTTCGATATTTCTTCACACTTCTCATGAATTTTAGTTTGAATGGACTGATCAATTATAATAAAAAAAAATCATATGAATTATATAAGTTACAAAAAATATTACAAAACGTAATAAAGAAGCATAAAATAATACCAATTGGAGGAACATGACACTCTACATCAGAGGATGAAGATGAATAATCACTGAGAAGTTCAAAACTCGGCATGTCAGCATCCCTCATCATTTTCTTCTTATTCTTCACATTTTTCTGTTCCTGCTCAGCATCTGGATGTTGATCATCACCAATAGCATGAGTCTGCACATCCACAACATCTCCTGTTGAAAAAAGATTTAAAAATAAATTCATAGATAAATAAGAAGCACAAAATTTAAAAAAAAATACAATATCAACTTACTTGTCAAACATTCCTCAGTATTTGTGTTAACATCTTTAACCAACACCTCATCCACAGGTGCTGGTTCTGCAGACTGCACATGAGAAATCTCAGATGTTTCATTGTCATTCTTCATCATCTTCTCCTTCATAACATTCTCCAGTTGGGAAACTTTAATTCATCATAAATTCTAAGCATTTCATCATTCCAATATGGATCGTTATCACAAGAGTAAGAACTTGCAAACGAGCCAGCTACTACAAATTGATTATTTTCCTGAGAATTGTCTATCTTGAATGCTTCAATTCTCTCCTTGTGTTTGTAAACAACCACATTTATATCACACTGCAAGATCAAAAATGATCTTTGCAAGTCCTACAGAAGTGAAGGAAGTAATTGAGTTAAATATCAAAAGTATAAACATAAAAGCAGAATTATTAGAAAAGTAAATAAACTTACATTGTTTGAAAATGGAGATGATATCTTGGTCAGATTTCTCACCACTAGGAATTTTATACATGATATAGTCAGGACCAATTTCTGGAGCAACACCTTCATCATCATCACGAACTGGATCTTCTTTCTTAGAAAGCCCTAGCCTTCTATCAACAAGATCATCTTCTACTCTAACATGAGAACTAACAAGAAAGACACCTAAAAGCCAATCACCGCTACCAAAATCACTCTTACTACTGCACTCATCCTTCATTCTTTTGTTAAATTTTGAACTTGTCCAATGCCTTATAAGTGGCAAGGTGTAAGGCTCAGGAATACCTTTCCACTGGAATTGGTGAAAATAAAGCAATGGAAGAACCAACACACACCCATTTATATCTCACTATAACGACTCAATTTATAAGAATCCAGTGCTTTACAGAGTTTGTCCAGAATAAATGAACACCAATCAAGATTTGGAATGTTACCAACATTGAAAAGAGACTTCAAAAGACTGAAATCAATAGAAGTATTTGCAGTAGGGGCAAGAAATGTAGAAAAGGCATAAATGATGAACAATATAACAAAGTCATCACCCCATCCCTGAATCTAGCATCATTTTCATTGGACAACAAATCATAGATTGACTTGTGAGTAATTGAACCTACCAAACCAAATCTTGTCTTAAAAAATTTTCAATCAAAATAGAACCAGACTCATCATTCCTCTCATAAGAAACAACCTTAAAATCACCATTAACAGGCCTAGGTAAAAGAAATAAATCCTGGATATCTGCAGGCCTAACAACAAGATTGTGGCCACCCTTAAATCTAATTACACGAGAACAAGGGTTAAAATTTTTGATAAACCACATAACATTAGTCCACCCCACATATTTCCAGTCACTAAAAAAAAAACCTCAAAACCTACTCGTCTAATTGATTCTTTATGTGCATCAGTCAACACTAAAATCAAGTCACATAGTTTTGACGCTTTTGTTTTAATAGAATAGCTGCAAAAAAAAAAAAAAAAAACAACAACAACAACATAGACGTCAAACATTTGAAGATGCTCTATAAAAAAAAAATCAACAACAAATACTAAAAACTACAAATGATTAAAACAATATATACCTTTCTTCTTTGATAACAACCTGCACCTCTTCCTTCCTTTTGATTACAACATCAGTTTCCCTCTTCTGTTTACTAAACACACTACACAAAATATTGGAAATAATATATATATATATATATATATATATATATATATATATATATATATACTTTGATACAAATATGAAAATAATTACCTAGGACGAGGACTGGTCCTGGAGGAAGATAAAACAATTTTTTTCTCCTTACTAGATCTCTTCTTCATCATGATATCAAATCTGTAAAGGCAATTAAAATAAAAGGCATAATCATTCAAAATCTATATATGACTCTATATGAATAAGAAATGATACTTTATTTCAGAGGGAAAATTACTTTTATTCCATATAAGTAATACTTTTGATAACATAAATTACAAAGCTGAGGACTCATGAAATTGTAAATTTAAACAAACATGTTTGAATGAAAGAGAGCAAAAAAACAAAAAACCACTATCACAGATAGAAATTATAATTTACTTCATAACAGAGCATACTTTTATTCATTACAAGTATTAATCTTCATAATATCAATTTACTAAACTCCAAAATCATGAAACTGTAAACTAAAACACGCATGTTTGAAGGAAAAAGAGCACAAAAACTACAAAACCCAGTCACAAAAACCAATTATACATTTCATCACAGTAATGTTTACTTTTAGTAAATATGAATATTACTTTTGAGAATCAGAGCAGATGATGATAACTCCAAACAAACAACAAGATAGCTCACAGCTGAAAGATCAAGTTATACGTTCAAAGAAGAAAAAACCCCAAACCTAAAATCAGATTAAAACAAAATGTAATACTTGAAATTGAAAAAAAACCAAACACAATAACGGCCAAATCGACGGCGAAGAACGGCCTAGAAGCGCAAAGGGACAAAGATTTAATCGCCAATAGTAAGAAATACAGTTTCCAGAAATACAAAAGCAAAAAGAAACAATGACAAAGTATAAAAAAAACACACAAAAATAGAGAAAATGCAGAAGTCTTGTAGATCGGAAAGCAGAGAATAAGAAACTTGTAAATCGGAGGACAATCGAGGGAAAATAACGAAGACCTTCACGTTGAGAACTAGGGTTCGAACAAACCTTGAAACGATGTTGGAATCGAACAACTACAAACAAAAAGGGACCACAGATGATGACTGGAAACGGCGAACCAACGTCAAATTGGTGGAGAATCGGCGGAGAAAATAGAGAAGAATGAGGCGGGTCGAAACGAGAGAGAAAAACCTAAAGAATTTTTCTGAGAAAAAAATAGAAAATGGCTTATATATTTTATGGAGCGGGTCGGGTTCGGGGTCGTGTAAGCTAGGTAATACTGGTTGCACCTAACCCCTAGATCGGAAAATAGAGAATAAGAAACTTGTAAATTGGAGGACAGTCGAGGGAAACGAAGACCTTCACGTTGAGAACTAGGGTTCGAACAAACCTTGAAACGATGTTGAAATCGAACAACTACAAAAAAAAGGGACCACAGATGATGACTGGAAATGGCGAACCAACGTCAAATTGGCGGAGAATCGGCGAAGAAAATAGAGAAGAAGGAGGCAGGTCGAAACGAGAGAGAAAAACCTAAAGAATTTTTCTGAGAATAAAATAAAAAATGGCTTGTATATTTTATGGAGCGGGTCGGCTTCGGGGTCGTGCTAGCTGGGTAAAACCGGTTGCATTGTTGCAGGGAAGTTTTTGTGTGTATATATATGCGATTCGAATCTTTCTTTTATTAACATTTTTTTTAACAATATGTGTGATTCAATATTCTAATATCGATGCACATCCTTTAACCAAATACTATTTAAAAAAAAAAAGTTTAAACTTTCAGTTCCATGTTACACACGCAAATTTCAAAAGCAATAAACTACTATATAATTAATGCAATGAGTTATACCAAAATAAACAATGTGAAATCATATAAAAAACAATTACTTATACCAAAAAAACATAAATATAATATAAAAATTAAACATATCCAAAAAAAAATGTTCATAATAAAAAACAGTGAGTTGTACTATAAAAAGCAATGTAAAAATATGATAAAAACAATGAATTATACATAACAAAAATTATGAACAACTAGAAAAACGTTCAATGAAACGTACCAAAAACTATAAAATACTATACAAAAGAAAACAGTGCACAATTTACAAAGCAACGAATTATGCAAAAATAATAATATTAAAATATAATAAAAACAACAAATTACAACAAAAAAAGCAATAAAATACATTAAATGAAAAATGCACATAGTATACATGTGCGATGTGTGCGTGCGTGTGTGTGTATGAGAGAGAGAGAGAGATTTGCGGCGAATGGAAGAAATCAGTTATAAATGTTTGATAAAATACACGTATACCCCTTCATACATTGATTTCAGCGGAAATACTATCTATTCATCCTATTAATTTTGACCATTAATCTATCTAGACACCTAGGATTTATTTCTATTTAATACATATGAATTGTTTTATATTTGATCTCTATCCTATATATTTCTTCAACTAATTTGATATGCATTATCATTTATATATTATTTACAATTCTATATTTTATATTTTATATAATAAAATAGAACGGTTTTATAATAAAAGATAGTGAAGTGAGAGGGTAGGATTAGGAAATAAAAGTATATATATTTTCTTATATAAAAATAAAAATAAATATATCTTATACATATGCGGTCCGGGTCGGATTTGAACGGGTTCATGCGGGTTTAAACTCGGATCGACCCGATACTTGTTCGGTTCTAAAAATTTGGACTGATCCGGATCGTTCTTCTCTTGTGGACCGGACCGACCCGACCCAAATCCGTTGGTCCGAGTCGGTTTAGCGGCTTCGGTCCGAGTTTGCTCACCCCTAGACATTTATCAATGGAATGAAGTAAATATTAATTAAGAAATTACATGCACCAAAAGAGATTAATAATGTTTATATATTAGAATGTCAATATAAAAATAATAACGTTTACATAAATAACAAAAATAAATGAAATTTCAAGATTACGGAAAACTTATATGTACACAACATTTTCAGTAATCGTTGAAGACTGAATCTCACTACATATAAATATTTTCAAATCTTTCTGATTTGTAACTCTTGAGAGGAACCATAAAATTGTTCATTTTCAATATATTGCTCAAAAAAAAAATATAACTCTCTCCATCGCATTGATAAATAGCTCATTAGTGTTTAACACAATAATTAATTAGAATGATGATTAATAAAAGAGAGAGAAAATGAAGCGCTGTTTGGAATGGTATATTACTTAAGGTCGGATGCCCAGTTTCCTCACCATATTCTGGTAGGAAATTAATTGGCTTCCTATATAGTATAAAAAGTAGTCAGAAATAAGTAAAAAAGAAAAAAAAGAACCCAGTAAAACATAAAAAACTTGTAAAAATAAGGAAAACATATTCAATACCTCAAAACAAATTCTACATTCTCATTAGAGAATTCAACAAAATCTTCTTTATGAGAGAATAATCTTCTTTGTTAGAAAATTTGTGCCAATACTATATTGAACTTACGAAAATACAACTATTTACTGCAATAGTTTCTGGATAATAATTAACCACAACTAATGTATTCAAAACAACTAACACTCATATCATTTCACACAGATTTACATAATAAAAGATCACGTGAATAAAAACTTAGAAACCTTTGAACAATAGAATGATGTATCTAAAATATTTAATCTCATAATTTTTTTCCCAAAAATAATCTGACCAAAATATATGTTCATACTCACTTGATTATCCAATAGAAAATTGCAGCTTTATTCTTCTTAAAATTCAATCTGACTAGATTTATGTACACTCACTTGATTTGTGCTATGTAGTTTTTCTCATTAATAATCCTTACTAAATCAAATAACAACAATTCTAAGTACATGGTAAAAAATTACATCTCTAAATTACATGTAAAATAATAATACAAAAACAACGCGTAGAGCAACTGAGACTTTGTTTTCTCTATCTACATCTTAACAACCACCATCTTTTTTTTCTTCTCTTCACATTCAACTAATACGCCATCTAGCTTCCTTTTTATCTGTTAAAACAAAATTACTTCGTGCGGGCATCCATCATTAATGGCCGTAGTTTTATTTGTCGGAGTAACATGAGCCATTTTGTAAATGATATGCAAGTGTCACATGCAACGAAGAAGACAACACAACAAAAGTAAATTTAGAGAAGTAATTGCTCCATTGTAATAGAAAAATAGTCATTTATAATTGAGCTAGGAAAGAAAACAAAAGAAAAACAAAACAAAATGTGAACTTGAAACAAAAAACGAAAGAAGAAAACAAAATATTATATACAAATAAAAAAATGAAAAACAACACAGTAAATAGGAGAGAAAGAAAATACAGTAAGTCTTTCAAATTTGGTGAAGAAGAAACCTAAAAATCGAGGAATAGTATATATAGAAATTATTCTAAGATAAGATTTGAATTTCACATGTAGGCTCCACGCTTTGGAGTCAAAAGATTGTATTTCACGAGTAATTGCTATATCTATTCTAGATATTTGAAGTTTGTGTTAACTAAATTATAATAGAGTGAAATATTAAAATAGCCCTTCTCAAACATAAAAGATAAATTATGTCATTTTGATAAAAAAAAAAAAAAAAAAAAAAAAACTCAAAATAGTCTTATGAGTTTTTTTGTGATTTTTACACCCTTCTAGGTATACAAGAAAGTTAATTTTAATTTGTACCATACACGAAGACTAACTTCATGTATGAATCTCTAATGGTAAAATTTTCCGACGCCGAAAATGGCGCGATGGTGCGATCGCCGGTGAAAAATTTCCGGCGAAAATTTGAATCATACAGGAAGCCTAACTTCATGTATGCATCATGCATGAAAACTTATCTTCGTGTATATATCATACATGAAAACAAATCTTCATGTATAATACAAATTTGAAATTTTTGGCGGCGAAAATTTTCGTGTATGATGCATACATGAATCTCAGGCTTCGTGTATGATGTATACATGAATGTTAGTCTTCGTGTATGATGCATATATGAAGTTAGGCTTCGTGTATGACTCGAAATTTCTCGGGAAATTTCGCCAGAATTTTTCGCTGGGATTTTTCGTGTATGATGTATACATGAATGTTAATCTTCATGTATAATGCATATATGATGCATACATGAAGTTAGGCTTCGTGTATGATTCAAATTTTCGCCGGAATTATTGGTCGGAATTTTTTCGCCGGAAATTCATACTTGAAATTAGTCTGTGAATGATTCAAATGAAAGTTAACATTCTTGTATATTCATTAAAGGTATAATAGACATTTCAAAATTCAAAGTGCTATTTTAAAATTAAAAAGTGGAGGTGACATTTTAAATATTTTGTTTAGAAAAATGGGTAGAAAATATCGTTCCCTCATTATAATACCTAAAATAATTGTTAAAGAAAACAAACTAATAAATAAATTATTTTATAACTAGTTCTGAACATGGACTAATAAATAAACCAATATCAGTTAAAAACTAAAAGAAAGTGACCAACTTTAGTGGGAGAGATGTAGAAAAGAATAGACCATGTGATTAACCATAATATATTAGTCAATCCCAATAATAACTTGAAGTCCATCTCTAAAATCCTTTCATCTGGTTTTGGCGCCTAAATGGCAACATTGGTAATTACAGCCACAACTCAACTTTTTAGTATTAAATAGATTGGTATTGGTTGATGAAGAATTGCATCTTCTTCAGACCAATTTCGCCCTCATGCTTAATGATCATATTGTGCAGAATAATATACGTGAGCATTATATTGTGGAGTTCTTCCTTGAAATAAGATTGCGCGGGACATCAAACTACTACCCAACGAGCTTGTCAGATAGAATCCTTTGTTATAATATATGTCCGACCATTCACCGTGAATTGAACTAGTGGAGCATTTCCCTAAAGAAATTGATTAAATAAAGGAGACCCATGAAGACCATTGATATCATTTTTTGCTCCGACGACACCAAATAAAGCATGCCATATCCACAAATCTGTCGATGCCACGACTTCAAGAACTATTGTAGGAACTCCGTGATCTCCTCGTGTATAGAAACCTTTGTACGCGACAGGACAATTTCTCCACTCCCAATGCATACAATCGAGGCTCCCCAATATTTCGGGGAAACCATGTCTTTCTTCATGCATTTGTAGTAAGAGTAGAGTATCTGCTGCATTTAGAGTCCTAAATATCGAGCACCATAAACGACAATCGTATACTTGCAAAATTCATGTAGACATTACTATGCAGTACTCTCACCCATCCGCATAGACTCATTGAGTGCGTCACCGGGAGCCGCATATGCCAATTGTCTGATAGATGCAGTGCACTGTTGAAGTGGTGATAGACCATTCTTCCCATTTGCATCTCGTCTCAATGTGAAATAGGGTGAGTAGTCGATCAAAGCATCAACGATCTGGACAAACAAATCTCTCCGCATTCGAAATTGATGATGAAAAAGATCCACATCGAAGATGGGTTCATCACAGAAATAATCATGAAAGAGACGATCATGACCGCTTTCACGCTCTCGATCTCTATATCTTCTAGAACCGCTTCTCATTCGTGAAGTTTGAGCTCTTGTTGCATCTTCTGCATCAGCCATAGCAATCATCTCTCGCATAATCGGATTTGTGCAAGAATTTCGAATGAATTGCTTATACATCTCATCAATATCATGTGAACTAGGAATGTCAGACATTTTGAAGAAAGTTTTGTATTTGGATGAAAGAATATTTTGTTAATGATATGAAAAAAGTTTAAGCAGTTGTAACCAAAATATCTACAACTATATTTATGACCGTTGAATTGGTCAAATGTAGTTGTTGTATTGTCAAGTTGTATTTATTACTTTGGAAAATATTGCTGACAATTTTCAAAGCACACTGCTTTGTTGAAAAAACAGATAAGGTTATATTCATTACTTTTTGACCGTTGCTGACAATTTTCAAAGCACACTGGTCAATACAGAAACATATAAGGTTATATTTTACTTTTCGACCGTTGCTGACAATTTTCAAAGCACATTGCTCACATATAGAAGCACATAAAGTTATATTTATTACATTTGTGACCGTTGCCGACAATACATAATCAAATAAAGCACACTCCAAAATAAAAATAAAAAAATAAAAAACGACACTTAAAAGTATTACATCCACCGGTACTTAGCTTTGATCTCGGCTACCATTTTGTTAAAATTGTATAGTTCTGCCTCTGATATGCCACTAGCTTTCCTCTTGAAGGCTCAATTGTCTATCCATAGCCTCTTGTATCTGCTTCCACTTGTTGTAGTCTTTGCTAGCTGTAACTGTCATTTTAGCCTTCTGTTTCGCTTATTGTTTAGCTCTCGGTTGTCCTATCACACAAACTCGACTTTCACTATCAGTAGAAGATGGACTATCCGTTTCAGAATTTTTTGCTTTTTTTCTGAGGATTATGTGGCATTTGTTGAGAAGTCCATTTCTCACAAGTTTGAATGATCTTCCATATGTGCAAGAACCTGAAGTCCCTGTTCTTTGGATTATCATTTCTCCATGCTTTTTGTCGCCTCCAGAACATCATCATTGTCTTGTCCGCTAGCTCAATTGCTCCACAAGTTATTGTAGATACATGCCCACTTGGTTATATCTGGATTGATTTTATAGTAACGATTTTTTACCTGAGAGTAACTTCGCTCAATAGTGCCCTCCGGCTTCCACTCATTATAGTACGCAGTAATTTTCAACCAGAATTCGCTTCTCTTTTGCTCATTGCCAATTATGGAGTAGGTGCTAGTGTTGTACCAAGCTTTTACAAGAAGGATGTCTTCATCAGGTGTCCAAGTTGCCTTTGTTTCCTTTGCCTTTGATGTCAATTTGTATTGGGAAATCATGTTTGTAATGAGTTTTGTGCCTAGCTATTGTTAATTTGTGAAATATGATGCCCATTCGTAATTTGTTTAATTTTTCAGAAAATTAGAGTCAAAATTATGCAAATTGAGCATGATAGGATGAAAGTACAGCTCGATAGAAGTTCGTAGGCGAAAACGGATTCAAAATCAGAGTTGAAATGAGGGAGAACGAGCCGATTGAAAATTATTGCGTGCAGAAACAGGCCGCATGCGGTCTGGCATGCTGCTGCATGGCTAGACCCCATGAGGTGCACTTTTTCTCCGAAAAAAGGGGATTTTTACGGCCTTGCCATGCGGTCTCGCATGCGGCCGCATAGCGAGGCGGTTCAGCCTAAAAAAACCTTCCTACTTCAATTCTAATTCCCTTCCTTGTTAGGATTTGTTTTCCAACACGTTTTGTCTTAGGTTTTTCGCTATAAATACTCCTTCTATTACATAGAAGAGACACACCTTATATTATAATTCTTCTTGGAGTTTTAAAGACTTATTCAAGAGTTTAAGACGAGAATTTTTTCGACTACGATTTTTCTTATTTAATGTTTATGAATTCCTTTTCTTTTGATCGTGTGTTTGATTTAATTACAAGTAGCTAAGTTCTTTATATCCTAGGGTTAGAAAATAGATGGATAATTAGCTTTAATGCTTATCAATTGACCAATATATGTCCCTCTCTTCTTTTCTATATTCTTGATTTGTTTTGCATGCTAGTTGCTTGATCACCAATTTAGCATAATTAGTTGTGTTAATTTAATAGTCGAGAGATGGGAATTAATACATGAACTGAAATATAGGACACACACTGCGAAATCACCGAGAGGGAAAGGCTTTGTGTGAGGGTTTTAATCTTAGGATCTTTTTGGAGTTACTTGCTTATGATGTTTGTCGGAGACGAAAATCCTTGTGATTAATCCACGGTTAGGCACTACGAGAGTAAGTTTTAACTAATTTTGTGATTGTCTTAAGAAGAGTTGAGTCCCTTGTTAATTGATTAATTAGGATATCTTTATCATATTTGAATTTTTAATTACTTTTGTTAGCTATTTGTTTGCTTTTTGCTTGATTGTTAATTTAAGTTTAAAAACCCAAAATCAAGTTCGGAGTCTAAATAGAGGATAATAGTTGAAAATAGTACTTGTTAGGTTAAATTAGTCTCTGTGGAATACGATCTTACTTCCATATACACAATAGCACCCGTGCACTTGTGGCGTGTTAAAGAAAAGTGCGAACAAAGGTTGAACAACTTCCTCGACAACATCAACATCATCATCATCATCAACAAGGTGGAACTATTCTAGTGAAATTTGTGAAGAATGTTGCCAATACTGGAAGCTACTTTTTTTATATTGCTTTGGTACAGACAAGAAATAGTTGGAAGAAATGTTGGATGCAAATTGTTGAGGAAAATTCGAAGGCATTTGGTAGTTGGATGGAATTTGTTGAGTCGGAAAATTGGCTGCGTTTGAAAAGTTGGATGGAATTTGTTGAGTAGCAAAATTGATTGCATTTTGATAGTTTGATGGAATTTGTTTTGTAGGAAAATTTTCAGCATTTGGAAAGTAGTATGGAAATTGTTGTTGAGGGTAAGATATTTGATGATATTGTGAACTTGGAAAATAAGAACCTTGAAAATGATGGGAGCTTGAATTACTAGAGTCGAAATTTTGAGAGCTTGAATCCGCCATTTTGATTGTAGTAAAAAAGAAAGAAAAAAGATTGGAATGTTGGAGAGATGAGTGAAATTGTAAGGTTGTAAAACATATATATAGAGAATTTTGAAAAAATAATAGTTTGTGCGTTAATGAAGAGGACGTTGGAAAATAGCCGTTGGAAAAATATAAAAAATCGTCGTTTGCTAGCAGCTTTTTATTACAATTAATTATTAAAATATTATTTATAAATAATTTTTTCATAATATATATTTATAAATATTTATTATATAATATATAAATTGTTAGCTTTTAACTTGAAAATTGTTGCTTGTTTGAAGTCGGATTTTTACGATTGTTATGTTGAATAAAAGCTCTCGTCGTGATATAAGATGTATATATATATATATATGTATATACATATATATATATATATATTAAATATATTTTAGATGAGTTGAAAGAACCATATTCGTGAAAATACATTAAAAAAACAAAATTAAAAAGAAAACTAAAAATGAAAAGAAAAAAAAAGCATTAAAGTGTTGGCAGCCCCATGCGCGCTTCAGCCTCACTCTCCCATCCAACTTAAGAGTGTTCTGCACTCCCAAAATCTCACGCGCATATGGACCCCATTTTTTAGTTTTGGAATCAAACCAAGAACCACTTTTCTAGTTTTTTTTCTTGGAGCTAGTTTCTACTTTTTCCAATGGTGATATTTGGTTAAGCGTACACCTCAAATGTTACTACCTGCATTGCGGGTTCCAAACAACCTGAAGGTACCAGATTCACAATCAGAGTGGTGACTAAAGTGGTAATTAATGTGTTCACCACTTTTCACAGAAAGCAACGGAAATTGAAAGAACACAATGAATAAATTTTCAAAAGATTATCAATTAATAATCTTGTGAAATGTCTCAGTGCAAAATATTCACTATAAGAATGTGAACAACGGAAATACTTCGAGTATACAATGGTCACTAAAAAGAAGACTATTCAACACTCCCTTCACAGAAGGTGGTGACTGAAGTAGCCTCAACTATCACTCGAAGAAATAAAGAATAAAAGATGAAAACTATACTACGAGATATATCTCTGCAGAAGTGTGTATCTAACTAATGACACAAGCTATCTATTTATAGTTGAGCTCTAACTTGAGCTGCACTCCTCATTAAGCGCATGATCCACGTTTGAAGCCCACTAACTCACACTGCCGTGCTCACTGCAGCGTGGACAACTTTCCTGGTTTTTCTCAACAGTTTCCAACAACTTCAACAGCTCTCAAGCACGTTTGTTAACAGATCTTCCACTCTTTTAGCAACGGAAATCTTACTAAACATTCTTGGACTAAGTCTCTTATACACGTGTTCCTTCATTCCAATGCCTACAACAACTAATCCAAGAAAGACAAACAAACTATATAATATAGTTATAAACCAAAGTCAGCGAATAATACTCCAACACAACCTTACACAGTTGATTTGTGGACTCAACAACACCAAGAGTTTGATTTGCTAGTTCAAACAAGACCTATGAAAGTGGGATGGTGTGAGTTTTTCCAACCAAGAAACCTACACCTACTACACTGGAAGTGGAGATTTCTCTTCTAAGGCTTAGAACTCAAACTCTTTCAAGTGAGATGGCTTAGGAAACGGGGGCTGAAACTCAGTGGCTCAATCGAAGAAGTGTATTTCTAGGAGAGCTAAAGGAGCTAAGAGAGCAGTAAGCTTGGGAGAATTTCTTCTTGCTTGAAAGCTTCAATCTTTGTGTGGGATTTGCTCGTAGTAGTTTCAATCATCTTTATGTTAAATGAGTGCCTCTATTTATAGGCGGTGATGTCAAACTAGCCGTTGGAAAGAGCCGTTTGACATCTGCCATGAAAGTGATGGGCTCCTCTCACTTCTGCAAACTTTCCAAAAAATGGTAATTGTGAACCTTGCTTTTGAGCATGTCTTCAGTGTCGGTCCTAATAAGGAAATATACAGGTTGTGTTGCTTTCACATGATCTTGTGCTATTTGAATTTGAATTCAAGTCCAAGTCTAACATCTTCTTACTTGTAAATGCTACGATTCTGAGCACAACAAAGTAGTTAATTGTGCAGCTCAAGTTCCGAAGTCAACTGTGTCGTCTTCTGACTTGATCAGTCCAGCTTGGTCTTCAGTTAGCTCTTCAGTTTGAAACCTGTAAAGATAAAGTCCTTACGTTCAAACAATGAGCTCTAACTATAAAGACATTAGGGAATATCTACTCGGTTGGGATTAGTTGGATTTTGGTATAAATCAAAACCTTTACTAATTTTTCCAACACGTTGTCGAATGTATCAAGTACGACGACAACATAATACCATGTTTTGAGCTCATCAATGTTCCTCTCCTTAGGTAGATTTGTATTAATGCGCTCATTACTCGTCACATCAAAGGTGTTGTTAGCATGTTTTGGTCTGTGCTTCCGCAACTAGAGATGTTCAAAATATATCTTATGTGCTCACAATGGCGGAGCCATTTGTAACTGAGAGCGCACAAATAATTACATTGAACGGAAAAAATAAAATCCTTCGTCGCATCATAAGTGAGATGTGCATTTTCTTTTTATTTAAGTATTTCACTCGTCATTTTCTATATCTATACTATTATAATTGCATCTGAAGCGATAATTTATTTTTTTGCTAATATTATCTTGAAGTTAATAATTATCAATCAATGATATTATACGTTCAATGTTTTTATGTTTTCAAATATATTCTAATTTATTAATAAACCAATATATTAGATAATTTGTTAACGTGCAACATGCATAATTTCTGCTAGTTCAACAAAAAACGTCAAATTCTAAAAGAAACTCACCTACCCGCAAACACATACAAATTGACAAATGAAAAAAAAAAAAAAAATACATTCTACAAATGAGTTGGGCATTTATGAAATAAATTGTGTGAGAAGAAAATGAATTTTGTGTTATCTATTTCTATGTTGTATGTGCTTTCTTTATCTAGAATAGAGAGGTACAAATAATATCACAAATATAATTTTTCAACATTATACATAATCATTAAAGTAAATAAATTTGGGGTACACACTTGTACCCCTTTTGCCCCATACTGGTTCCGCCAGTGTGTGCTCGCTTTTTTGGGAGGTATATATTCTTTTTGTTACGCTGTCTTTAAATTTAATATTATTATATTATATTACATTTTTATGTGCCATGCATGCAGGAATCTATGTACATCGTTTCAGGTATTGAGATGCGTAACCTTAAGGAAATGGTGGTGAGTTACGAAGATGGGAAGTCTCTCTTACCACTAATCAATTTGATAAGTATGTCACCTCGCTTGTAGAGATTTGTTTTAGAGGTAGATTTAATTAAATCAATTAATTTTGTGTTTTTGCTATCTATTACTTAGTTCATTAAGCATTGAATTCGTGCTTCATAGCTCTCAATTAATTAATTCATAGTAATTGGTTTTAATTATCTCTTGTGTTTAATTATATGAATATTTATTGAATTTATGAAGTGTTTTGTTGTAGGCATCACAGCAAGATAGCAATCAGTGTTCAATGATGCTCATGTTCCTCCTAGATGGAGTCTTAGACAGATGAGTAATAATCTGACCTATTTTCACCTCAAGGAAATCGAGTTTGTTGGTTACCGTGGATTATGCACTTTGTGGAGAATAACGTTGCACTAGATAATATTATTGTTGATCTACGGTGTTTCAAGACTAGCTAGTTGGGATCACGTTTCTCAAGAATTTTTTTTAAGGATGAAATATGTGCAAGGGCTCATGCAAAGGAGCATCTTAAAAATCATATTCCTTGCAATATAATAAATTTGAAGATCCTTTAGAGTTTGTTTGTGATTTGCATCCTTCTAGAATAATTAGTTTTGTTATTGCTTAGTTTGTTAGTTAGCTTGCTTTCTTTGCATATGAATTGAATATATATGAATAAACAGTTCCTTTTTTATAGTTTTATATTCAAATTCTTAAGCTTTTCTTACTTGACCTGCATGTGTAGATCACAGCATATCAGTGCGTTCTAGTTTCGACTTTTTAATTTGAGTTTTGACATCATTATCCTTCAACCTGTAGCTCATCATGGTGAAATATATGTCATGGCTTCAAATTTACTACTATTACTCCTTGTGTTTATCTGGTTATATATTCTTTTTTGGAATGTCCCATTTATCCTGTAACATTTCCTTTTATGGAAATAATTAGACAATCATTTTATTTATTTTAAAATCACTTTATATCATATCAATAGTATTTTATTCAGTCTCTTTGGGGATGATCTAGTGATAAAAGTGAGCGCATGAGACTGAAATGTCTCAGGTTCGAACCCCATGACACGCCTCTATAGGTCGAGCATGTCACACTTGTACTTGGAAAGTGTGGTTTATCTGCCCCGTATGGTTTACACTCCCCTACACAAGGGACGGGGGTTTACCCAGTGCGCATCGAAGGTAGCGGCTGCGGGTGCCCACGACATCAAAATAATAATAATAATAATAATAATAATAATAATAATAATAATAATAATAATAATAATAATACTTTATTCACTTTAAAATCACTTTATATCACATCAACAACATTTTATCTATACTTATATAAAAAGGGTCTTGTTTTACAAAATTTGAATCACCTAAAATATCCTTATTACTTATCAAAATTAAAGGCAATAGCGTAATGTAAGATATAATATATAATACGCCATAAGAAATACAATTTTACCTTGTTGATAATATATATTATTCACTTTATATAATATTAAGATTGGAAAGCAATATATTATTAATATATCTATCATGTGTTTATATCCTTGTTAATATATGATACCAATCTTGTTATTTTGTCTATACGTGATTTTACTCACGTTATTGTGCAACATTTTTTTCTTTGCTTTTGCAACTTCAAGTTGCCTCCAATCTTCCAACAGGGCAACTTAAAATTCTTAAATATTTTTGAGGTTCAATCAATCCGTGTAAATTATTTATTTTTTCGAGGTAGCAAAACTTGGCGTTGATTCTATTCCCACTTATGGTCCATCAAAAAGGTCTACTACATCTGCATATTTCAAAACATGATAAACCATATCAAGGTAATTTCTCTATACATATACTTGTGTAGTATACTTATCTATTTTTTTGTTAATATATATTTTTTTATTCTCGACAGAAGCAAGAAGAAATCACTTTATTAATGCAAAGAAAGCAGTGATGAAAAAAAAGTCACTTTATTAAATTTTTTATATATAAATTTTAATTTTTTCATCAAATTTCTTAACACAATTTCTTAATTCAAAGAGAGCAGCGATTTGATGAAGAGTCATATATCTTAATTTGAGATTATTATTAAAAAGAAATAAATGAAAATTACAAGAAAAGGGAAATAATAAACAGAAAAAAGAAAGCTACCTAAGGGGCTAAATAAAAAAAAGAAAAAGAAAAGAGGAAAAAGATAATCTAGCCGTCCCTGCCACCGAGACGACTAGAAAACTAAGCTAATCCGATTCTTCATCATGTGTCTTTTAAGCATTGTCATCCTCAGGATCTTTTTTAGATAAGACATGCTTACTCCTAGTATCATAGATCTTAGTAGGAATCTTCGACTTCCTATTTCTCTTCCCCTTCTGCAGGGAGGGAGGTTCTTCTACATAATATGACTCCTTATACGGAGAAAGAGGCTTCGGAGGATCCACCTTAGTGTGCGTATAGTACTGAAAACCAGCTACCTTACCTCTCCTCCGTTGCGTCTTAGGTGATGGGGCAACGTCCCCTTCATTTGTAACTGAATTATCCAGAGATTCAGAAGAGGCACCCCAGAATGAGTCCTCCAAATTCTGATCGGAAACAGTTTGAGCAACACTACCCTCTCCTTCCACCTGCTGCCCCCGCTGTTCCGGAGGAGGCTTCATTTCTATCTCCTCTACCTCCTCCTCGTCACTGTCATGGACATCCGATGCAGCGAACTCCTCAAGGAGACACACTTCTTCATCTAGAACCAAATTCCTTACTCCGTCTGAATAAATAAGCTGCCGTCCCCCTCCAGTACTCTCTAACTCAGCATCATTAGACATCATCTCGAACCCATTCAAAGTTGCAGGGGCATCCCCCGCCTTTTCTCCTTGCCGGTTTATAAAGGCACCCTCTACCCACTGTCTTGTAGATATGTTTCCGACCTCTTTTAGGTTACCCTCTTTCCTTGTTTTCTGCTCTCCCTGCTGAATTCCAGGCCTTTCCACCAAATGAGAATCTGAAATCTGGTCCTGACGAGCTTCACCTTTCCTACCAACTTTCACCCACTCTTGCTGTTTGATTGGAGGCTTTTCCTCCACCTTCTTTTGAATCCGGCGGCAATTGGCAATTTTATGCCCAACAATCTGGCAATTTGAGCAGAAAACCGGTAAATTTTCATACTCATACTCTATAGTGAAGGACTTGGAGCCACGATCTACCCATAGCTCTCTCAAACGATCATTCGTCATGTCCAAATCAACGAGAACACGAACATACAGCCCAACATGTCCATTGACAGATGCACCATCCACCTCCAAAGGCTCGCCAAATGGCTTGATAACCGAAGCTATTGTTTCAGACTCCCACAAATAATATGGAAGATTTTTAATACGAACCCAAACATGCGCAATGTGGGAACGTATAGCTTGCGGGTCAAAATTAGGTGTCCACTTATGAACTGAAAATGTCCCTCCCTTTATCCAAATCGAAGATGGACAACGAACCCGCTTCAGATCAATAACATCAGAGAAACGAATCGTGAAGAATCCTTTCCCCATGGCAACAAGTTTCCACGGATGTTGAAGCTTCCATGCCCCTTGCAGCTCCTTCTGAATATGCAAAGTTGGACGAGGTTGCTTTTCTTTTCGAAGCAACACCCTCCCAAGCAAAGCCGTTGACGAAAACAGCTGCTCTCTTCGTTCAAAAACTGACTCCGGGAGCGAGAGAGTCAAGTATTCCCCATTCATCATCGTAGGATAAAAGGTAGATATGATGTGCATGGGGATATTTGTTGTTTTAGCCGGAGCCAAAGCCGAAGCATAAGAGATCTGCTGCTGCTTCCCCCTCGAAGATGAAACCTGCAGCTACGCCAACGGAGGCTGCTGCTGCATATCTTTTCCAATAGAAGTCGACTCCATCTCCATATTGGAGAAGGGTTGATTAATCGTATTCTGGATCAAATTTCCCTTAGGGATCGAAACCTGCTGCTGCTGCAAACTCAGGGCCTGCTGAACCAAGGGCTGAGTAAGAGAAAAAACCTGCTGCTGCTGAATGACCGGAGAAATCGGTGCTGCCGAAACAGCAACACTCAGCGAGAAGGATTCGACGAGACGTCAAACATTGCCTGAAACTGGAGAAGGCAACATAGAAAAGTCAGCATCGGCAAGACCCAAAGGCAAAGGGCCATGGAGGGTCGCCGGAGAAATAGAAACCGCAAAAGCTATAACAGTAGAAGCCGCGACAACCGCCGGTGCTAGAGGCAGCAGAGGAACCGCCATCGAAACTGAAGACCCCGGCGACGAGGGCGCCGCCATCAGGGTAAAGGCCCTCAGAACAGGAGGAGAGGTATCCGGAGGGGAGGATTCCAGCGAGAAAGACCCGCCGGAATCGCGACTCGACCGCCGGAAACGCGAAAACGGCAGCGCAAACCCTAGATATATGTTAATTAGATACAGGGGATGAAGAGTCATATATCTTTAAGATTGAGGTGTTCAGGTTTCATTTTCTAAAATAAGTTGCTTTTTTGTCTTTTCTCGACTTTACTTGTTATTGATAACCCTTTTTTCTTATAAATTATGTTGTATGATTGTTCAAAATTTGATTTAATGAGTTTAATTTTGAAAGAACAAAAAAAGTGAAAGCTTTAGGATTTGTTCTTTTTTACTTTAGGAAGATCAATATGATATTTATTGTATGAAATGAACGGTTTATTTATGTTTAAAGATTACGGAGATAACTGCATTTTTCTTTTGTTCTATGTTACTAGAAGTTGACAATATATGATTATGTGACACCATATTTTGTTGTTTTACATGATTAGACAATTCTAAACATTCTTACAAGCAGAGATAAAAACAAAATAATTGTGTGAGTATCATAAGTTGGCAACAAGTATTCTTTTGCTTAAATATATGGATGAAATTTAATTTGCTCGACGTTCTTTCTTTTATTTTAATATAAGCATGAATTTTATGGTCTACATTGTGCCATAGTTAAAGCTAGCTAGAACGACATGAAGAGATTGAAATTAATTGTATGTTCTTAGTTAATAGAATGATGAATTGACATATATAAAAGATTTTGAAAATAGACAATGATAATAATGTACTCCCTATGTCCACGAAAATGTGCCCTACTTACTTCCTTTTTTTTGTCCATGAAAATGTGCTCTACTCCTTTTTATGTACCATTATACCCTTCATTCTTTATATTATCTATCAACTTTTACCTTTATCCCACTCACAATAACTTTATTTCACTACCCCTCAACTCTACTTTTATCCCATTCACAACAACTTTATCAGCTTTTTTTAAAACCTGTGCCGAACACACAATGGACACATTATCATGGACGAAGGGAGTATACTTTTTTTAGAATGTGTTTTCTTCATGCAACGAATGCAAAAACAGCGATATCAATCTACTTGGAGAGAATAGTTTCTTTTTCAGAGTAAGCATTTGATAAGATTTGTGTATCTTATTTTAAACTCTAAAATCAAATGGCTAATTAGTGTGAATTATGAGCTTTATTTTGAACTTTGTAATAATTATTGTTTTTAACGTGCGAGTGCACGTTAATTATACTAGTTTACTTTAAAAACACTTCATATTAGTACTTTATTACTACACTAATCACCACCTTAATTCTTAATACCATTCTTCTTATTACTCGTGCCGAAAAGAAATGTTACATTATGAATGAGACTGAGAGAGTATTTTTTTTAGTTGAGAGAAGAGGGATGGTCTCGATTCCTACCACGTCTGATCTGGCTCGAAGCCCATCGGATACTACTAAATTAATTATGTTGATATTTATACCCGGGCTAAATTCTAAACCATTAAAAGTGTGTTTTTTATGTCAAATTTTTTAGGTCGTGTTAAAACCCGAAGCTTATAATAATTTGTTTTTTGACATGCATTTAATCCATAAAAATATTTAAAATATACTCTTTATATATATTAAGGGGAAATTATTGTTTATGGTACATTAGGAGTTACAACTTACAGGCCCATACGCAGTGGGTGGCCCAATGCTGGATTACAAATAAATTTTTAATATCAAATAAACCATAAACAAAACATATACTAATAAATATGAAATATTTTTATAATCAAAGGCAATGTGTGCGTGACACCCCAGTTCCAAGGATGAGGCTTTTATTTTCCACCATTCATCAACGATAATAAAAATTACAACTATTATATTGAAACCCCTCTCATTTTCCTGCTTTTTTGCACTCAAAACGCACTCACACACACAATCGGTGGCTGAAGAAGATAGCAGATAAACACACAGTGAAGAAGAATTTGAAATGGCACTAAGAATGTGGGCTTCTTCTACAGCAAATGCTCTGAGACTCTCCACTTCTGTTTCTAAATCTCCTGCCTTTTCTCTCTCCAGAGCTTTTTCATCTGGTAAGAAACCATCTCTGTTTCTGTTTCTCTTTTTTCTTTTTGAATGCTGATTTTATGGAAACGTGATGGATTCTGCAGTGTTGGAGGATTTGAAATATGCTTCTTCACATGAATGGGTGAAGCATGATGGCGGTGTCGCCACCATCGGAATCACAGACCATGCCCAGGTTCTCTCCCACTCATGCAGTCACTACTTTCGTTGCGCATGTCATAAATTCTCAACCAGAATTTAGAATTTAGATTCCATTTTCATAATGTTGGTGCAGACTTGTTAATACTACCTACTGCCGCCACTAAGCTAGTCATTAATTCATACGAAATACGACCCCATGTTTAAAAGTATTTTTTATTTGTTTATTTATTTTGAGGAAAATTTCAATATGAACATCCATTAATGTGTAATCTGGATTCCGAAGTTCAATATAGGATAAGGTTCTTTTTCATATAATATTTCCTATGGTCACGGTTGCCCCTAAATAATGTCTATTTTAATTAATACTACTACATTTTATATGTCTAGAGATTATTTTCTTGAGTGGTATTAAATATAAATAAATCGCATTAATTTGATGAAAGTATCCAATTTTGTTCAGGACCACTTAGGAGAAGTTGTGTTTGTGGAGCTGCCGGAAGCCGGGAAGGAAGTGAAACAAGGCAGCGGATTTGGAGCCGTGGAGAGTGTGAAGGCCACCAGTGATGTCAACTCTCCGATCTCCGGTGAGGTCGTCGAGGTCAACACGAAGCTAACTGACTCGCCCGGATTGGTAATTAATTCTAAAAATATTAATCAATAAGAAATATTATTACTTCTCATAGTCATATTCACATGTAGAACCGGCAACCAACATGCCAATTAATATTTTGGGTAAGTGGTTATTTGTTCGAACTCGTGCTTCGTCTGAACAATGCACGACGTGTTTCGTGCACTGATCAATGAAGTACGAGATTAAAACACAAAAGGGAACTTGTGATTTCATATAATCATTTCTGTTGTTATTTCTAATGCTCGTGTATGATTTGTATTGAAGATAAACACGAGCCCATATGAAGAGGGGTGGATGATCAAGGTGAAGCCAAACAATCCTTCAGAACTTGGAAGCTTGATGGGATCCAAAGAGTACACAAAATTTTGTGAAGAAGAAGATGCTGCTCACTGATATGATTCTTTTTTTTTTTTTTAAAATCTTCTCTTTTCTTTTTTTGGTGTCAAGAACTGAATTTCAAAGTTTCATGCAGTTATAATAATTAAGTTCCGGTTAATTGATTATTAGCCACTTGCCTTGCATGCCTAATTGCCTATTTTCATGTATTTACGAAAAGTTCTGTACTAGCAAAATGGTGCGTTGTGTTAATAACATCAAAATTTATTCTATAATTTAGTTATTATAGTTTATAATAACTAAATTATAAGTTAAAATTTAAAATTAGTAATGATCCATATCAAAATTTGTAAGCATACACAATTCCATAATGATGAAAGATTTTGCATATTTCTTCTCTTCTTATGCTTCTATTTCGCAGGGGTATTTACTGAATATACAGGCGTAGAATTTCTCCAAAATAGGAATCTTTTCTCTTCAATAAAAAAGAAAAACCGATATTACATCGGGGGAAAAAAAAATCAAAGTCCAGTTGAGAGCTGGTCCTAAACAAACAGTAAATGTCAAATTTGGAAAAACTTCAGAGACATGCAAAAAAAAACAAAAAAAAAAGCCACAAATTAAACAAGATCCTCTATTTCGAAAAAAACAGGAAGACTTCAAATTCAGTTCAATTTAATTCTTTATTAAATTTCAGAAATGTAAATAGTATGTTAACTCCATGTTAGTTAAATAAATTAAAAATAATTCAAATACGTACGTTTCGGTTTTTTTTTTTTTTTTTTTTTTTTTTTTCTCACTTATATTGATAATTTTAGGCCATTATAATGGATAAAAAAGACTGAACTATAGTATAAAAAATCATTTCCGTTTTACGCTGCAGCTGCGTAAGCAGCGTAACTTTGTACACTCATCACGGCGGCCGGCGCAGATCTACAACCACACCAAAAAGGTGACCTTGGCATTTCGTCAAACAACTCCTGATAATTTTCTCTTAACCTCATCAATAAATTGATTAGAAATATGAAGGGCATTCAGTTTCTGGGTTTTCCGCGCTATCAATTATGATCGTGCGTAATCAGATGCTGTCAACTCAGATTCCAAGACGTGCTGCGATTTGTTCTGGGTTACCTTTTGGAATAGAAAGATACATCATAGCGAATCAGTTAAAATTGAGTTTGGTGTCGATAATTGAAGTTCTGAAATGGAGCCCAAGTCGCCGTCGAAATCGAAAGTCCAAATCGTGGGATTTTCTAACAATCCCAGATCGCGGAAGCTCGTTCTTGTCTCTCTTCTGGTAATCTTGATTTTAGGTTCAGTTATGGGATATTTCATGTTTAAAGATAGCATTTTTATGTCTGAGGAAATGAGCTCATTTTACACTGTGGTATTGGACTGTGGAAGTACTGGCTCTAGAGTAAATGTGTTTGAATGGATGAATGGAAATCAGAGTAAACTTTATGGAAATTTACCCATTTTATTACATGGTTATCCAGATAATGTGAATAAGAGCAATGGCTGCCAGTATCACTGCTTTCAAACTGAGCCCGGTTTGCATAATTTTGTTAATGATGGGATTAATGTGAGGGCCTCTTTGGAGCCCTTGATAAGATATGCTGAGCAACAGGTGCCGTTGGAGAGGCGTGCAGCGACACCTATATTCGTTTTGGCTACTGCCGGAATGAGAAGGTTGAAAACTGAGGATGCAGGTCGGGTTCTGAGTGATGTTGAGAATGTAGTGAAAGAGCATGGCTTCTTGCATAGGAAGAGTTGGATCAGAATCTTGAGTGGGAAGGAAGAGGCATATTATGGTTGGGTTGCTTTGAATTATAAAATGGGGGTGTTTGGGAAATCTTCAAGATTTTCCACCTTGGGGCTTCTTGATTTAGGAGGCTCGTCGTTGCAGGTGGTGGCTGAAGTGTCCGTTCCAATGGAAGACAAGCATGCTATTAGATCAAAGATCGGGGTGCTTGGACATGATCTTGCAGCTTATTCATTACCGGCTTTTGGTCTGAATGAAGCTTTTGATAGGACAATTGTTATGCTAAGTCATAGTGATGCCCTTAGAGAGAGTGGTGGTGGTGGCATGTTTGAAGTCAGACATCCGTGTCTAGGTTCTGGTTTTGTCCGAAACTACACGTGCCGTGGCTGCTTTGGCATAGATTCTAGAGCCTCGAGGGATTTAGGCGATCATTTGCAAGAGAATGGGTTGGATTATGTGATCCTAGTTGGAGAACCGGATTGGAAGAGGTGTGAAATAGTTGCGAGGGCAGCTGCCATCAATTCGAGCAGTTTGGAGTTGTTGGAACAGATAGATAGATCAGAATGCCAAGGCTTGTTTACTTATGGAGGTCAGTTGACATTATATTGAGAGTAATCTTTTTCAAGTTATATTGAGAGTAATCTTTTTCAAGTCTTTAAAATACTTGGATTTATGTTTACTTGGATGTGATAATGTTTTTGCTATATTTCTTTATCATGTTACAATAATTCACAATTTTGTTTTTAAATTTCCTGTCCCGCTGATGTGGTTTCCTATATCCTTCGGCAGCTCAACATTCTCCCCTTACCTATATTGAAAAAATCATGTTTTATAGGAAGCTTATGAGAAATAATAAATGAATAATATAAGCAATGTTGATGGGGATCACTAGTTATCATTTGTGATTTACCCTTTAGTAGCTCGTCCCGTATCAAGTGTGTAGTGTGTAGTGTGCGCCTCACTTGATATACCAGTCGGTTCCTAAGTAGAGTTGTCCAATGGGTCGGGCCACCCCGGACTGGTTCAGCAAAATGGTGGGTTGTGCCGCCCAGAACCAGGCCTGGTCCCAGTTTGGGTTTGCTCTAGTGGGCCCAATTGAGGTATCTTATCATGGGAAAGCCTGGCTCAGGCCCAGCCCGCCATAATCATGGGCCTAGGTTGGGCCAGGCCGGCCCCGGCCGATTTGACAACTCTATTCCCGAACCCAAATGTTTCTAGTCTTTTGATTCTGACCATCTACTCTTCTGCAGGCACCACAAAGCTTAACCTAACCGAAACTTTGCACACCGTCTCAAGATACCATGCATTGTCGGGGTTCTTTGCTGTCTACAACGCCTTAAACTTGAGCCGAAGGGCAAACCTAACTATGATGTCGGAGATGGGCCGGAGGCTATGCTCCGGATCATGGTCTGATCAGGACAACATTAACGGGCAAAACTGCTTTCGAGTTCCCTATCTTACATCACTTCTGGAAAACGCCCTTTGTCTTGGCGATGTTGAAATAATATTTGGACCTGCAGATGTTTCTTGGACGCTAGGGGCTTCACTGATTGAGGGAGATTTCCTGTGGCATCGAGCTGAAATGTCGCAAGATCGCGTCGTTACATTCAAAGAGACGGTAACGAGGCCTTCCACATTACTCGTATTTGTGTTGCTTTCATCCCTTGTGGTTATTGTTTACTGCTGTCAAATTAGGTTGCCCATGCTAGGAAGGAATAAAGATATTGCTTCCAGATCATTCTTGCCATCGTATTTATGTACGAAACGACAGCCTAATTAACTGTTAGCTGCATTCTTGATTAGATTACAGCAAAATTTTGACATTCTTGTATTGTATGTAATTAGAATTACATCATTAATAGTACAGATTCTTTCAAAATGATCATCTTCATTTGTTCTGCTATGTTAATTTTTGAGCTTCTATCGTGCCGGGCTGGGCCAGGCCACGCTGGCCGGAAACGGGCCATATTGAGATGCAATCAATATGAGGTTATCCAAATATAACATATCATAAAGTTTGATATCACATAATGTACATGGAAGATATTTAGCACAAACATGATCACAGAGTAGGTGAAGTCGTGAATGAAACGAGAAACGAACATCAGGACTGCCCGGAACATTTGAATGTATGCTCAATATGCTGACACGAGGCTCGATTTGCATCCGTTCGACTCAGATCCACCGACATCCACCCAGACTTCATTAACACGCGAAAATATCTTGAATCGAGAATTATACTCTGCAATAGAGTAAGCATAGCCACTATCTGCAGAAGTTGAGTTTGCCCACTCGGTCTTGCTCAAACTCGAAGCCAGCTTCTCGGCCTCCTTGACAATGTTGTTATCCCTCGCGAAACCTGAGAATTCCCTCACAGCAATGCAGCGGCTCTCCCACCAGTCGGGGTGGAGGTTGAGTTCGGGCAGGGGAAGTGGAGGGTCGGCTTGAAACTCCGCGGGGAGGTAGAGTCTGACAAAGTATGCCGATGAGTGAAGAGGTCCAGCGTCCGGGACTATGCTCGTTACGATGGGGTAAGTTATGGGTAACCTAGAGAAGTTCATGTTTGCACCTTCTGTGTATTGGAACAATCTGAATAAACACCACAAAAAGTTTGTAATAAGCATATCGAGAGACAGTTGCATGTGTTTCATTCCCTTTCTAACTGATAAATACAGACAACTATTGACTTATTGATTACATAAATAATGTAATTATTCAAGCAAAAACTGCATCAATCCAAGGTTTGGAACTTGTGATACCAATGGTTGTCTTCTGTTGATTTGCCTTTCTTGAAACAAGTTAAATAATGTATACTACTATTTAAGCTTGTATGAAATTATATCAAGCCCTAAAATTTGAGTTTTGACTTTTAATCATCAATTTCTACACCATTAACAGTGAGCACATATTCCACAACTACACTAAATTAAGGTCAAACCAAAATTGATCAATATTATATGAATTATGATGATAGCAAGAATAAATATTGCTAGAGAGAGAGAGAGAGAAGGGGGGAAAGGGCACCTGTGGAAGCCATTTTTGGTGGCTTTCTCAAAGGAAATATCATCAATGGAAGCAGTCATCCAAGCTGATTCTCTGTAAAATCTGACTTCAAAATCAGATTCTGTGTGGATCACGGTGTACTGAGGTGATTCTGATTCCTTCTTCTTGCATTGGACCCTTTCTGTAACAACTGTTGATATTGTTAAGAATAGAATCAAGATTCTTGCACGATCCATTTTCTAGAGAGAGAGAGAGAAGGATGATGGAGTCGATTGATGAGGGTCTCTCTCTTAGGTTTTTCTTCAACTTTACAAATAAGAGAATCTTGAAGTCGGATAATTCGAGTTTCTTACCTTTTTGGTTTGTTATGGAAAAGTTACTATGGGTGTAATTGGAGAGAACTGTAGAAAAGGAATCGCAGAGAAAGTTGTGTTCTCAGCTACCGTTACTAACGTTAGTTTATTATGGCAAAATATAATAAACTAACGTTAGTTTATTATTGCTTAAAAAAAAAAAAAAAAAAAAAAAAAAAAAAAAAAAAAACAAACGTTAGTTTATTATTACTCCTTCTCAAAAAAAAAAAAAAAAAGGAGTTAGTTTATTACTCGTTAGAGCAGTCAAGTACAAGCCTCTTAAAATCTATTTTAAATCAAATTTAGGTTAAAATAATTAAAATGAGTAAAAAATTGTATTTCATCTCTCAAATTAGATGAATTTCATAAAAATATTCACGCTCTCCTAAATATTTCCCTATATCAATGCAAAATAGGAAAACAAAGAACTCTTGTATGCATTTGTAAAATAAGAGCTAGAAATAGTATATGAGAAACTTTAAAATCAAATTTAGGATCAAAATTTTGAAAATTCTGCTATGAGTGCTCTTAATAATAGTACATTTTAAAATTAAAATTAATTAATTACTACTTTTTATGAAATTCAAATTGAAATTAATAAATGAAATAAATTTTGAAATAGCCTTAATGACCATTAAAATATAAATTTTGGCCCACCTTCTTCAAAAATATAAATTTTGGCTATTTTTTTTCAATTTGGACAAAAATACCCTTAATGAAACGCGGAGCGGGTCGGGTCTGGCGTGGGCGGGCCCGGGTCTGTTCGGGCCGGGTATAGGGCATCTGGTACAAATTTAGTCTTATTAGTACCAACTGTTCTAGTACATCTAGTGTTATATATTAGTAACACCAATTTTGGCCCATAAGTTGTTTCCTAGTTTGACTAGGACTAAGGCTTTATTTTGTGCTATTATAAATAGGTGTTCTCCTATTGTAATTTGTATCTCATATTTGATCCCGTTTATCCCCATTAGTGAAATCTTCTCCTCTGCTCGTGGTTTTCTCCCGATTTGGATTTTCACGTAAATCTTGTGTTCTTTTCGTTTCATGTTTTTCGTTTCTACTTGTCTTATATTCATAACAAATGGTATCGGAGCTTAGGTTTCGACCTGGGGCTACGATGAAAAGTATGAAGTACGATATTCCGTTGTTGGATCGCAACACCAGATTTTTGCTATGGCAGGTGAAGATGCACGTTGTGCTCGCCCACATGGATTTGGACGAGTATGAAGTACAATATTCCGCTGTTGGAGCAACTTTGTATGACTAAGAGCCTTACCAATAAGTTGCATCTGAAGCAACGTTTGTACTCTCATCACATGGCAGAAGGTACGTCTCTAGAAGAGCATATTACTGGTTTTAAAGAAATTGTTGGTGTTTTAGAAGCTTTGGATGTTAAGTATGATGATGAGGATTTGGCTTTGATGTTATTATGTTCGCTGCCTGCATCGTATAATACGTTTCGTGATACTATCTTATATAGTCGTGATACTGTTACTCTTGATGAGGTTTTTTATGCTTTATTTTCTAAAGAAAAGATGAAGCAGCTTGTTAGTAGTTCTGATACCTCGGCAGAGGGTTTGTTTGTTCGTGGAAGGCCACAAGACAGAAGTAATGGTGATACGAAGAAAGGGAATGCGAGATCTAAATCTTGTAATCCTGAGTATAAATGTAACTACTGCAAACAGTCCGAAAATTTCAAAAACGAATGTCCGAAATTGGAGAAGAAAAACAAGAAGGCTGGCGAAATGCATCTTGGAATCAGAAACAAAAAGGGAATGGAGCAGGTTACAAGGGAAATGAAACAGCTGAGGCCGACCTTGCCGATGGAGACCTTGCCGATGGAGATTGCAGCGATGGTGAACTCTTTATTGCTTCTGATTCTAGCACACGACCTCATGACGAATAGGTTATGGATTCAGGCTGCACATTCCATATGACTCCCAACCGCAACTTGTTTTCGTCATATGTAACAGAAAGAGGTGTTGTGCTTATGGAGAATGATTCTTCTTGCAAGGTTGCGGGTATTGGAACAGTTAGAATCAAGATGTTCGATGCCGTGATCCGCACGCTTGGAGAAGTAAGACATGTTCCTGAATTAAAGAGAAATCTAATCTCACTTGGTACTCTTGATGAAAAATGGTACAAGTATTCTGGTGAAGGTGGAATTATGAAGGTCAGCAAAGGCTCTCTTGTTGTGATGAAAGGAAAAAGAAAGACTGGGAAATTATATGTCTTGCAGGGCACTACACTTACTGGAGCTGTAGCCGTTGCCGCCTCACCGTCTGACAATCAGCTGGTTACTCGATTGTGGCATTTGCGACTTGGCCACATGAGTGAGAATAGAATGATTGAGCTGAGCAAGCGAGGACTACTTGATGGGCAGAAAATCAGCAATCTGCACTTTTGTGAACATTGTGTTTTGGGCAAGCAGAAGAGAGTGAAATTCTCTAAAAGAACTCACAACACAACCGGAATTTTGGATTATATACATTCTGATGTTTGGGGTCCAGCTAGGGTGACGTCCAGAGGAGGAGCTCGTTGGATGTTGACAATTATTGATGATTTTTCAAGAAAGGTGTGGGTTTTCTTTCTAAAGGAGAGAGTGATGTGTTTTCTACTTTCAAGGAGTGGAAGACTACGATAGAGAAGCAGACTGGAAGATCAATTAAGCATCTTCGCACTGATAATGGTTTGGAATTCTGTTCGAAAGAGTTTAAATCCCTATGCAAGGCTGAGGGAATTGTTCACCATTACACTGTTCGTCACACTCCACAGCAAAATGGTATAGCTGAGAGAATGAATAGAACTCTATTGAATAAGGTGCATTGTATGCTTCTCAACTCTGGCTTGTCGAAGAGTTTTTGGGCCGAAGCAGCAGCTTTGGCATGTCATTTGGTCAATCTTTCTCCGTCTGTCCCGCTCAACAAGAAAACTGCTCAAGAGGTATGGTCTGGTTCTCCTCCAAATTATTTTAACCTGAGAATTTTTTATTGTCCTGCGTATGTTCATGATGTGCAGAGAAAGTTAGATGCTCGTTCGATCAAGTGCATTTTTCTGGGCTATAAGCCTGGTGTGAAAGGATACAAGCTTTGGTGTTCTGAAACCAAGAAGGTCATAGTGAGTCGAGATGTTGTCTTTGATGAGACTTCTATGGTTCGTAATGTTACTGCTCAAGACTCCTTGGTGATCAGTCTAGTCTGAATATGCAGTTGGAGGTTGAAGTTGGATCAAAAGTTGCACCTTTGATCAAGTCTGAAGCTACGTCAGAAGAACTAAGTAGCTCAGTTTCTGAACCACCAAGTGCAACTCCGCAACGTTGCATTGCAAGAGATCGACCAAGGCGTGAGATAAAGCCTCCTGAAAGGCTTATTGAGTCTTCTAGTTTGGTAGTAGAAAGACCAGTTGAATCTTCTAACATGGAAGCTTATGCTCTGCATGTGGCTGAGAAGATCGAGTCGTGTGAAGAGCATGCCTCCTATAAAGAGGCAATTGCTTGTATTAATTCTGCAAGGTGGATAGTTGCTATGGAAGAAGAGCTCGAATCACTTCTGAAGAATCACACTTGGGTATTAGTGAAGTTGCCAAAAGGCAAGAAAGCTATTCGGTGCAAGTGGTTATTTAAGAGAAAGGAGGATTTGAGATATAAGGCGAGACTTGTAGCAAAAGGTTTCAGTCAGATTCCTGGTGTGGACTACAATGATATATTTTCTCCTGTTGTGAAGCATAGTTCAATACGAGCTTTGCTTGGCATTGTTGCAATGCATGATTTGGAGTTTGAGCAGCTTGATGTGAAGACTGCATTTTTGCATGGAGATTTAGAAGAAGACATCATGGAGCAACCTGAGGGTTTTGTAGTTTCTGGAAATGAGGGCTATGTTTGTTTATTGTAGAAAACGCTTTATGGTTTGAAGCAGTCGCCGAGGCAGTGGTATAAGACATTCGATCAGTTTATGACTACTCATTCCTTCAAGAGGAGTGATGTTGATAGTTGTGTATACTATCGTGTTGGTGATGATCGATCTTTTGTATATTTTCTACTCTATGTTGACGACATGTTGATTGTTGTGAATAGCAATTCGGAGATAGCAAAGGTGAAGAAGCAACTCAGTCTTGAGTTTGATATGAAGGATTTGGGAGCTGCAAAGAAGATACTTGGAATGAAGATCACAAGAGATAGAGAGGCTGGAAAGTTATACCTAAGTCAAAAAGGGTATATCGAGAAAGTTCTTCATCATTTCAACATGCAGAATGCGAAACCGGTTAGTACTCCTTTGGCAGCTCATTTCAAACTTTCTTCTACTTTATTGCCGCAGTCGGATGAAGACATTGAGTATATGTCTCGAGTTCCATATTCTAGTGCAGTGGGGTCATTCATGTATGCCATGGTGTGCTCCCGTCTAGACTTAGCTCATGCAGTGAGTGTTGTTAGCCGTTACTTGGCAAATCCAGGTAATGAGCATTGGAAAGCAGTCCAATGGATCTTTCGATATTTGAAAGGTTCAAGTGATGTTTGTTTGGAGTTTGGGAAGACTAGAGATAGAGTTGTTGGTTATGTAGACTTAGATATTGCAGGCGATCTTGATAGAAGAAGGTCTCTTACTGGCTATGTTTTTAGCATAGACAGTTGTGTTATTAGTTGGAAGGCTACTTTTCAAAGCACAATTGCATTATCTACTACTGAGGCTGAGTATATATGGCCATTACCGAAGCGGTTAAGGAGGTCATTTGGTTGAAGGGTTTATTTGCCGAATTAAGGAAGGATTTGCAGATTACTACGGTCTTTTGTGATAGCCAGAGTGCTATTTTTCTTACAAAAGATCAAATGTTTCATGAGAGGACTAAGCACATTGATGTGCGTTATCACTTTGTACGTGATGTTGTTGCTCGTGGTGATATTGTTGTGAGCAAGATTATTACTCATGATAATCCTGCCGATATGATGACAAATGCACTTCCCGTTGCTAAGTTTGAGCGTTGCTTGAACTTCGTTGGTCTTGGATGTTGATTTGAGCCCTTAGGAGTTTTGTGGAAGAGGTGGAGTTTTGTTGTTGATGTCGATGTTGTTTTGGGGGATAGTTTGTGATTTCGTGTCAAGGTGGAGATTGTTATATATTAGTGATATGAATCTTGGCCCATAAGTTGTTTCCTAGTTTGACTAGGACTAGGGCTTTATTTTGTGCTATTATAAATATGTGTTCTCCTATTGTAATTTGTATCTCATATTTGATCTCGTTTATCCCCATTAGTGAAATCTTCTCCTCTGCCCGTGGTTTTCTCCTGATTTGAATTTCCACGTAAATCTTGTGTTCTTTTCGTTTCATATTTTTCGTTTCTACTTGTCTTATATTCATAACATCTAGTACAAATGGGACGAATTGTGAATTAGTTCCAGATGTTCCTAGTTATGACATGGTACTCTTAGGACGAATATTCCAATTATTCAAAGTTATACTGCTCCTATTTTGCGGCTCCGCCTTCGGCTCCGATTACTAATATAAGGATACTCGTTGGACAACAATTTAGATTTCTCCGGCTCGCTCCGAGGCCTTCGGCTCCCTCCGCTGGAGTCTTGACTAAAGAAGAAGCGGCAAACAAAAAACGAAGATGCAAACAAAAATTTGAAAATTAAAAAAAAAACATGTATTAAAAAAAACATAAAAAAAAAGAAAAAAAGACCTGAAAAAAAAAACAACAGAAAAAAAAGAAAAATAAAAAAAAAAGAAAAGAAAGCTGGAAAATAAAAAAAAAACAGGAAAAAAAGAAAAAGAAATCTGAAAATAAGAAAAAACCAAAAAGAAAAAAGAAAAAGAAAAACTGGAAAATAAAAAAAAAACAGAAAAAAGGAAAAAAAGAACTTGAAAAGGGAAAGAAGTGTCAATAAAACAGGTCAAGGAGTGATGGATCAAAAATAGAAGAGGGAAAGAGATATTTAAGTCTTAAATTCAAAAAAAATTATCATAATTTATAGTATTCATGAAGAGGGTGGACCAAAATTTATATTTTAATGTTTATTATGGATATATCACATGATATTCTCTTAATAAATTATGATTATTCCTTAAGTAAACTTAATTCCTAATTAACCCCCAAAAATAAACAGATTGCACGGTGGTGAACTGCACCCAAGTTTTGGTGTAATGTATTTCCAGCAAATAAGATTCGAACATCTTCACCTAAATTTATAAAATATAATCTGGAAATTAATTACATATTACAATATTATCTGACATATACTAACAAAATAAATAATGATAATTTCTTCTGTATTACATAAAAACAAAAACTGCAGTTTCTGATTGTAAGCATTAAGGCTTCACTTCTTCACTACCTGAAGCTAGTTGGAACTGTCTCTGCCGTGAAGAACTCTTCTCTAACCTCCTTCGCCGAGCTAAATCTCACCTAGCAACGTTCCGATATAGTCAGAAAACACGACTTCTGTACAACAGTACGACGATCACGCTCTTATAGTAACAAGAAAATGATGTAAAATCTTCAAATTCATTTAAAACAGAGGTACTCACCAGAGAGGCATAAGATTTCACCAAGGGCTTAACTAGCTGCCAGAATGGCTTGAATATAAACGGAGCGTCTACGAAGAGGACTTGACCCAATCGCCTCGGATAGTAGTAGTAGAACGCGTCAAACTGCAAGCAGAAGACAACGTAAAATGACTAGCATGCTATGTGAATGTATTCAGCCAAGGTTTGTTAACTTCGATTAGAGCACATGCAAAACATTATGTATCATTAAATGAAAAGTCGAACAGAGTCAGACTATCTCAAACGACGTTCAGACCTTTAACAAAGTAATAGGGATTTACCACAAATGTTAAGAACTTGAGATCAGAATTTTGCGCCTGAAATCCACGGAGATCAAGTATGACGAGCACTTCTTTCTTTCCCACGGGGAGTTTGCTTAGTGCCTTCTCAATCAAGAAAACACACAGCCTCTCGTCTTCAACAAGTTCATACTCCTGTTTTGATGGATAAGATGAATACCATCACAAAGCTAGGTCGAGTTTGAAGCAATGCTTACAGATAGACATAACATTTTATCAGAGAATCTGCATAAACTCGAAATCCTTCTTCAGTAAAAACAATGAAAAACCTGACATATAGTCAGAATTCAGTAACTAATTAGTCATTATCTCCTTACAAATGGTGCAGGAAAGAAACTGCAATCTGCGTTTAAGCGCAAAGTGAGGGCAGTTAATCATGGGACGACTCTTTAATAGGTTAATTTTATTTTCAGAATCCACATAAGATATAGCGGGCGGATACTAGAGAAAGATAAACCGATAATTTAGTTGCGTACATACCCCTGGAAAATGCTTGGATGCGTCCACTATCAGCACCGGTCTGTCGTGTACATCAAGATAGTTGTGCAGATAAGCTTTTCCCGTTTCTGCTACACGTTTTACTGATTCTTCAGATAATTCGGATACACGAAAATCCTTACGCCAATTCTGTTTTGGTAAAGGACAAGAATAGATATCACATTGCATAAACACTGTTTAATCAAAGAACACTTATCTATGAATTGTATCCTTTTCTAAACTTTTCATCATAAATTATAAACCGCCAAAAACTATAAGTACAACTTATGCAAGGGGAGGAAGAAAGAAGAGAACCACTTTGTGGAAAATCGTTAGGTATAAACATGTTAGATACCTGTGACTCGAACGAAGGAATGGAAATAAGAGTCCAAGTACATGCATCAAGTAAAATAAAGGAAATTTTCCCAAGCAGAACAATAAATAACTAAAAACTATACTTACGATGGCTTTAGTCAATTTCGAAACTGTCTCTTCGACAGAAAATTTCCGATCCTTCAGGAACCAAAGAATCATTTCCTCATCATCTCTTCCATTTTTTCCCACTGGCAGACTGCTGTGTTGTTTTTCAAGCTTTTCTTTAACTTCTGCCACAAGCTGCAACATTAAAGGACCTAATCAACCATATGATTTCATTGAATTATCAAAGACACGAAACAAATAATAATTCTCTAAAGACAATTCATAACACATCACTTATCAAATTATTCAATCTCTAACATTGTTGGTTCAATAAAGGATAACCATTTAACTGTTCAAACTTCTCCATCTAAGTTCTAGCTCTTTTAATGATAACTGTAATATATCTTTCGATTTTTAATTTTGATTAGTCTAGAATATATAACTAACTTTGATTATTCATACTATTATCTATACATTTTGTTTTAGATATAGAATAATATTTAGTACTACTATGTTTAAAAGATAATATTTTCTATATAGAAAAACAAAAGGATGAAAAGAAAAAGAATGGACAACCTAGAAAGTAAAGGAAAATTGCGCATGTGGATAGGTTAGAACAAAGTCTAAATGAAAACTCTAGACAACTAATCACAATCGCAATCGGTGGTCGGATGATTACCCGCCAACGAAAGATAGTCTGAAATGAAAATCATAGAAAACTAATTGTATCAAACGTAAATTCGATGATTGGATGATCAAGTAACAATATAATAGTATAAATAAGTTTAATTCTTATGAATGATAACTACATTGGCATTAAACCTACGTTCAAGTTATCCATAAAAACTAAGTAAAAAAAAACATCCAAAAAAACATTAAAGTACACTTAAAATTCACGATTAAGTCCATAATTCGTCATTACATTTGAATACTAGTAACTTTAGAGAATTAATATTGAAGAATTAGGTGTTGTGGGTTATTAATTTTAAGGAGATCAACTAATGATAGGACAAATAAATAAAGTATAAATGCCAAAACAATTCCTTCTAAAAGGTTTTGTAGTGTCATATTAATCAAACATCCAAAATATCAACTCAATTTTTCTCTACCATACCACTTCATCTCTCAATTTAATTCACAACGCACCTAGTCTCCACATAGTTTTGCTCTATGACGTTGTTATGATACTCTTCTACTAGCGAAAAGCTACAAAAAAACTTTTAAGAAAAGATTTTAGAGATGTATGGGAACAAAAAAAGATTTAAGACATTGTGGAGATAGAAAAATGTAGGGATAAAGGGATAGAAACAACAGCATAATGCAGCTATACAACACGGGTTTCTTTATCCATTAGATGACACTTGAAAGTGTATTATTAACACTCCAAGAAGCTAAAATCTATAGAAAATTTTAACAATTTTGAGAATCAGTAATTAAGGTTTAAAATGTCATTAATTTATATTGCAACAATTCTACATTAACATTCAAAAAAAAGAAAAAATTGCTTCAATTGATTCAATTCTACAATTACATTCCTTATGAGAAGCTTCTGCACTAACTCGAAGCACCTAAAATATACTCCCTCTGTCGACGATATCATTGTCACTTTTGCCATTTAAGTCTGTCCATGATATGATTGCCACTTTTATTTATAGTGGTAGGGTCCACATAATATATTATATTTAGCTTTATATTTCTAAGTACTTCACTAACGTATATAATGAAGCTCTTACTATACTCACAACAATATCCACTATTATCCACTACTACCCACCACTTTATTTCTTAAAATCAGTGTCCACAATGTGGCAACGATATCGTGGACGGAGGAAGTATAATTTATCCAATTAAGATAAGACTGACTAGACATATTGCAATTCTACAATTACCATTTCTTCAAAATATGAAAAGTTGATGCAATTCTACAATTACATCCCTTCAAAAATAAAAAAGTTGCTAATGAAAGTTGCACTTTTTAATTCCCAACAATCAGTCGCTATGTAAATTGCGAAAATTGAGCTCAAATTATCCAAAAACAATACTAAAAAAAGATGCATTTCCAATTTTAATTAAGACAATCATTCTCCAAACAAATAGCAGAAAATCATTATTTCACAAGAAAATGGGTAAGTTCTCAAATCCTCACGAGCTATTTATAATTCAAAATCAATCGAGATTGAAATAAGTAAGAGAGGCAGCATAATAGAGTACGTTACGAGAATTTTCAGGAGCCACCGAGCAACAGCGAATGCTGAGTTTGAAAGCCTTCGTGGGTGGTTTCTGGTGACGAGCAGAAACGTTGGCCAACTGTTGAGGCAAAGAAGCCCGTAATCTCAAACACTGCGACATTTCATCGAACTGTTTGCAATCACTCTTTCTGGGTTTCACCTCTAATCTTCTCTTCTGTCTGTGAGATTGGATGCTCACGTGTCACTTAGATGAAAGCGTTGCTAATCTTGTCCACTACCCTTTTTGTTGTTTATACATTAAACATTTTTTAAAGTTGAAGTATTCTTTTCAAATAAATTTAAGTTAGGGTTACTAAATCAAAAAATGCTCAAAGTTAATGCCACAAATTATAAATTGCCTTAAAATTTATAAGCAATCAAAGTTGATTAAAAATTAATTTTACTATTATATTATCTTCCTAAACTACTCTTTCATATCTCAACTTGTAAGACAATACATGAACTGGTGTATTTATATTTGAAAATTAATTTTAATTTTACAGCTTATTGTCTGAAACTCGTTTAGTGTGTAGTTTTAAATATTTTATACCTCATAACAAATCTTATTTTGTACACACTAATTCGGGACGGATAGAATATATTATTTGTAGAAAAATTAATTGTGTAACTATCCGGTTTGTTCTAAAATACGTATGTTAATAATAATTCATTAATTATTTTTCTAACTCATTTGTTTAATATTTATATACACAAATTGTTGATATCCAATTGAAAAGAAAAATCAAATTGTACACAACTTAAGCCCGTATATGATGGGGTTCAATTATATAATCCTCGAACTTACAGATGTTCAAGAATCATAATCACATAATAATTACCTTGTATCAAAGATATTATGGTAGGAAGAGCTTCTCCACGTGGATTTATTCCTTGAACTCCGACCTGCAAAATGTAACATCGGATTGTGTGCTGGTCTCGTGTCTCCGACGATCAAGTCAGTGTGTGTAGAACACGAAAGCTTGAGAGAATTATATAAAGTTCTATCATATAAAGAACCAATTACCTGATAATATACAGTGGATCACATATATATACCTAGAAAGGTAAGAACATTTCCGTGATTTCGTGGCAACCTTGAGGGCCAATTAGCCCTACTTAGTAAAAAAATTCCTAGTCTTTATTGATGTGACAGGCTATCGCTGACACATCGCAGAACCGACAGTCAGGATATTTATACATCGGGAATGCAAATCCGTATTGTACTTTAGACTGACTTATGATGAAGTTTACCACTGAGGTAACATTCCCTCAGACAAGTTTCGATGCCTCGTGGGCATGTTTTGTGGACACTGAGAGTGTTGGCGCAAGGTTGCCTTCTAGGCAGAAGAGCACTTAGAGTGTTGAAGCAAGCTTGCCTTCTGGGCAACCTTGATGTATCGAAGGTGTACCTACAACTCTTCCCCCCTCAAGTCTGGAAAGAGGAAACTTGACAAGGTCAAGTGAGGAATTTTCAGTAATAACATTTCATGTAGGGCAACCTTTCCTTTCTGGATAAGATTGAGCAGTTGGAGAGCCCTTTCTCTACCTCTGCGTATTCCACTTTTTCAGTGACACGACATCTGACATCGCATCAGCCACACGCTCATGAAGGAATTGAGTGTTCGTCTTAATTCCATGAAAGACTTCAATATTCAGGGTAACCTTATGGACCCTTCTGCCTTGGCATATTTTCGGTTTGACTAATTTTTCTCGCCAATCTCCGACCCATGAAATGAGTAGGTGGTTGTTTTGATTCATGATTGAATTTAGCCTTTTTTGCGTACTTATCCAAAATTGTGATGATTTGAATATTTTTCTTTTGACAATCATGGGGTGGTTAAGAACTGCTCAAAGTGTTGTTGATGACAATGATATCATTATAGTGGGTTCCACTCCGCATTGGTTCCTCCGCCCATGTTCCCCAAGCCAAAGACTAACTTGCTTGAGGGAATGTGCTGGTGATTCTCCTATGGAGTGCGCACTAGGAATCATAGTCGGGTGATGACCGAATTGCCTCCTCTTCCTCCTAATACCAAAAAAAGGGAAGGTTATCAAAGTCTCTGGAAGCAACGTTCCTGCTATGTCAACCAAGTAATTCTCCACCTAGCTTGTGTCTATTCGAGAGGACTCAAATGACTGGATTTTCAATTGAGGCCATCCATAATTTCATGGGACGTGCTCTGATACAGGTTTGATTTTTCCCTATTTTTATGTCTTTGAAAAATAGATTTTCCATTATTATCCGTCAAAGTTCCTTATTTCGTCCTTTTTAGGCTGGCACTTTCTTGGCCGAGGCTAAAGAGAGGAGAATAGAGGAGTTCTCAGCTTTTTTTTGCAAGAAGAATGAAGAGCTAGCCAAAGTCCTGCTCCAGGTTTCCAACCTGGATGCTAAGTGTGAGAAGTTGGTGGTCAGCCTTGTCGATGCTAAGGTGCAGGTTAATTCCTCAGTAAGCTTCTTGCTACAACTGAGGAGAGGAAAACTTCTCTGGAAAGGAGCCAAGTGGAGGGCTTAGTCAAAGGTCGCAGGGAATGATACAAGGGTGGCATCCAAGCCTGTTAACAGGGACTCCTTCGTACAGCTGCGAGTCAAGCTTTCCTGAAGGAGTTGGCCGAGGATATGGTTGAGGCCTATAACAATAGTAGTCAGTACTTGCGTGATCTCAGCCGTACTATTTGTCACTTTGTTCGGCAGAGAGTGGCTAACTTGACGGCGCAAATGAGGGAACTTGACTATTCGGGAGAGGTGAACACAAGAGCTCTTATGGACAACCTTGAACTTCATCCTCATCTGTAGCCTTTGAACGATCTTCCCTCTGGACCGTATTACCGAATCGCTGTGGAGCAAGCTTGTGCTAGAAAACTTGCTTTCAATCTCGTTCTTGATCTGGAGTCGACCATCATGGAAGTTCCTTTCTACGATGTTCCTCCAGCTCTGCTTCAGATGAGAAGTTGGCAGTAGATGAAGTGGTGAACAGCCTCTCTACGTAGGGTGATTTCTTTGTAATTTCTAATACAAGGTTTTTACTACAATTTCCTTTTGCTTGAACAATTTGTGGCCCATAAGCCTTATGCATATCATGCTTTTAGACATCTTGCTTGAAATTGTTTTTGTCTGTGCTTGTTCGTTGCATATTGTTGCAATTATTTTGGGTGTTTTGCTTCATATATCTCCCCCCCCCCCCCCTCTCTCCCCTCTCCTCCCTCTTTTTTCTAAAGAAGTGAGAGTTTTAAAACTGATAGTTTTTCAGAATTTTCATTTGGTTGCTGCGTAACCATTATGATCGGGCAAGATTGCTTGTCGACAATCTTGTTCAACCCGTGGCAAAGGGGCATACATGACAACCTAATGCTAATTTCCAGTAACACATGTAGTTACTTTTTGGTCAAGATTGTCTATAGACAATCTTGTTCAACCTGTGGCAAAGGGGCATATATGTCAGCCTAATGCTAATTTCCAGTAACGCATGTAGTTACTTTTCGGGTAAGATTGTCTGCCGACAATCTTGTTCAACTCGTGGCAAATGGGCATACATGCCAGCCTAATGCTAATTTGCAGAAACGCATGTAGTTACTTTTCGAGCAAGATTGCCTACCAACAATCTTGTTCAACCCATGGAAAAGGGACATCATGCGGGCCTAGTGCTAATTTCCAGGAAACGCCCATGTTTCTTTTGGGCAAGATTGTTCATCGACAACCTTGTTCAACCCATTTCAAAATTGTTATGTGTTTAGCCTCGTTTTGTGCTTCATTTTGGTGTTTATTTACGTGTCAAGTGATCTTGCTCATCACCGTTTTGTTAGGTTTTATTGTTGAATTCATTGTTTCCAGTTAATCTCATTTACACTTTAGTTTTGTAGGAATTGCACGAGAATAGACGAGAGATGGACAAAAATGAGAAATAAAATGACAAATATTTGATGAGTTTGAACTTGATAGGATCGAAGTACGTCTCGGTATGAATTCGTAGGCGAAAATCATGCACAAATCGGAGTTCAGACAAGGGAGATACGAGCGAAACAAAAACAACGTGCGCAGGGGGCAGCAAAGCGAGGCAGCGCTCGCTGCCACCCCAGCGGTCGCTGCCCGTGAGAAAGCGCGACCATCTTCAGCATAAAAAGTGAGGGTTTTCTATATTAAGGATTATCTCCCTACCTGCGCAATTTATACCAGTTTTTCATTGTTTTTCTTTCTAGTTTTCTTCCAGTTTTCTTAGAACAATAGTAGATTAGAAATTTAATTATTGTAATTTCATTCTAGATTCAAGAACATCAATCACCACGGACACAACTGCAATTTTAGATTTACTTTTAATTCAAGTTTGTGAATTTCTTTGTCTTTCTTTTTGCTTATTAAATTCTATTATGATTTATTTCCCTATGTTCATTAGATTAGATTTAATTTCTTGCCTAGGTTTAATTCATGCTTAAATTTCTCTTCTTGGCTAGTTATAAACAAATCAACCCTCGATTTTATTGCTTTATTTTCTTTTCCGTTTGTGATATGAATAATTTTCCTGCTAAGTTTTCCTTATGAGACGATACCTGGGTTAACTTGCTTAATCTACAAAGATCACGTTTAATTGCATGCAACTCAGATTAATTAGGTTGAACATTATGTCTCCGAGATAATGAGTTTCTGCTAAGACTTCTGCGACCTTGTAGGGTCCTTTTCAGTTGGGTTCGAATTTTCTAGTTAGCTTCAAAGCATCAACCCTTCTCAACACGAGGTCTCCTTCGTCTCGTACCTTTTTATTGTATGAACTGCGTATCAACTCTTTCTTCCATTACATTTTCAGACAGGTCTTCTCTCTCTCTCTCCTCTTCCATGAGGTCCAACTCTTTCTTTCAGAGTTCTTAGTTTTGATCCTCATTATAGAATTGGACCCAATGACTTTCCAAGATTACCTCCGCAGGTATCATCGCATGTGATCCATAAACCAAAGTGAAAGGAGTCTCATTGGTAGCTCTCCGAGGGCTAGTGCAATAATCTCAAAGTACCAAATCGACCTCCTTCCGCAAACTACCCTTGTCATCCAGTCTTGCTTTGATTCCATTGACAATTATTTTGTTGGTTAATTCCACTTGACCATTCGTTTACGGGTGCGCCACTTCTACGAATATTTATTCGATTTTCAATCTCGAGCACCATTCCAGGGTTCCTTAGCTGATGAATTGGGAGCCATTATCCAATTTCAGAACTCTGGGAACTTCGTACCAGCAACATATGTTCTTCCAAAGGAACCATATGATGGCTGCATCGTCAACCATGACAACGATTTCAACTTCCACCCATTTGGAGTAGTAGTCAACATCTACTATGAAGTGGGTCATATCACCCTGCGTTGTGGGCAACTTTCCTACCGAATCAATTCCCCACTAGTCAAACAGAAAAGAGGCATACATGACTCCCAGTTCCTTTTTGGGGAGATGGATCATAGGTCTATGTATCTGACACTGGGAGCATTTCTTGACGAATTCCTCGGCATCCTTGCCAATGCTAGGCCAATGGAACCCTGCCCGAGATACTTTCTGAGCAACGTCTATGGACCCGGTATGAGCTCCTTTATTTTTGGGGTGAATTTCAGATAAGACGATTTTGCTCTCAACATCTGATATGCATTTTAAATAGGGATAGGTTGTGGCACGCTTGTAAAAGAGATTGCCTATCATGCAGAAGTGAGAGTACATGATGTTTGTTTTGATGCGAGGGGACTTTCCATACGTTTCCCCAACATCACGAAGTGTATGATTGGGACTTTCCACTCATTGATTTCCTCAATTGCTTTCCCATTTTAGGACGAAATCTTGCTTTCTTCTTCCAGATTCGTGATTGGACCAATTATTCCTTTCTCACTAGAACTGGTCAATCTTGCCAACCTATCCGCCTGGATATTTTCTGCTCCACCCGAAATTCAGTGAACTTCGCCTTCAGTTGGGTTACCTTCATTGGCCAGGTAAATTCCTTTTTTACGTATTCCACAAGTTTGCCTTCTTTTATCAAGCGTTCGATCGCATCTTTCAAATGCATGCATTGGTTTGTTTCATGACCAAATTCATTGTGGTATTCACAATAAGGACCCAGTCTGGGGTTTTGAGGCTCTCTCCGATAACTTTGAGGTAAAGAGAACCTTGCAGGTTATTTCCACATGATTGCAAAAAGCTCGATCGGGGCCATCGTGAGAAGGTTGTAAGCTTCCCTATTGATCCTTTCTCTCCTTGGATGATTTCAAAGATTCTTTCCTTTGTCATTATTTTCCTTCTTTCCCTTTACCTCGTGAGGTACTCCTTCATGAACAAGCAGAGATGCTTCGAGGTGTGGGCGGACGATTCTATCATCTCCCTTCTTCGTATTTCGGACTTCTTCCAAATTTACAAACTTAGCCGCTCTAGTCAAGAGATTCTTGAAAGAGATGCAAGCTCTTTTGGCTAGAGAACTTAAGAGAGCTCTATCACACAAGCCCTGTGTTAAGGTATACATCATTACTTTAGAGATAGTCATGGGCACTTCCAGAGTGGCTGAATTGAATCTTTGGAGATCATCTCTCAAGCTTTCATGAGAACCTTGCATGAGCGACATCAAGTATACTTAAATGTGACTCTGCCTTCGAGCACTTGCAAATTGATGTCGAAAAAGGTTGATGAAGTCAGTGAAAGTGTGTATGCATGCATGTTTCAACTGATTAAACCATCTTTGTGTTGATTTAGTGAGAGTTGTGAGGAAAACTCTACACTTAACTTCGTCAGTATATTGGTGGAGGGTGGAGTCATTCTCAAAACTCATGAGGTGTTCCATGGGATCAGTAGTGCCATCATATTGTTCCCGTATCTCTCTGAAATTTGCTAGCAATAACTGAAAAGAGAACTTATTTCATCGATATCATGTGGATCAGGCTTCAATAAACGCCTATTTATATCCCTCAATTTTTTTTCTTAGGGCAACCATTTCCATGCCAATAGCAGATGTCGATTCAGAGTGAGGCTGATACGTAGCTGAATAATCCTCTCCATTGACTCTGGTCGCCGAGGTAGCTTCCAACCACTCTTCTCTGTTCATACGGCCCTTTTTTGGGGAGGTAGGGCAACCTTGACCGCAGACCATATCCAGAGTGTTGCGCTCCGCAAGGAAGAGGAAGCCTTCTTTCATCGGAACGTTCCCTCTCCTCGCGACTGGGACTTTCCCTGATTGCTTCTAGATGTTCCCTCTAACTATTTTCATTCTCCCGCAGCAACCGTTCCAGGAGTTGGCATATCTGAACGGGATTTAAACTAAACATATGCTCTGCGTTTGAGGATGTGACAACCATGCCGAGTTGGGCAACCAAACTAGGTTGACTATTCGGGAGTGCAGATAACCCTAACTCTTCTCGCCTAAGTTAGGGGTCTTTGAAAACTTCTCAGCCTGACCCCGGTTGAAGAGGGTGGACCTCCCAGGGTCGGTTAGTTGTTTGGCGTGGTAGATTCCTCGAATACCTTCCCCGGATCTCAAAGAGGAGTTCTCAATATCATGTGTGTTCGAGAAATTTCTTGGATTTTTCGTTTTGTCTTTTAGCGATAAGAACAGATAGTATGCAAGCAGATAGATCTATCAAAGCCACATATTTTCAACAGATAATCATGCCTGAGTATGCTTCATGGTTAAAATTTCCCGACAGGAGATCCTTGTATCGGACATATATACGAATTATTTTCATATTCATGCTTTATCATGGATCTATCCACACAAAACTCCTCACATATGCATATATGGTTTTGGGGAAAAGCAAGTTCGTGCATATATTGATCTTGTTGCTCAAGATGTTTTGGAAGAAAACTGTAAAGCGGAGTCTCACGCCATAGTTTTGCATTCCTACAAACAATCCTAGTTGATAGGGTATAATTATGTAATCCTCGAACATAGAGATGTTCAAGAATCATAAACACATAATAATTACCTTGTATCGAAGATATAATGGTGGGAAAAGCTTCTCCACGTGGATTTATTCCTTGAACTCCAACCTGCAAAATGTAACGCCGGGTTGTGTGCCAGCGTCGTATCTCTGACAATCAAGTCAGTGTGTGTATAACACAAAAGTTTGGGAGAATTATATGAGTTATATCATATAAAGAACCAATTACCTGATAATATGCAGTGAATCACATATATATACATGGAAAGGTAAGGACATTTCCGTGATTCCGTGACAACCTTGAGGGCAATTAGGCCTACTTAGTAGGGAACATTCCTAGTCTTTATTGATGTAATAGACTATCGCTAATACATCGCAGAATCGAGTGAGGATATTTATGCATCGAGAATACAAATCCGTACTGTACTTTAGACTGACTTATGATGAAGTGTAAAGGGTCAGAGTTACCGCAGAGGTAACATGCCCTCGTCAAGGTTACCACTGAGGTTACATTCCCTCAAGACAAGTTTCGATGCCTCGTGGGCATGTTTTGTGAATACTGAGAGTGTAGGCGCAAGGTTACCTTCTTGGCAGAGGAGCACTTAGAGTGCTGAATAAATGTTGCCTTCTAAGCAAACTTGATGTATCGAAAATGTACCATCAGTATAGATATCACAAAGTAAATATTAATATTATATCGTATAAATACCTGTTTATTTATAAATCTATATATATATATATATATATATATATATATATATATATACCTGTTTTCTTATGTATATACTCGTTTCATATACACGTTACCTGTCTCAAATTCTATTAAAATATTTCGATAACCGATACTTTATTTCCATTTTTACTTTTTGTTTTAAATGGATAGCTAATGCTTTTTAATCGTAAAGTTGTTACTTTTACCTATTGATTAACCTCAAAGAAGGCTGAAGAATAAGATTTTCTCTACAAAACTAAAGAGTTATTTTTAATTTTAACTATTTTGGTCAACATTGTCATTTCCATGACTACAAAAAGTACTCCCTATACATGTTCAATATTACTTGTTTTTCTTTTTTGAATTGTTCCATTTAATATGACATGTTTCATTTTATCCAATTATTTAGAACTTTCTTTAGCCTAAAAAGTCACTTTATTAGCACTTTATTAACAAAAACACTTTATTTGCACATTTTTATACTATATAATATCCTTCTTTTTTTTGTCTTCATGCCGAAATAAATTAAACTATATTGAATGGGACGAAGAGAGTACTATCTCCGTTGTTTTAACACTATCCTGCTTTGAAAAAAAAAAAAAAAAAGTTGCCCCTTTCATTTTTTATTTTATTTTTATTTTTATTTTTTAGAAAATCCCCCTCTCATTTCAAAATTCTAATGATGTCAAGCATTTCATTTTATACCTATCATCATTAATAAAAAAATTATTTTTAGAGTTCAGGGCGTATGTCCAGATATAGTATGTCCGAATAGAATTATTCTAAAATTAATTAATAATTTAGAATAATTCTATTCGGACATACTATGTCTGGACATACGTTTTTGAAATAGGAAAAAAATTGTCCTATTGCCTTCAAAATTTCTTTCCTACTCAGACCTCATTCCGAAATATCAATCTCACATACACCGCTTCCCAAATTTTACTATCATCCATACCCAACTCCTAAACTTGTGAATTTAAATTGAGATGAAACTTTATAATTAAAATTTTAAAAGTGTATACTTATTAATAACCAAACTATCGAAACTACGAAATTAAATTATTAATTAAAAAATTTCGTCAAATTCCTATTTTTACCATTGTATGTCTGGACATCATGTGTCCAAATAGCACTATCCTTAATTTTATTCGAAATTAATTATCTCCTAGTTAGGGTCAACCACACGTTGCTACTGGTTGTTCACAAGTTTTTGCCAACTACGACACCATTTGCAACATAAAAAACATCATAGTATGACGATAGGATTTCTCAAGACATCATATTTATCAACAGAATCCCAGCACAAACAAACTGCTGTAAAAACTATCAAACTTCTAGCCACATGAATTCCTCATGCAAATCAAGAAAAACTGTCAAAGCATCTCCAAGAAGAGGCTTGCTTTTGAATTGAGCCCTGCATCTTTGAGAGTCATACTCATTTCATCAACACCATAAACTTTTCTAGGAAAGTTTGAAATCAGCCTATAATTTCCAACTGCAGTTAGGCCTAACGAATCGATGTATCCATAAATGGCTCGAATCTTCTCTGTAGACAAGAAGCTGTGTTCCCTCCTCTCACCATTGGGAAAACGAACCAGAATCTGGTGATCAAATCAAGCCAAGGATGAGTCTCAAACTCGAACACAATGATCTTGAAGAGACAAGGGCAAAATATTTTGTTCTTACCTGAGTTACTTCACCCTTTTTGCCTGCTATTGTATCTGTTTTTGAAGAAGTTTCTGCACTAATACTTTTGTAAGGATGTTTGTTAAAAGATTTTGGACCTATAGCTTCTGAACTTGGCTTCTTCTGTTGTCTATCTCTCTCCTACAAAAGCAATAAACATAGTTTGATGTTTGTTTCTTCTTTTTTTTTAAATGTTACTAATGATGTTTGTTTGTCACTTTTGTTTTGTGTTATTTGACCTTATCAATCTTGAGAGCTGCTAAATAAGCAGCATCTTGTTCTTCCTTGATACGGCGCTCTGCTCCTCTCGTTTCTTCAAGATTAGCCCTTCCACTACTCCCAAATGCCAGCCCTTGTTCTTCCAATGTTCTTTGCAAGATTTCCACTAATTTAGCTGGTGAAACTGGACCTTCCATCTGCAGAGAAATAAACATAAATTAAGTTAGTCCTATAACAAAAAAAAATCAATCTTTTTGAAGTAATCGATCTTTCTCACCTGTTGTAGCACAGCTAGATTATTAGCAGAAGCAGGGGCAACAATGGCACAGAATGGGAAACTAGAGACCCTCAAAGATGTAGCCATTTGCAGACCTTCTCCTCGGCACGAAAGCCCGCCCCAGCTAACAAAATTTGCATCAAGAAACTGCACTACTATCTCAGAACAAAGTGTTTCCCTGCAGAAATTGGGAGTGAAAGGATGATCTGGATTATGGATGTACATGAACATGAACTTGTGCTCATCTTGAGCTATCTTTAGTGCTTCCATGAAACGGCACGCATAGAAGAAGGGATGTGTGGGGCCATATTGCTGCTCAAAAGTAGATAGAAAAGCCCATTCCTCTTGAATCAAAGGAGGTTCTTGAAAGGGGAAGTTTAAGGGCTGTTGAGAGTGAAAGTTTTGGTTATGGTGGTTTGAATTTCTTCTTCCTCCAATTCCAAATCTGTCTATTCCTTGGTTCATGGCTCTTGAGAAGCCTCCTAGAAGGTTCCTAGGAATGCTCACCATTCTACGAACAAGCCTGTTGCACGCCGTCTCTAGCTCCCCCATGGCTCTTGCACTCTCCCTCATGGATGATGACATTTTTGCTCTAGAATTATTGTTAGAATTATCAGAGTTAATTATAATCCTAGAGTGTTTTTCACTAGGAAAAGGAATCCTATGTTAGTGTAATGAGGTAAATGTGGAAGTGGTTTAGCATTGTCAAACATTCTATACAATTACAAATGTCATACTCAACTTTATAACCTGTCCCTTCCTTTATCAAAGCTGATTCAAAGTCTTTATTTTTATTTCTTTTCTTCTATTGATTTGGACCAAGATACCTTTCTTGAACAGATTGCTATGCTCTAACATTTGCTATATGGTAGAATCGAATTTATCAGTTATGCTACTATATATATTAGGCCAGAATTTGCAGATTGAGAAATAGAGATGAAGAGATCTGTTGTCTGAAAAGAAAGGGTAGTTGTAATAAAACAAGTGGAGCTCTACTAATTTATGATGGCATGCACCAAACTTAATAGTAATTGATTAAGGACCTATTAATTATGTGCCTAATATCATATTTTCTTAGCTTCAACGCGAAGTAAAGTCTCATTTTTCGATTTGCAATCAGCACGTAGCATTCGGTTAAATATGAAATTCCCTAAATATGATCAAAGATTTGATGATGATCAAAGAAGTGTAGTGGTTGCATGTGGGAAAACAATAATTATATATGGTGGAAGAGAATGCCTTTCTTGAAAGGCAAGAACACTAATTTGTGTAGCTCATGATTAGTAGCATGGACTAATTGATCACACTAACTCAATTAATACTCTTGCATCCCTACAATTTCAAAAAAAAAAAAAATCTCCAATCTTGTTCTTGATCTTTCACTCCCAACAAGATGATATTAATCATCCTCTTGTTCTGGCACATATTCCTATCCTTCAATCCGAACGGGGTATTCTCGTCTCATTGCATAACGACCACCTCGTCTAAAACGTTCCAACGATGCATGACGCTCCCGACCCAACAAGCCTCCATAGCGTGGACATACCACCCCCACAACGTGACCCTCGATTTAGCCTTCTTCGGGAGTTTCATCTCCCCCTCAGGGTGGGTCGGGTGGGGAATCAACCCCACCACCCCCGAGATGACGGGAACGCGGGCCCTGATCGCGTTCCCGGACCCCAACTCGGGTCAACTCGTCCTACTCCCCTACATCCTCGACCCGACCGTCAAGCTCCAAAAATCCCCCCTCCTCTCCCGCCCCCTCGACCTCCACGTCCTGACCTCCTCCGCGGCCCTCTACGGCGGCCGCATGGCCACCATCCACAACGGCGCCACCATCGAAATCTACGCCACCGTCAAACTATCACCAAACAAGACCAAACTCCATTTCACATGGAACCGCGGTCTGTACGTCCAAGGCTACTCCCCCACCATCCACCCCACCGCCATTAACGACCTCTCCTCCATCACCACCATCGACATCCTCTCCGGCGCGGCGGCGAAGACACACAACAACCTAAGACCACTCAAGATCATCCACGGCGCCATCAACGCGCTCTCGTGGGGGTTCCTCCTCCCCCTCGGCGCCGTCTCCGCCCGCTACCTCCGCCACATCCAAGCGGTCGGCGGCGCGTGGTTCTACGCGCATGCAGCGGTACAGATCACCGGCGTGTTTTTAGGCACGGTGGGGTTCTCGATCGGCGTTAGGCTCGGACAGCTGTCGCCCGGGAGGGTGTACGGGCTCCACCGGAAGCTCGCCTTCGCCGCGTTCTGCCTGGGGTGGCTGCAGACGCTGGCGCTGCTGTTTAGGCCGAAGACGACGCATAAGTTCAGGAAATATTGGAAATCATACCATCATTTTGTGGGGTATGCATGCATTGTTCTGGGAATCGTCAACTGTTTTCAAGGATTCGAGGTGATGGGAGAGAGCGGTTCTTATGCAAAATTAGCCTATTGTTTGTGTTTGTCGACGTTGATCGGAGTTTGCATTGCGTTGGAGGTGAATTCATGGGTGATTTTCTGTCGGAAAGCCAAGGAAGACAAGATCAAGAGAGAGGGATTGTTTGGAACTATTTCGGATAAAACCAGCGGATCCAGCCGCGCCTGAAATTAATTAATTAATTAATTAATCCTCTTTTTCTTTTTTCTTTTTTTGGCTTTAATTCGTGTATGTATGTATATGTAAGATAAAAGTTTTGAGACATGAACGTGAATCATATGATGAAATCGAAGTTTATTTATGTTGTCGGAAGCTGTAGGCTTGCAGTATTCGTTGATTCCTTGGTGATGAAGGGTTGGATCTAGAACTGGATCTGTTTCTGTAAATGTGTGTTACAATTTTGAATCGAAGTTTTTTTTTTTTTTTGAATAATTTGGAGTAGGAAATAAAGATCAAAGTTTGGAGAAAATCGATCCAGCCCAATTGGCAATAATGGGCTCTCTGATCCAACAGATGATGTATCCACCGACTTTTTTTTTTTTTTTTTTTTGAGAAAAATGTATCCACCGACTTTAATATAGTAGTAAATATATTTCGTCTACTTATAATTATACTCCCTCCGTCCCGTTCAAGTTGGCCAGTTTCTTTTAGGCATGGGGATTAAGAAGTGTAGTGAATAAAGTGATATAAATTATTTTTTAATTGATAAAGTGGTGCTGAAGTGATATAAAGTGAATAAAGTGATTTCTTAATTTTTGCCAAAAAAGGAAAGTGGCCAACTTGAACGAACACCCAAATAAAAAAGGTGGCCAACTTGAACGGGACAGAGGAAGTATATGACAACGCGTAAGAAATACTAATAAATTGTGTGAATTTCAAATAGCAAGTACAGTTTATTCTCGTCAAATAAAAAAAATAAATTGTTGCTTAAAAATGAAGGATGAGATTTTCAAATAGGCAAAAAATTAATAATAAAAATTGGATGGAAAACATCAATTGTACGGTGCGGTCCACCGCATCGGAGTCTCTTCAAATATGTCGGTAGTTATTGTTTTTCACCTAAAACTCCGTATTATACTGTCATATAATTAATATAGCGTCAAATATTACTACTTTACTAAAGTAGAAAAGGTATTAATTTCTTTAAATTTTTTTAATTGCAATGTTGTGTGTGGGGAGAAGATTGATATCGAATTATTGATAGCTACACCTACAAGATGAAAAGGATTGGGACCGTAATCATTTGAAGACAACTTTATTTATTTATTTATTTATTTCAAAGTTAAACTTTATTTACGTTAGTCTTGCCGCTTACGAGAGCCTGCCTACGTACACTTTGCAATGCAAGATCGCCAATTAATTAGTCGAAATTATTGAAGATATTATAATTAAAAACAACTGACATTTTTGGACACGTAAGCATCAAGCTAAGTCAATCTACATATAGATAAGCAAATGTTATTCATTTTACATACTCAATTTAGGTATCCAACTTAATTGAAAAAGAAAACATATGATACAATTGTAATTAGGTGGAACAAGGAAAAATGAAAAGAAAACATAAAAATCCAAAACTGAATTGCATAAATAGCAATAAGCCTTGACAACTTTCAAGATTTAAATATGCACATGACTAGAAATTGTTCATTCCTATGCAAAATGCTTTTGGTATAAAGAAAAGTGAAAGCCCCATCAAGTACATTGACCCCAAACCAAATTTCTTGCTTTTATTCTTCCATGTCCAAACAAATTATGTAATAGAATTGAGCTCCCTTTACAATTACTCCTCATTTGATGAATTTGCTTTTAGACCAATCTTTTTCTTTTTTTAAAAAGGCAACAACTAACATTGTCTTCTTTCTTCTCTTTTACAGAGATGGTGGGAATTAGGGCTAGTCGCGAGGACGAGCCGAAAGGAGCGCTCGTTCATTTTCACAAGACATATATTGAAATTCCATACACTATGAGATAATTTCAAAACCATTACAGTTTATAGCTATAGCTAGAATATTGATCAATTTCATCTTCCAAGTTGATTTATAACGAAACGCAATTTTCGTACAATCAGTCATCCGTTCATATGGGATAAATTCTATGGGACGTAGCATGGAAAATCGGGGGGTATGAGGAACATGTCATTAACCACAAACATCCCATCACATGGTTTGATAATATCTATTAGTTAATCCATCACAATCTTGAATTTCTTATAATAGACAACAAGTTGAATATGTGCTTTTCCACTCGGTAACAAACACTCTTTTGAGATAGTGTAAAATAGTGCTAGCAAACCAACTCACTTTCTTGCAACATCTGCGCGTGCCATTCTACCATTTTATAAATTTGTATGATGACCCATAATTGTACCTTTTTTCTTGTGGAAGTTATAATTATTTGGATATAATTAAGTAGGAGTATTTTCTTTCTTAAAAGATGTAGTATTTTTATTCTTTTGATAAATGTATTATTATATTCCTTTTGAGTTTGATTGGTTTTAATTGGGGTATGATGTACATGATATCGATCTCTCAGAGTGATTTGCAATTCTAATCGGATACTATACGGTTTACTTCGAACTATTTTTTGTTTCTAAAATCAAACAATCAATTTAAATTACGAAGAACAAAGACAAAACGAATTGAGACATCCATAAATTAAATTTAAAGACACATCCCAACTATGAGAATTAAAATACGTTCACAGATTAATCCAATCGAAATCGTTTAAAAATATTAAGTTTGCGACCACATAATTTTGGCGGTACTGGGGACATCTTCAACGGTACCACTAACTATATTTATCTAATTAATAGTAGTAATTAGTAAATGTTTTTTTATGTACAGTGCTGATTGCTGATGACGTAAATGCAATTGAATTAATTATTAACTAATTTTAGACTGACCTGTTTAACTAAAAGTCGAATTATTGACTATTAGTAAGCTCAAGTATAAATTAAAAACTCGAATTTATTTAGTATATGCCTAATGAGTAATGTTTAATTAAAGAAAACTTTATAACACAATTGACAAAGAATATGTACATATAAATTAATTTTGAATTTTAGACAATATTATAGTATAATATTCTACTCTTTTTTTCCTGAGTTTATACATGCATACATCACTGGAATTCCTAAATTAGCTCTTGATTGAAGGAGAAACATCTTATCATTAAATTGCGGTTCGTTGTCAGTGTTATTATATTCTACCTATTTTGTCACAAACTCATGCAAGCTCTTCACGAACTTAGAATTCTAAATAGTACAAAATTAATTTAAAACAAATTAGATTTTATTGATTAACTTTAATTTCTCGAATCGAATTTCACATAGCTAATTAATAGTCAGTAAAGCAGGGAAGGAAAGATAGTAGTAATATTTAAATTTCAAATAAGCCCTCATTATGGAGGTAAGTGAAGGCATATAAATAAGAATCCAACCTGTTTTAAAATAGTAAAAGAACATTATATATTCTTAACCTCAATCTCCAAATTAATATAATCATTTATTTACTACATATATCCTATCTAACTAATGCGCTAAGTATATTCGGATATATTTTAAAATCAAATCTTTCATGGATGGATATATTCAGCTTGAAATCTGATTTCCAAATATAATTTGGTTTTTCAACAACTTAGTTCAATCCTTATTAATCTTTCATAAGTAATAAATATATCTCAATCACGAGCCTCTAATAAATGTCATGTTTGTTAATTAGTTCGAGTCCAACCAATGCTTTTAATGAATTAATTAATAATATCAAGTCGAGTATTAAATAATTTGATTCAAACTCGATCTAAGAAGCTCCATATAAAAAGCTCTAAATACGGAAAGAATAAGGACATTTGGATAACAGTTGTCCGGATAACGGTGTAATATTCGTAATTAAATAATTTTTTAATTTTTTTAATAATTAATATAATTAGTATTTTGTCTGTAATACCCTTTTCCCACCTAATTATATGTTAATCTTTCAATTTAATTAATATTTCGAATTTTCAAAAATTTGTGCATGATATTAATTAATTTATTTTTTGAACCATATATTAATTTATTTTAATTAATATTAGAAATTAGCATACAATTATATGAAAAAGAATGTTATAGACAAAACACTAATTATATTACTTATTGGAAAAAGTTAAAAGAGTATTTAGTTACGAATATGTCATCGTTGTCCGGACAACTGTTGTCCAAATATCAATAGTCATAGGCAAAATGAAGGCACTAATTTGAAACAGCATAGGCTTGTACAGCACAACACTCAAAATTTCAATATCATCCCTCCATTCCTCACGATATTCTATATCCCAAACATGAAGCATATAAGCTGGCAGTCTTTCCTACTTTTATCAAAAGGAATTTGTACCCAAAAAAATATGTCATCAAAAGCAAAAAAATCACTACATTTATTCCTCACATGCACTCCACACCATTATTTCATGGCAGTAACACAAATTTTGAGAAGATTTTGCAGATTTACCAAACTCTAAAAAAAAATACTAATTAATTAATAATTACTCCATAATGTTTGCCATCTGGGATTGTTGAATATATGGGGAATCTCTTCTTTCTGGCCACCCAAAACTTTGCAGAAAGTTAATGTTTCCACTCAGAATGAAAAGAGAGAAATTTAAAAACTCAGAAAATTGTTGGGTGCTGAGAGTGACACTTTATGTATGGGCCTATTATTCCTTCAATAAACACTTTCCTAATTCCTTTGCAGCATGATGAGAATGTGAGGGGGGGGGGGGGGGTATGTCTGAAAAGAAGATATATTATAATTAAATAAAATAAAAATAAAATTATGTGTGTGTGTGTGTGCAGAATTGCTCCATAACCCTAAGAAGAGAGCCTACTATTAAGGGTCTCCATACCTATCTGCTGCTAATTAACACAAAACTACTAGTGCTAATCCACTTGCTAATTCTATCAACAACCCATAATTAGAATTCTTTAATTAGTTTTGGTTATTTGTTGCCATACTTTCTTGTTTTGCTTTTGTGCTAAACTAAAATTGTTGATTATCGATTTACGTAGATTGAAATCACATCCCATATCGTATTTCTTTTTTAATTAATCTATTAATGAAATGTTTCTATCAAATTATTGTATGGAAATTGGACCATAATGGTATTTCCAAAAATGTTATACATATGTTTCCTGTTAGTCGCAAATATTATGGTGTTTTATTTGGAAAACTCAGAGTCATTTATGATCTTATCTGGGTTTAAACCCAAAATTTGACAGCAACAAAAATGGAAGGACAATAATTATATATGTATTTATGTGTATATACTGACTAGCCCATAATTATTACTTAGTTATACATTTTTTTAGTCAAACGTACAAATTGAATTTGACATATCGATCAAAGTTTGGGTCTTTGAATTTTATATATTTATGGAAGATAATTAGCATCTAACTAACCTGAAAATGACATCACATGAAATTGATCATGACGTCAGGCCCAGAAATGCGGACAAGAAATCATGAAATATGCACCACAATTATAATTTTTAAATGAGTGATGCTATTTATTTAGTCATAATTCAATTAACTATGCTATTTTAAAAGTCTGATTTTTCACGTATTTAAAAAAAAAAGACATTTTCTTGGTATATAGTCCAAACGAAAACATCAGTTTTGCGATGGGAAATTATTTCTGCGAAATCACGACAAACAGAAATTTATATTGAAAATGAGTTTTAGAGTCATGTCCTAATTGTATATGCTTGTTAATTTACACTCGAATAATATATTTCATTAAGGGTAATTTTATCAATACTAAACTGAGTTATCTTATTAAACTTTAACTAGAACTGTTCCGGCAAATATTTTAAGAGACAAGAATCTTATGCATTAAGACATGCATAGTAGAAAACTTATTGAGGTTATTATTATAAGCAAATTCAAAAGGTAGCAAAATTTTCTTGTTTTAGTATGAAAGCTCTAACATGCACTAATTACATGCTTTTTGATTATATCTGATTATAATTTTTTTTAATTAAAAAAAAACACTATATTATTATGTTTTTATATGATTACAATGTTATTCATTGATTGTAACTTTTTACAAGGAGAATTACATCCCTCCGCAAGTGTTTACAACCATTCAAAATTAGTACTATATTAAGTAAGTTAACAATATTGCTTAAAAAAACGAAGTAAAGGATTTTTATTGAGGATAAATTAAAATAAATTTGGTAGTTATATCATTTATTTTTTTTTTGCATAGAATTTTCATATGTAACATTTATTCAAGTTTACAAAATTTTCAAATCGAAACACTATTAGAGTTCACTTTTCATATAATACTAGGTCCTATATGTGAGCTATATGATACAATGAAAGTGATGAATGCGGTCAAGAATAATTTTAACGACCTTCATTATTTTTAACGCCTTTTATATTTTCTTATTATTCTGTTAATATAATCAATGAAATTACTAATCTGCCCTTTTTCATAACTCAAATTCGGTCCATCACTCAGTTTCCTACAAGAAGATCTTTCATTCAAACTTGCAATCACCCAATACAGAAGATGGTCCCACCCTTGCAGCTGCATCATAAAACAACCTACACTTCTTCACTCTTCTCTTTCATTTTCAGCCTTCTCTTACCTTTTTAGTTTTTTTCTTCTTCTTTTTCTCCCCATTTATTTAATAGAAGTATGTAATTACAACTCATCTTTATTTAATTCTTTTAAATAGATCTTTATTTAATTTTTACTATAACATTTCTACTAACAAAGATTCAACCAACATAATAAGTAATAAGTAAACAGATTACAAAAACAAATCATTTGTAGTTTCTCATCTCATAATATACTCCTACTACATAATAACGCGCGCAGTATGATATGAAATACGAAATAAAATACGAAAATCCGAATCTAGAATATTCAAAAAGAGACAAGCTTTAAAGACATGAAATGCTTTGTACACAAGCAAAGACAAACTCAAGCAGTAAAGCAAGAACTGGTTCTTGCCATTGTGGTAAGTTTTACTGCAAGCAACAAAACTTACAGCAACAGTTATATATCAACAAAGCTCCCATACATACATCTAAAATCTCCAACAACAACACAAAAGAGAGAGAGAGAGAGAGAGAGAAAACACACACACACACACACACAGAGTGAGAGGAAAAAAAGAATCTGTTGAGCAGTGAATTGGGATCAAATATTTAGAGTGTCAGCTTATAAAACTCCCAAATCTTTAAAATAATAAAACCCTATTGACCATAAAATACCTATTTTAATACCAACCCTCAAACACTGAAGGTTCTCCAATTCACTAAATATATACCAAGAAACCAGAATCTCACTCAGTGCGTGTCTGTGTGTGTGTAAGAGAGAGAGAGAGAGAGAGAGAGAGAGAGAGAGAGCTGTAGTTGCTCTCCTATCTGTCAAATGGGGTCATTTAGAAAATGGTTAGAAAATGGTGAGTGCAGAGAAGCCTGTTCCTTATTTTAACTTTTCCTTTGAATGATTCTGCCTCTAATATTTTCATTTGTGTATGGATTTACAGATAAATGCAGAAGAGAGTTTCTATAGACAAAAATTTGGAATGAAACATGTTGTGATCTTACAACAAGACAACAACATAAATGCATACAAACACAACAACCTTGCTTAGCACCAAAACAAAACGTAGATTCTCCTCAAATGGCTTCTTCTTCTTCTTCCACTTCTAAAATCCCAATCTTTTTCACCCTTTTTGCTCTCCTCTTCATTCTTTCTTCCTCAACCAGCGACGCGCCGCCGCACTCCGGCAGCCGCAACCAGACTTTTCGGCCGCAGCAAGAACTCAACAAGTTAAAGAGAATAAGGGGTTATCTCAGAAAGATCAACAAACCTCCTGTCAAAACAATTCAGGTCGTGTCTTCTTTTCCTGGAAAATTATACTACTACATTGTTTCATGCTTTTTGATATCCTGTTTTTATGTTTTTTTTGCTCAAATATATATTTCTATTTTTTTTCAGAGCTCTGATGGAGATAAGATAGATTGCATTCCAACTCATCTTCAACCAGCTTTTGATCATCCTAAGCTCAAAGGGCAGAAGCCATTGGTACTTAACTTAAGCTTAACATCTTTACCCAAAAAAAAAAAAAAGAAGAAACTCAAATTCTTCTTGAAATTTTGAAATAATGTTCAGAAAGATGAATTCTTGAATCCCACTTATGCAAGATTCAATTTTGATGAACTGCAGGAGCCACCGGAGAGGCCGAAGGGGCACGGTGCAAACGAGTCGATTTCAGAGGCTGTGCAGGCATGGATAGCAGCAGGAGAATCATGCCCTGAAGGGGCTATTCCAATAAGAAGAACTACTGAGAAAGATGTGTTGAGGGCCAGCAATATTCGTAGATTCGGTCGAAAGATTAGACGAGGCGTTCGTAGAGATACATTGAGCAGTGATCATGAGGTTTGTGTTGATAAATCTATATCACATTAGTCTCTTCTGTTCTGTTCTGTTCTGTTCTGTTATGTTTCATTTCCACTTATGTTTCTAAAAGTTGTCTGTATATTGTCTAATACTATTAGTACATTTTGAAAATGTACAAAAAAAAATGGTTTTGAAAATAAAAATAAAAATATTGATCCAAATGTTATGATTGATCTTGAATTTGCAGCATGCTGTGGCATTTGTGAATGGTGATCAGTACTATGGGGCGAAGGCGAGCATAAACGTGTGGGCGCCCCGTGTGACAGACCAGTATGAATTCAGTCTGTCACAACTATGGGTCATTTCTGGCTCATTTGGAAATGATCTTAATACCATTGAAGCTGGCTGGCAGGTAATGTATTGTAACCTCACCAGTACAATGAAATTTATGACTTATATCTGCCGTCTGTCGCCTCAATTAATTGCGCGTTTTACCTGAACTCTTGAATACTAAATGGCTTGTGCATAAACTTCAGGTTAGTCCGGAGTTGTATGGAGACAACTACCCTAGATTCTTCACATATTGGACAGTAAGTATCTTGAGTTACTATGTGTAGTGTGTGTTTTTATGTGTGTGTGTGTAATAAGTGATGCATTGTTGTGCAACAGACGGATGCGTATCAAGCAACTGGATGCTACAACTTGCTGTGTTCGGGTTTTGTCCAAATAAACAACAAGATTGCTATTGGTGCAGCTATATCTCCAAGATCAAACTACAAGAATAGGCAGTTTGATATTGGCCTTATGGTTTGGAAGGTATCATTCTTGAATCTTTTGTAGTCATATTGACTATTACTATTACATTACTTATGTTCATCTTTGATTGAACGTATTTTTCTCCACTCATATGAATTAGGTGAGTACAGACTTTCTTAGGTGACCTTCCACATTGAAAAACTGCAGATACAGATGCTTAGATAGAGATATTTTAGTTAATTATTAATTAATCTACTAATATCAGTACTATTTTATTTAATTTCCTACATCTTGCTTTCCCACTGTTCTAAATTTCTTATAAAAAATTGCAAGATTCCCCTCCTTGCATCATGCTAATCTCATCAAGAATGTGAAAAACTTAAACCATCATCAAGTTATTATGTTCTGTTTTATTGTTTATAGCTACCTATAACATATTGTTTGTTCGGAGTTTATGAAACTATTGAGATGCACGTGTTTTGCATGAACTGAAAAGCTCGTTGATGCAGGATCCTAAGCACGGACACTGGTGGCTAGAGTTCGGGTCAGGTCTACTAGTAGGGTACTGGCCGTCATTCTTGTTCAGCCATCTGCAGAGCCATGCTAGCATGATACAATTCGGAGGCGAGATAGTGAACAGCAGGTCGATGGGATCCCACACGTCGACACAAATGGGGAGTGGCCATTTTGCCGATGAAGGGTTTGGAAAAGCTTCCTATTTTAGAAACTTGCAAGTTGTGGATTGGGATAATAGTTTGATCCCTCTTAATAATCTGCATTTGCTAGCTGATCATCCCAACTGCTATGATATAAGAGCTGGGAAAAATAATGGTTGGGGAAATTATTTTTACTATGGAGGGCCAGGGAAGAATTCTAGATGTCCATAAATGGAAAAATTTATATGTTGTTATATATAGCCATGTAGAGATAGATAACCATCAATTTCATTTTGTCATGTTTTTTATTTTACTTTTTTTTTTTTTTTTTTTTCCTTAAACACTTTTTTTCCCCTATTTTCCTTTTTGGGTTTTTGGTTGATTCTTTGTTAGATTCTTTTTCTGGCAAGAAAAGTTTCTCTCGTTCTGGTTCTAACATGTACCATGTTCCCCCAATGAAGACTTCATGTAAATGTTTGAGTTAAGAGAGCTGATAATATAGAGTTTGTATTATTCTTCTCCTTTTTTTTTGGCATTTGATCTTATATCTTCGTCAAAAGCTAGAAATTAGCGGGAGACACGAAATACAAAATGCAACCTAAATATAGTAAATCAAATAAAAATTTGCCTAAATAATTTTTTTTTTAAATGGCTGTAAATTTCAGGAAACACTTCAAATGGACCAAATTGCCCTTGGAAACATGCCTTGATGAGTAAATGCAGTTGGGCCAACTATTTTGTTCCCCTTTGAAATGACAGGTCAGATCTGGTTTGAAAAAAATGCAAAAAAATAGATTTATATTAACAAAAATAGAAGAAAAAGAAAAATAAGCATGTGGGAAACGCGTCGAATGCGCTATGGAAACCATTTATGGCAGAACTCAAGATTTTGATTTTTCTGCAAATTATAGTATATAGTATAAGTATAGTATTTATTTGTGTGGAGATGACTCCGAAAACCAGCTTTCAGACTTTAATTATTTTCCCAACCAGACAAAAACAGAAGCAAATAAAAACAATAAGTGTATCTTAGTTGGTTTGTTTGTATGTTTAGATTATTAAAATCATTAAATCTCAGTCAACTCAATAATCGATTAGTTAAAACATGCAAAACTGCTACAACCAAGAAAACTGGGTTTTTTCGATAAATATAAAACAATGTCAATATTTTGTCATGTATTACAGAGCAAGACCATGAAGATCTGTGTCCAGTTCTTGAAATTGAGGGTTGTCTTAATCTCAGTTGTGATTGGCATAGTGTTCAGTTTTTCTTACCTAATTTATCTCCCCGGTGAGAATTGATTCAATCGATGTGTGCATTATGATAATTGGTACTCTAAAATCTACACCTACAGTCTTACATCATCATGTCAATACGATAACGATCAATAGTTAGAATGCATAGGGTTCGAATTTCTCCTCTATTCCATACGAGTGTGTTTGTATGTAAAAAAAAGACAAATACTACACTCGTTCAAACAATTAAGTTACACAAAACTTGGGTAGTCTGTTTTTAAGAGCAATTCAAATTTATTAATCTCGATTAAGGTTTACTAATCTCCAATATAATTTATTAATTCAGATTTATATAATTCCTAATTACAAATTATAAAATATTACTTAATAAAAAATGCATAAACCGTGCTGGAAAGACCGGCCGTACCGTTCGCTAGTCCACTCCATCATGAAAAAGGACCTAGAATTTTCATTAATAAAATGTCATTCGACTATTAAGTCAAATATTGTTAATGTTACTGCAGTAGACAATCAAGAGTTTTCAGATGTTTGGAAAATGTGCTTTAACAGATAGTAAAAACTGCTAACTACCAGTCAAAGTTTGTACTTGAATTGAATTCCCAGCAGTTGAGCTGCCAATTATGATACAGTGAAAAACTGCAAAAATAAAGATTCCAGCTGATTAACATAAATCTTTTTCAGTGGCTAAAAAAATTAATTACATGCCAAAATTGAACAGTGATAATTTTTACTACAAGCATAAATTTGGACAATCACAATCACACCATGAAATTACTTGTATCGGTCTTAGGGAGTCAGTAACATGCTGTTCAATTGCCACAAGCTGAATGAAAATTCACTGCTTACCTTTCCTCTTATCTGCTAAATATTTTTAATTACTATATGAATTCTTCAAATAATATGTTTCAGCAAAAATATCAATAATGCCAATGAGGTGATAGTCCAAGAAATATTGTACAATGCCTTGCTACATTTCTCACCAAAATCTGCAGAATGTATTAGAAAATTTCATACCTTAAACCGTGTCAGGACCCGTCTGGTGAGAGAGAAGCGACAATGGCATTAATCAGCTCTTGAAGTTTTCTCGAACTAAAGGCTCTTCCTCGAGAGCAATGGTTTGGTATCATTTTGGAGAAGTGACAACTATGTATCATTCATCAACCTTCGTTTCTACTAGTTTGAAGGCACAGTTTAGGAATGTAATTAGATCGTCAGGATTACAGATGTGAGAACCAAAAGGGTGAAGAACACTGATCTGCTCGTGTTCTAGAAGAGTTTGACTTTGAATGAAATCAACTTCACTAATGTTATACATCATGCTATACGTTCTTCCTAAAGTATTGCAGAAGTCCGTGAATGAGTGATCTTCAAGGGTTTCTATGAGATCAATAGCAGCAATGCTGCAATTTTGCCATCCGGCTTCAGATTTCATCTTCAGAGCAATGCATTTGATGTTTTTAAGGTTGAAAAGTAAGCTCTGAGCCATTTCAGACGAACTCCAGTTGATGAATTCCATGGAACTTGTTAGTTGGTAGAGCAGGACAAAGTTGGCTAAAGCAAAGCGAATCAAGAAGATGCAAAAATCTCTAAAATCCATGCCTACAAGAACAAAAACTACATAAGAAAAGCAATAATGAAACATAAGCCTTCTATATTGTCCGCTAACATTTGGTTTGTAGGATACGACAAATAGGATTGATAGGATTATACGTGTGATTAATAATCCAACCAAATTTGGAATGATAAATTATCACTCAATTGAATGAGAGGAGCACGGGCCATGTTTCCCACCACGGGCCAAATCATTCAAACCAAACATGTGATTTGGTTGGATTATTTTATCAATCAAGCCTTATCAAGCAAACTAAACGACCCCTATCACTAAGATACATATATCTCATAATAGTAGAAAAAATAGGGCGCAAAAATTCTGCCTTCTAGAGATTTTCCTTGCTTTCTAGATTTATTTCATCAGACATAGCACGATACCATGAAATGCGCCAACTTTAGAAATATGTATAGTTCACCAAAATATACCTGCATTGGCTGCAAGATTTCTCTGACAGATCACCTCAAAATCATCACATATGTCTTTGAGGTCTTCAATATATCCAGCAGCCTCGTGATATTCTTTCAAAAGCAAATCCCACTGGCGAGGAAATATATCATTAGAATAACTAAACTTGTGCAATATTTCAAGCTTTTCATCAAAGTTACTAATATATATATATATATATATATATATATATATATATATATAATACTCTTACCACCCAAGAAATGTTGTAGGCATTGAACCAGTTGTGATTGATCGATATCGTATCCTCCTGAAAACAGCGACCCATGTTGGCGTTGCAAATTTGCAAGGGTTGTTCTAATATGAGAAATAAACAACACAAGTCAAAGCTTAAGGAGTACCAGATTATGAACTTGATGGTACCAGCCACTCGGGACAAAGATGATTTCATTTCGTTCCTGAGTGCATTCCCACCAGATTGCCTGCACAAATACACAAGAAAGAAGTAAACTAATAAAAACACTAAGGGAAGGGGTAAAAATGCAAATTGGTTTGCAAATTACCTCTTCAAATCCAGGGTATTTTGATTTGCAAACGTCTTCAAATATATCATATACAGCACATTTCATATATCTGAATAAAAACGTTATATTTTCATAACACATTAGAACACAAAGATGTTATGAATTCAATGCAGATAACTAATGTGTCATTTTTTCTTTCTCGTGGTAGCAATTGAAAACATTTATACATTTATACACACACACACACGCACACACACACACACACACACACACACATATATATATATATATGTGAACATTTTTTTTTTTAATTTACTTCTTAAATATGATTGCTCCATTGCGTTCATATTCGCACCACACTCACTGAGTTCATATTCGCACCACACTTATTCAAACCAATAAAAGGTAAATATACAGTTGGTAAGTGGCAACTAATGTTTCATGTTTGAAATATATCCACCATTGTAATTATAAATCAATATGGAAAAAAGTCGTTAGCTAAAAAATATTTGAACCAGAAGATTTTACCCTTAACCGGACACAATTCTAAACTTCTAATGTTACATGGCAACTTTTACCTTTCGCATATTAAGAGAAAGCTAGTAATTGTTCACAAACATCACCATAATATAAATGAATAGTGTTCATCCCTACCTGTCAAACACAAGGTGATGTTGACTTGGATGTAGAAAATACCACTGTTTCCTGCCACATACATTTGCTGACCAACTATATGATCTGAATACATCGGCATGAAGAGGAGTCCAAGTACCTGCACACGGAATCAAAAGTATCACTTTTTTTCTCCAATCGTAAAACATATGGCATAGATCGAAGACACATTATATCATAATCTGAGAAACAAAAGAATTCTTGATTTTAAGCTCAAACCTTTTGCTCCCATGTACACAAAACGATAGTCAGAGCAATTAATTTCATTCCTTTCTTGGTAACTCTCAGGATCATCATGCATATGATACTTATCAAGATACAAATTCAGCCAATCATCGAGGAAAAAAACTGGTGTGCTATAGGCAACGTAATCTGGGTACTCCTGTAAATGGCCAAATAGCAAGATTACAGAATGTTACGAGCAATGAAGTTTCTATACATTGTGAAATAGAACCGTGGCATCACTTAGTAAACTTAAGCATAGTACCATGAGAGATAACTTATCGAAGATTCCACGCATAGATGCCCTACCCTTAGAAGTAGGGACATGGGACCTGGAAAAAGGAAGAAGAATAAAAGAAAAACTTATACTTCTCCTTTTTCATCAGTTCCTATTATACTTGAAGTTGCACAAACCACAACAAAACAAAAAAATTAAGATTGAGATTGATTAGCTACGACTAAAAAGCTAAAGAAAGAACAAAGTGTTAGAGTTCAAACATATAATATAAGAATAAATGAGCTTCTATCAACTTCGAGCTTATTAATGAGAGCCAAAGAAGACAACAACAATTTCATATAAAAGAAACAAATGTGCAAGAAAATTGCAAGTTCTTAACATGGTCTCGACTAAGGAACCTCGTGTGCATTATAAAATCGCGAATCAAGAACAGCATTTTGTAAAACTGTGTCTTTAAGTAATTGAAGAATTGAATAAGTCGTATCGGAAAAAAAAGAACTAAGCTGAGGACAAAACACACCTTAACAAAATGCCAGTCCTTCAAATACAACAACGGCTTTCCATCATCACCGCCATTATCAGAGCTCGAGCTATCAATCCAATGTTCTATGAATTCGGAAACCGACATTTCCAACCTCTTTTGATCAGTAAATTCCCTCGTAGCACAATCCGCTACCTGAATAAATTAGGCGAGCAATCAGCAACATCATCTATCAATTTCCAAAGAGCAGCGACGACATCGTATAGAAAAAGTTACCTGGACTCTGGAGCTGCCGTAGTGATCGGAGATGAACCGGAGATTAGGCTTCCCATCGCCGGAAACCCAGTCTTTGCTTGCTCGCCAATCGTCCGTGAGCCCAGTTAGGACTACGGGCTGGTTTTTCTCGAGATATTTTTCGACAAATTCAGCGTAGGTCAGCTCGTTTCCGTTCACTTTCTCCACTTTCCCTCCGATTTTCAGACCCATTCTCTCTCTCTCTCTCTCTCTCTCTCTCTCTCTCTCTCTCTCTCTCCCTGCCGTGCAGAGAGGTAGAACCGTTTACGACTTTCGAACTTTTTTTTTCTAATTGAGTTTTATTTACTTTTAAAAAAATAAAAATATTCTTGATTTATTTATTTATTTATTTTTTAATCTTGATTTTAAATCACCCTGTTCATCAATCAGAAGGTTCAAAAAAGCAAGAAAAATTTGGCGGGCTAATCTCCTCTCTCCCTGTCCCTGTCTCTCTCTCTCACCCAATCCTCACTCGCGATTTTCAGTCAGTCAGATGCAGAGCTCCGGGGAGAGCATTGTGCTAACACAAATGGCCGAAAGGCGATTGGTGTGTGAACGGGAAATCCCGATTCAGCAGCGGAGAGTGGACACTGCGCTCGCCTCTTGTCGCCAACTCTTCGATTCTGCTAAGTCCGAAGCCCAGAATACCATTCAGCTTCAAGGCAATCTCAATTTCTTCATCTGTGTGTGTGTGTGTGTGTATGTGTGTGTTTTAGACTTGGATGCTAGGGTTTAATCTGCTTATCTATCTGAGTTTAGAGAATTTTATGTCTCGTTAGGGCATCTGAACAAGTGATGATTTTAGTTAACTTATTATGAAAAATATTTAGATTTGGGGTTAATTCAGAAATTTGTGGATTCTGAGGAGTTTTTAGTTTGGGTTATTCTTGAATTGGTGTTTCTGTTTCTTGTGGCAGAGAAATTAGGAAAGCTAAAAGGGGAATTGAGAGATGCTGAGGATGCTCTGGTGAAGGCGATTGCTGGTATTGCTCTCTTTCTCTATTTTGATGCAGCAAACGTTTACTTTTCTTAAAATAGTACTCTTTCAACTGGCTTGTATTTAGTCAATATGATTTTCTGAAAGGAGATTGAAAAGATTCATTTTTGTAATGCATAAATCTGATTGTGGCCTTTGGTTTGTTATTCTCGGAAACTACATTCTGCCTCTATCTTCGAGTGGCTTAGTGAGACAATAGAATAGACTAGAAACAGATAGGTCTAAAGCATTCTTAAAGTTTAGTGTAGCTATTATGCAAAAAACTGTGTGATTGACCTGCTAGTGTCTCAATATCGCAGATAGTTATCATTTGGTTTGATTACAAAAGGTTGACTAGGTTTCTCTGCTAAAACTGTGTAAATCAATAATCACTTCATAGATTAAACCGTATTGTTCTTATGTAATTTACATACATCAAGTAGACTCGTGTCTTTAACCAGTCTATGTGTTGATAGGATGTTGTGTTCTCAAAATGATCGATAATTTTTGGAATGGTTCTTCATCAATTACTTGAAGTGTCCATACACATTCTATAATGTCAAATTTCAAACATAATTTTGTTTAAAATGACTAATCTTCGCAGTAATTTGATTCGATCCATATCCATACCATCTCAAGGGACATCTTATGAGGAATTTAGTACAAAAGTGACATTCTGCCGACAAATTTATCATGTGCATTAAAAAACAAATACTGTTTGATGAACTTAACAATGTGTTTGTGATACCTTTTCCAGAATTTCATATAAGTAGGAATTATTTCTTTTGATGCACACATTTCAATTGTCTCATGATACTGACATGTCAAAGAAACAAACCGTGGTTTTGAAAATTGAATTTTTCTCATCTAATCTGCAACTGCATTTGACCACATCAACCAAGATGGTTCTAGTTAATACTGACAATAAAACATTTTTATCTGCTAATTTGTCTTAGTGGGTGTACTGATCTTCTTTTCATTACCACATTCGTAGTGAAGACTCGGAAAGAGGCAAAACGGATGGAAATCATGGAGTCTGTATCTTCTGTGAAAGCTAGAGTTGAAGAATTAAAAGGACTTGTGAAAGATCAGCGGGAAAGAAAAGATGAATATGCTGCTATTATATCTCAGCAGTCTGAAGGTGTGTTTTCTGATATTCTGACTGCAATTGTTTACTTCCGTAAGTATTACTGTATAACATTATACTTGAAAATGAGCTTCTTAGCTTAAATTGTTTTAGGAAGTTTACAGTTCGGTTTATAATAGGCAAATGAAGATATGATATAGTAGCCACAACCCACAAAAAAATGTAATGATTGAAATACATAGGAGTTGATTCCATCAAAATCTGAACAGGCAGACTGTAATACCAAAGCAGCAACTTTTACTCTTATTCGAGCTGACTTCTCATCTTCGTTTTCTTTTGGAGAACAGCATTGATGGCATGCGAGGAAAAGTCTCATCAAAACAGAGAATACAAAGAACAAATAGAGGAGGCTATTTCTTGGTATAACAGGGTCCTTGGTTTCCGTATTGAATGTGAACTTGGTATAGAACTCTTGAGACTTGCTGAAACTCTTAGACATCATTTTCACCAAGATTATATTTCTTATCGGTTATCTCTCTCCTAGGTGTAAAATTCATATTCACAAATATTAGACCAGAGAACCCAAATGAAGAGTACTCCTTTGTCGTCCGTCATGAGAATGAGACCTACAGCTGTAAGTAATCTGCTTTTGTTTGATGTTATTTCTTTGGGCAAAATCTTACTTCTGTTTCTGGTATTTCTCTTTAGTGCTGAAATGTAATCCACATCTGAGCGGGACAAAAGAGTTAGTTAACGAGCTAAATAAAAGCAACGGACTGTTCAAATTCGTGAGAACAATGAGAGAGAGATTTCAACAAGCTGCAGCACAGGGTACGGTATCCTTGTACCTTTCGTTCATCTCTTGTACAGATATCTAATAAAGAATTTTTTCAAACATATCTCCTTGTTTTTAACAGGTCATGTTTCTAAGAAGACATATAATGACTGTCCAGGGATTTCCTCGCATCACTCGTCTCTTGATCAAGATTCTTCAATGATTTCACTTTCTGCTCCAGCAGCTTCAGCTTCAACTGATCACAGGCATGAATCTACCCCAGAAAAAGGACTACAATATGCCGAATCTAATAAACAATCAAGAAAAGTTGTCAAAGGAAATCACGTTGAGTCTCCGAGATCTGCTTCTTCTGTTCGTCGTTCCGCACGTCTGAAGGTAACTTTTATTACAAAACTAGGGCATGGAAGTTGGACAATACATCAGTTCTTGGACTTGTCTTTTTAAATTGGAAATAGTTTTACAACCAGAAGCATTTTGACTAACCTATTATATGCAGCACGTGTAACATATGCAGTTCTAGTATGTTGGTTGCTAAATGCTAAGTGTGTAATAATTAACTGGTTTTGCGCTGGTAGAAAATTGATTGATACAAGGATAAAACATCATATAGAAATGTTATGGTAACATGTGGTCAGCTGTCAGCAACTTCGTTCTTGGCCTCGTTGGCAAAAGAGGTTGCAATTTTAGCTGTACTTGTGGATTTTTTCCTACGTTCCATATGCATTCTGTTCTGTTTCTGAATGTATAAATCTGGATTTTTGCAGAGTAAAGCTTGAAGATTGTCTCAGCTCGATCAGATCATCTGATACTCGCTCACCTTCTCAGTGTCCATTCCGGGATGTAACATACGTCTTCCTACCTATATTGCTGAAGGAATAGCTCTATTGTTTGTTCTGTACAACCATTTAGTCGCGCAAGCTTGTTTCCAGGCAGTAGCTCACGAGTTAGTGATGCATGATGCCGAAGGCCACATTAGTGTGCTATATAATAGCTGATGCAGTTTTTTAATTTTCTGTTGAAACTGATGGAATATGAGCATTTGCTACTTATGTGGATGTAATTAAATTATACTATTATTCTTTATGGAGTGAAATGATGTTTCTGTAATGTAGATACACAAATAAATTCGAGGTAGAAACTTGAAATTGCATATTTTCTTTCTGGTCACACTATCCCTATTCAGTTTCTGTGTTTCTTATATCTGATTGTGTTGATCTAGAAATGTATTAACTTTTCTCAAGTATAAAAGAGGTTAAATTTATGCTTTTTACCATCAAACAACTAAAGAATTTTTATTGAGGACAAAAGAAAGTGATGCTTTTTATTGTGCATGAAGAAATAATTATCACCCAAAATTTAGAAATTCATCTTAGGCTGAACAGTGCCTTTGGATACAATGCTTGTATTATTTACATGCCTAAAAGCTATCTGAAGGTTCAATTTCTTCAGCAATCTTCACCACTTTTCCCCGTAGGCAGCAGAAATCGCCGGTGCAAGAGGGCACGTGTCTGCTTCCATAGGCGCCGTGCATTGCTCCCATCACTTGCTAGGGCCGAACAGTGGCTCTCATTGCAGTCTGCGAAATACTTGCCACTAATGCCGGCCAGTCGAGGGCTCAATGCAACATAACATGTTGTAGCCGCACCCTGCACCAGATGTCACATATCGAGTGAGTAATGAAAGTTCGAACAATTTACATATAGGTTCAATGGGCTCTTCTAGCAACTTGAATTAACTATTGACATTATAAGGATTAGAGTTGTCATAGTCATAGACACGGGACTGGAGCCCAAGCCAACCAAAAATATTACGGCCCGACCCAGCCCCGAGATCAGGCGAAGATGTCGGGTTGGGCCGGGCTGCTTTGGATATCATCTAAGATTGCTAGTGTTTAAGATTGGACTAACTATCTATAATCAAGAAAAACGATTTCAGGTTTGAATGTGTTAAGATGAATCTTAAGTAGATTTGATGAAAACAAGGATGTAAGGACAAACCTGTGATGTTGACTTGAGCAATTTGGATGCCACAAAATATAGAGAATCTGAGAAAGTATTCCAATGATGAGTTAGGACAGTGAGTGGAATTCAGTTACATTTGCGTTGATTATTACATGCAAAAAGATGGACAAATCAAATCACATAAAAGAAAAATAGACCCAAAAAAAAAAAAACAGAGAGAATATTTGCATGCCTGTAATAAAGCCTCTGTAATCTCTGGTAATTCCAGTCTTGATAATCCCAGGATGGACAGCATTGATACTCACATTTGCTTTTTTTGCCTGAAAATTTTCAAGAAATAAAAAACAAAATAGGTCAGAACAAATCTGTCATCAATTTTTCCTTTTCTGAGTTATTGTCAAAATTGTAGTAATTTATTATTTTGGTGGTGAGGTAGGTTTGTACCTTGAGCTGTCTTGATAGTTCGTTGGCATGTAAAATGTTGGCTAGTTTTGATTGAGCATAAGCTGTGGTTCCATTGTAGCTGCAAGGTACATACATAATTGAGTAAGCTCAATGCCACCAACAGTCTTGTGGTGACGTTTAGGGCCGTTTACTAAATAGGATAAGATTGATTATTATTATCCCATGATTACTTTAATCTCATATGTGTAGTTTCAAATATAAATAATGACCATGTGCTACGAAATATCCTTGAATTTAATTCTTAAAAGTAAACGCTTAATTAACCTATATTATTTTTATTTATCCCGTCTTCAATTACCTTTTCGGGCTGATCAATTTACTGAAGCAAAAGTGTTTGCTTTTCACCCAATTGTGAATCACAGATGAAACATTCACTATTCTCCCCTCTATGCGACTTTCTTCTGCTGTCTCCACCATTTTTCCCACTAGCATTTCTGTCAACAGAAAATGACCTTCCAAATACCAAAAAAAAAAAAATCAATTTTTATTTATTATTATTATTATTATATTTTATTTTTATTTTTGCTTTTGCATGTTTCTTGATTATACTAAAACAATTAAAAATAATGAATCAGAGAGAGAAATAAGAGGAGAGTATATTACCTAAATAATTTGTGGCAAAAGTAAGCTCAATTTTGTCCTCAGAAAACTCTAGTTTCTGTGAATATTTGCCAGCATTGTTTCTGCAAAAAAAATAAAAAAATAAATAAGATATAATTGTCATGCAATAAGAAAAAAAACAGTTTGAAGAAAAGACAAGGACAAAAAAACACATACATGAGGATATGTAGAGGCAATCCTAAAGATAAGAAGTGAGAGCAAAATCTTTGGATTGAAGCAAAAGAGCTCAAATCTATCTCCAATATGATTATCTCAGCTTCTGGGGTCTCTCTTTGTATATTCTGCTTCACTCTCTCTGCCTTCTTCAAATCCCTTGCTGGCATCACTACTCTCACTCCTCTCCCTGCCAGCACTCTTGCTGTCTCTGCACCGATCCCCGACGTCGCCCCTAATCATCACACGCCACAGAATTCCATCATTTCAAATGCCTAAAGCTAGATTGTATTTTTATTATGCTAGGATTGCCTTATTAGCAGTATATCAACACAGAAAGCTATATATGTCAAACTAAGAATCTTGGGATTTATTACATTCTTAAATTTTACAGAAAGGAAGACATTTGTAAGAATTAATTCATTCATTCATTCATTAAACCATCTTTCCATAGCCCATTTTGTTATGTGCAAGTGGAATACAGAATGTGATTAAGAACATGTCCACACAGAAGTACCTTAACTCGTTGAATCTTATCCAAATGCATGCACAACACATGAGAGAGAGAGAGAGAGAGAGAGAGAGAGAGAGAGAGAGAGAGGCTGACCAGTGACAATTGCAGTGAGATGAGAAGAAGGCATTGAGCAGAAGCAATCCTCAGCAACTTGTTCAGCAGTAGTTTTGGAGCCATAGCCACTTGGGCCAGCAATTCCAGCCAAATATTTCAAAGTAGCCTTCATTTGTGGACTCAGATTTTGTACCTTTAACTCCAAGATTCTAACAATTGTGGAAACCCAAATATATATAATAGACATCAACTTTGATGAGGCATCCCATGCACCCTCTCTAACACTTACTGTCGCGTGCTACTACTCGTGTCGTTTCTCTATTTCTCTCTCTAGATAACGAGCAAACGTGTGACATACGTTGCTCGTTGCACGAAAAAGAAAAAAAGAAAAAGAAAAACCAAAAATCACAATAATTTTTATTTTTTTAAATTGTGGCATCCAAACATATTGTAGTAGTATATAGTAATTAAGTTTGATGGGTAGAGAGATGAAATATTTGAGGAATAAATGGAGCAGAGTTAGGTGGTCCATTGACTAGGTTGATGATTTATGGAGCATGTAATTGTGAAATTACACTGTTGAGGACAGTTTTTTCCAAGTCTATCATAATTGTTGTCTCCCTTTATTTGATGCCTTTATTCTTTTGGTGGGCTGTTGAGATTATTGTTTTGGGGCACATTTTACTGTTTCAGATGATGTTTTGTTCAAACCTTAATGCTGATTGCTAGGTTTTCATAATTTACAATATACATGGAGATAAAGGATAATATTGCATGTGTTCACTATATATATCTGTACTATTATTATATATATGTGCTTCATCTTTCTTTTTTTTCTTTCAATTTTCGTCCCTCGGAGATTGAATGCCCATGTCTCTCGGATGACGTATATGCCACATATGCTTTATTGTTATCGTCTTAAATTAAAATATGAAAATAAATAGATAAACACGTTCAAAAATTCTTTTAATTTATTGAGTTGTTTCTAATTGAACTGAAATGAAGTAAATTGTTCCACTTTTGATTTCAATTCAATTTTGTGCAACCTACACCTCACCACAATGCCACCACAACTTCACCGTCGACGGACCATCCCGTTCTTTTCTGACGATCCTTGGGTCAGACCACCAGAGCGGGTACCCTCCTAGCCTCAAATTCTTTTGTAGGGGATTTTCGGAATATGGGGTTTAGGTATAAATATTCAAACTTTAGAAATTGGGAAAATGGCTCGTTTAGATATCTTTATAATATAAAAACCCTATAATAACCCTGTGCCACCAAATTATATTGAAAAAAATATGAAAATACCCTTAAGGTCAAAATTGAGATTTTTTTTTTTTTAACTAGCCCTAAATAACAGGACACAATAACTACAATCAAATTTTAACTACATATTCCTTTGGTGCAATAAAGGATTCAGGTTTATCTTTTGTATCATCAAATATACATACACTTTTTTTCTCTTTTTTTTTAACATCTTCATTAGACAAACTTATACTTTTAAACTTGGCTTCAAAGCAAACTAAGTATGAACAGAGGAAAATAAGGGGAAGAAATATGGTCTTCCATTATTATTTTTTGTTCCTTTATATTTCCACTTTTCTCTCAAGTGGTTAATGAAAATGTCTCTAAATCGACAGAATTGCTATGATAAAAAGAAAAGGGAGTGGGCTAGACAATTACCCCTCACACGTGTGCTTCTCCAAAAACCCATAATTGTAATTGGCCCTTAAGTCAAAATAAACCTATGGTGAAAATTAAGCATACACAAAAGTTTTATGGTCACTCGTGAATTCTTCTTTTTTAGAGTTAAGAAACCATGAGAGCGAAAATGGCAAAATTACAGTGTTTCTCTATCATTATTAAAAAGCTTGCCTTACACGTATTTGGAGAAATTTGTGCTAGGAAATCTTTTATTTTATATTTAATAAAATTAATAAAGTTTGATGTATGATAATTTCATCAATGGTCACCAAACTATGTTGTTTGTATCAAATTGGTAACCGAATTTTAATTTGTATCAAAATGGATACTCAACTTACATTTAGTATCATTTAAGGTTTTTGATTTATTTAAAAGCTAATTTTATCCTACGTGGCATGGCAAAATATTACATAGACTTTTCATTAAGCTCACTCATTAAAAGTTTAACACAAAACAAAATTTAAGTAGGCATATAAGCAGAAAATGCGTTTATTTCATCGACGTCATTGTCTTCTCTCGTTTATGATAGGACGAAGGTGACGCTAAATATTCTACATCATGATATTAACATAAAATTTTAAAAGAAATTAATTGAATTACCGGTTCGAAATCAGCCCGTTTACTCTCAAGGTTTCGGGTCATAATCGGCCCGCCGTCGACCATTTCTAAGAACACCTCTAGTATAAATAAGTAAAAGATAAAAAAACAATTATATGTAGAATATATTAAAATATTGCAGATATTGATTTTGAAGATTTGATTTTATTAAGATTTTGTAATCAAGTCATATATAATACTCCCTCCGTCCCACTCATTGTGTTTACCTTCTCCATAAATGGACGTTTCTCTCATTTTGGCTAAGTTCAAATTGGAAAGTATTAATCTTTCAAAACACTTTAAAAATGGTAGGACTTACCCTTTTTTTTAAAATCTTTTTACACTCTTTTCTTAATCTCTATGTCAATATTACAGACATAATGAGTGAGATGGAGGTCCCTTTGGGGATGGCCTAGCGGTAAAAGTGAGCGTTTGAGATTGAAAGGTCTCAGTTTTGAACTCCATGACACACCTCTATAGGTCGAGTTTGTCACACTTGTACTTGAAAAATGTGATTTACCTTCCCTATGTGGTTTGCAGGCTACTGCACAAGGGACGGGATTTACCCAGTGCCCACCAAAGGTAGCGGTTGCGAGTTCCCATGATATAAAAAAAAAATAAGTGAGATGGAGAGAGTATAGAATATAAATATAATTTTAAATTCAGAAAATTTGATAGATAGATAGATGACACAGTATAGTCTAGGGGTGAAAGTATGGAAAACGGGTTTCCGGGTTACCCATACCCTACCCGTACCCGGCCGGGTATTGGGTACCCAATACCCGTAATTTGCTGGTATTGGATGGGTATGGGTATGAGATTTTTAGAAAATACCCTGACGGGTATACCCGTTAGGGTATTGGGTACCCGGTCAAATACCCGATCAACAATATACAATTATTTATTATATATAATTACTACTTTTATACTATAAATTATAAATATATTCATAATATATATTCATTTTTAAGCTAAAACCTAAATCTAAATATAACTCTAAACACAACCTATGAATAATATATATTCATAATAATTTATTTGTTGAACTTAAATGTTTAAACTACGTTTAGTATTGATTTGTTGTTGTCGTCTAGTTATTGTTATATAGTTGGTTATTAATTTGTCGTTGAAAATTATCGAAAAATCGAGCGGGTGAAAATTTATCATATTTTTGTCCTTTTTAATTATTTTCTAAACGGGTATACCGGGTACCCTATACCCGGGTCGGGTATACCCAGCCGGGTATTGGGTACCTGTTCGACTAAAATGGAAAGGGTATGAGTATTCATTTTTTGCTTATTTGAGTACGGGTACCCGCAAATGCGGGTATGGGTATCCACGGGTACCCGTTTATTCACCCCTAGTATAGTCGATTGGTAGGACTTAACCATTTTCTATCTTTTTACTCTTTTTTTCTTAATCTCAATGCCTAATACTATATTAAAACAATGAGTGGGACGGATGGAGTATAGAATATAAATACGATTTTAAATTCAGAAAATTTGTTGATGAGGTCTAGCTTAATTGGCTAGCTGAGGCACCACAAGTCTTTCTTTAGTGAGAGGTTTTTGGTTCACTCCCACCTGAGCCTGGTGTAGATTTCTCACCTTATTTGATGGTGTAATAATCCACCATGTATGGTGGTATAGTGGTCTCACATTTGTGTGGCGTAGAAGTCTTACCTAAATTGTAGTGTAGTGATTTATTCGATTAGATATTCATACCTTAATGTAATACCTTAAAAAAAACAATTTTAAATTAAGAAAATTTAATAGAAAAATAAATGACATGGTATAGTCAATTGATGGATGCAAAAGATTTATTTTGCTAAGTCATCATCTGAGAATTTAATTTTATGATTTAATTTTTATGTATGAAAGGACGAATATAAAACAATATAGGTGTGAATATATTATGTATATATACATACTTGATAATTTGTATAGCACGTAAAATTTATAAAAAAAATGTCGTTAAAAAATTCTAAAAATATATATATTATTAAAATATATTAAAATATGATAGATATTGATTTTGAAGATTTGATCTTGTTAAGATTTTGTTTCCATATAATATATAATATAGAATATAAATATGATAAATATTAATTTTAAATTTAAAAATTTGAGAATTTAAATAAATAGGAACGGAGGAATATAAGGGATGCTATATAAATTTTTTTTTTAGGTAGAATCGTTTTCGTTTATTCGATCCATCAAATTTTTCATATGTGATGATTATTAATTATTTCTGCGTGTAATCATAATCTATTTGCCTCTATGAGCTCAACCAAAAAAATGAATTAATATTCGTCATCTGTTTATATTTATTTATCTATCTATATTAATATTAAATTATAATAAAATATTAAGTGTTAGAATATTCGAGCATATTTCATAGTTTTATTTTTAATTTATAAATTGTTAGTTTTATAATGTTTATGTATATGATGGGAACACGGAATATAGAGTGACGACAGCATGCACCGTTACTTTACTTACTATTTTTATAAGGAAAAATCATAATCTTCTACGCTGAAGTTAATATTGAATAATGAAATCTTTACGTTTGTATCTCTTTATATTTTAATTAATACCTATATAAGGTCAACTAAAATAATGATATTCATCATCCGTTTGTATTTATGTGTCTATGTATATTAATATTAAAATTATAATAAAATATTAATATTCATGTACGTCATAGTTCATAGTTGTATTTTAATTTATAAACTGTTACTTTAATATATATGATGGGAAATAGGGATGGCAATGGGTCGGGTTTTCGTGGGTACCCGCACTTCCTAAATCATGATGGGATGGGTTTGGGAACTATTAAATAATTTTGGGACGGGTTTGGGTAAAAACATGTAAATCCGTCACGGGTTTAGGTCGGGTTTGAGCAAATACCTTCGGGTACTCACTACCCAAACCCATTTATATATATATATATATATATATATATAAAAGATATTATATGTATAATTTATCATATAATTACAACTATTAGTATAAATATTATAATAGATTTAGGGTTTTATATTATTTTCTTAACCCACACACACATTCCGTAAGAGTCGAGTATTTAATGTTTCTTCTCTACTTCTGTTAATGTACTTCCGAAATATGATGATACAGCGGAGCTTCGATAATTCATAATCTTCTAGTTATGTTTTAAGATTTTGTAAGTTCTAGTATTTTGCATTGAGATTAATGTTAGTGAAATTTTCTATTGATGTTTATGTTTTAATAATATTTATAATATTTTGTTATTTGATGTTTACTTTTTAGTATTCGGGTTTTTAGTGGGTAATAAATGGGTATTACCCAACGGGTTCAGGTCGGGTATGAGTTTTTAAATTATTTTTTAATCGGATTTGGAACGGATTTGGGTGTGAAAAATTTTCATGAGTTTGAGTTTGAGAAATGCTTAATGGGTGGGTACCCGACCTATTGTCATCCCTAATGAAAAACACAGAATAGTGACAACACCGTTTACTATACTACTATTTTTATAATAAGAAAAATCATAAACTTCTATATATGCTGAAGTTAATATGAATAATGAAAATCTTTACGTTTGTATGTCTTTATATTTTAAGTAATAGACATATATTTTTATATGGGTGTATATTGAAAATATAGAAGATGACATCATCAACTAATGATAGCATCAGTTTGAAGACCATCGATAGAAAAACAAAGAATAAATCTATGATTGTGAGAATTTTGAGACTCTGGGATTAGAAAGATTCAAAGAGAAGAGAAGAATTGAAAATAATTGTTATTGATGAATGAGTCACTATTTGTATAGATTTTTATTAAGGAGTTTTGTCAAATTAAATCATGAACTTTTGGTGATTTTGCAATTTAAATTCGAACTTTAAATTTTGGCGAATTAAATCATAAATTTAATTTTTGCAATTGAAGCACCCCCAATATATTTTAAAAAAAATCTATATACAACACATTAAATTTTCTAATTATATCCAAAAAAATTCATAAATTAAATTTTCCACAAAAAGTGAAGAATTCTATTTCCATATGCATGTATTGATAATTGCATGATTTGATAAATCAAAGAGATACAAAATGATTTGATTTAAATTTCCAGATCAGGAATTTATATATTTTTTGTTAAATTAATTCTACCATGTTTTTGGGAAAAAAAAAAATGCCATATATTCAAAAACCAATCTGCTACAAGTTATGAAGGAAATAATTTAATTAAAATTAAGATTGAGTTGTTGAGACTATTTAAAAGAGACAATAGTGTAGCATGATTAAGTATCCTCGTTAACATCTATTCTAATGATTTAAAAAAAAATTTCTAAATGAATTGCATTTTATTTAAAAAAAAATGAAATAATGTACTATAAAATGATACTCCATCTTTTCAACCACATAAGACAATAAATACTCCAGAAATTTATTAAAAGATTTGTCGCTTTATCTTTATGGGGGAAACTTTAATTTATGGAAATTTTTTAGATATAATTTAGAAAATTTAATGGGTTGTATCTAGAATTTTATGTAGATATATTGGGGTGCTTCAATTGCAAAAATTGAAAAGTTTATGTTTAATTCTCCAAAGTTTAAAGTTAGGATTTTACAAAAATTGAAAAGTTTATAATTTAATTCGCCAAATTTTAAAGTTCGAGTTTCATTTTTTTTTTTTAAATTTAATTATTTAAGTATGTAATCTCTATTTTTTTTATACAGAGTACATAATAAATTCAAGAGTCCGTATCAATAGAGCACAATTTGAAGAATGAGCTTGAGACATTAAGCCACTGGCGTGTGTACACCATAGAAATTTAGCTTTGTTCAATATTGATTAGTGGAATATAATTATTTATTTATTATAACATGGTGTATATTTCTTTTAATATAAGGGCAATGTATGGATACAAAGTGGAATAAATAATAAAATTTGCAGAATGAATATTTAATGTAGGTGACGAGATTGCCAGTGAAAACATTGTGATGAAGAAGTTGATGTGATGTTATCGGACAATATTTTTAATGAGATCTAGTTGACCCTATTAAGGCAATAGTGGAAAATACTAATACAGTCTAACATCTTGTTGCTATGAATTTTACTTAGCAATCATATTTGAGGATATCTGGATTTTTGAAATACGAATTACGCGCATCTATTTTAAATTTAAACATATAAATTATTACATAAGTTAATCCCCGTCGAATCTCAACGAGTTACATAATATGATAAAATAATAACGAACAAATAAGAATTACGAGTGAGTTGAAAACATCGTGAGAGAAAAGGGGAATTTGTTGAAGAAAGTAAAGTAAGGTAGGGGAAGTGATTTGTAGTTGGACTATTTTCCATGCTTTTCTGAAGTAGACAAATAAAGTTAATTATTAAATGAAAGTTAATTAAGTTAGCTTATCAAAAAGTTAACTTCATAATTGCTTCTTAAAGAAAATAAATTAACTTGAAAAGATGTAGTTGAAGGAATAAACCTAATTGCTTGTTAATGGTGGGAGAGAAACACAAGATAGTAGTAATAATTTGGATTTCTTATTCCAAGCGATATTCTCGTTAGATATCTTATGTTTTTAGACAGATGCCCTTAAACTTACTAGCCATTCATTGCGTACTACTGAAAGTGGCACACTTCTTTGTTGGAAATGGTTTATAGTTAACCATTAATTGTGGATAAATATTGTTAATTAAACATTTATTATTTAATTAAAATATTTGTTGGATGTTAATTTACACCGTGAATAGATGAACGTGGTATATTTAATATCTCTAAACCGATTTCCGGTAAGTGAGATATTGTATGCTAAAGGTTGAATGTTGAAGTAGTAACTAACATGTTATTAGTTATAATAAATGTTAGTTGTCCCACATCGGTTATATGTGGATGATTTGACTAGCATTTAAGGTTATGTCTGTATGAACTTAATAACTTGTTGGGTTGGTGTGTATGGATGTGTATGGGTGCTCACGCGCGGGTGCTCACGCGCGCGAGCCCCGCCGCCGTCCGGACGGGCGGGCTGGCTCGGGCCTAGGACTTGGACTTGGATCTTGGCAATTGGTGTTTGGGCTTTATCTTTTTGGACCAACTCCACAAGCCCAATTCTTTAATTGTTGAGCCCAATCCGGAAGCCCAGCCGTGTGAAGCCCATCGGCCCAAGACCTTTGGTCTCTGTAACAGCCAAGACTGTTCACTTCCGCTGGCGGTGTTAATGAGACGAGCCCCTCCACATGTCCGAGAGCTGCTATATAAGGGAGGCATCGTCATTTGCATTCGACACTCAGAAAACGCAATCTGCACTTCTCTCTGCATAGCATAGCATTTCATACATTTTCGAGTTCAGTCTTCGTTCCAGTTTAGTTCGCCGGAGCTCGGTTCTGTTTGTGGTGCTACTACAGCCGAGACGTCAAGATCGTTTTAACCTTTGGGGACGAGCCGCCTTACCGTGGCACTACCGGAGCGTATTCTCGTCTTGCGGGCAGAAGTTCTACTTCGGACGATCTCTGGTTTTCCTAATCTCTGTTCTTCAGTTTTCTTTGTAATTCTTACAAGTTCTGTTTTTGTTCAAGTACATCAATAAAAGAAGTATTGTTCATTGATATCTACACGAGCAAGTACCCGATTCCTAACAATCGCAAGACGAGAATAACGAAAGTTACTTGTTCGTGTGCTTCCTCAAATTGAAGTTCAATCTGAAACTCTACTGAAAAGATGTCTACCAATCCAAACACCGGCACTAATTCATCAACCAATTCTGGAACGATTGGCTCCTCGAGCTCAACCATGACTCTTGTTCAACCTGCTGCTCGGCTCATGCCTATCGCCGAGAAACCTCCCGTTTTCTCGGGCACTGACTTCAAAAGATGGTCCCAAAAGATGATATTCTACATCACCATAATGGGGCTTGCTAGCTTCCTGCGTGACGAAAGGCCTCATGTCCCAGCCGAGGACTAGGTAAATGTGCAAGTTCGTATTGACTACGATACTTGGGTGCATTTCGACTATCTATGTCGGAATATGTTGCTGAATGGGCTTGATGATGGCCTGTTCAATGTGTTCAACATCAAGGAGACTGCCAAAGAAATTTGGGATGCTCTTGAGTTGAAGTATCGTGTTAATCCTGCTAGCACGAAGAAGTTCGTAGTGACGAGGCTCACCGAATTCCAAATGGTGGACAATCGTCCTATGATGCCCCAAGTGCAAGAGTTCCAAACTCTTGTGCATGATGTTCATTCCGAGGGGATGCCTCTGCCCGAGGCGTATACTGTGGTGCTCTTGGTTGACAAGTTGCCGCCTAGTTGGAAGGAGTTCAAGGGATACCTTAAGCATAGGCGAAAGGAGATGACCCTTGAAACATTGGTGGCTAAGCTTCAAACTGAAGCTCAAGTCCGTGATCAAGATTTGAAGGCCAAGGCTCCAATGGAGGCTAAGGCTAATTTGACCGATGGTAGGGGCAGACCTTCTAAGAAGCGTCCTTATCCTGCCAAAGGCAAAGGAAAAGAAGTAACACCTCCGACCAAGTTCACTGGAACGTGCTACAATTGTGATAAGCTCGGACATATGGTAAGAACTGCTGTCTGCCGAAGAAGAAGGGAAAGGGCAAGGTCAACCATGTCCAAAAAGACTTCGACACCTGGGACAAAGACGACCTTGTTGCCATGATCACCGAGGTAAACCATGTCTCGGACCCTAATCCTGTTACTTGGTTTCTTGACACAGGTGCGACTGTTCACATCTGTATGAACCGGGACTTGTTCTATACCTACAAGGAAGTTCAAGACCGCTTTGTCACCGAGGCGAGTGACTGTACCTCCCCTGTTCTTGGAGTTGGGACTATTGTACTACAACTCACCTCCGGTGTGGAGATAACTTTGAAGGATGTGCTGCATGCTCCGGCAATCCGCAAGAATTTGGTGTCTGGCATCAAACTAGTTAGGGCTAAGTTTGATATATATCTTCATAGTGATTTTGTAATCATACGTAAGTTTGATAAGACTCTTGGACAAGGTCATATTGTTGATGATATGTTCAAGTTGAGTGTTTGTACTTGTAAGCCTTCTAAGGCAGTTGCTAATGATAATAAAGTTACTACTTCTGCTTACTTGCTTGAGTGTTGTGATTTATGACATTGTAGACTTGGTCACGTAAATCTAAATGCTATAAAAAGACTTGCTAACATGGACTTGTTAAATATTGATTTATCTAAGACACAAGACAAGTGTGAAGTCTGTGTTGAAGCAAAAATGGCTAAGTTACCGTTTAAGTCGGTTGAACGAAGCACCAAACCTCTAGAACTAATTCACACCGATATTTGTGACTTAAAGTTTGTGCAAACTAGAGGTGGTAAAAGGTATTTTATTACCTTTATTGATGACTGCACAAGGTATTGCTACCTTTACTTGTTAAGAAGTAAAGATGAGGCTATTGAAGCTTTTAGAAACTTCAAGAATGAAGCCGAAAATTAACTTGGTTGCCGAATCAAAATGGTTCGAAGTGATAGAGGTGGAGAGTATGTTGCTCCGTTTGCTGAATTATGCAATGAAAGTGGTATAATCCATCGAACGACTGCTCCTTATTCACCACAATCAAATGGCATTGCTGAACGTAAGAATCGTACTCTTAAAGAGATGATGAACGCCTTGTTGATTAGTTTAGGATTACCCCAGAACATGTGGGGGGAAGCTGTTTTGACAGCTAACTATATCTTGAAAAAGATTCCACTCAAAGGGAAGGACGTGACTCCCTATGAGCTTTGGAAATGAAGGAAACCTTCGTATAAATACCTTAAAGTGTGGGGGTGTTTAGCTAAGGTTGAAGTGCTTTTACCAAAACAAGTTACAATTGGACCTAAAACGGTAGATTATATCTTTATTGGTTATGCACTTAACAGCAGCGCGTATCGGTTTGTTGTACACAAATCGGATATACCCGACATTCATGTGGGTACGACGATGGAATCAAGGAATGCTGTATTCTTTGAGAACATCTATCCTAATAAGGATAAGGTTGATCCTAACTCTAGCAAGAGAGTTGAGGATGAAGCAACAAGTTCTAAACTTGTAGATGAGCCTATGAGTTCTGAACCCATATATGGAAATGTTGCATCTGGTTCTAATCCGGTGTTCTATGGACCGCCGAATAGAAAGCGACTTAGGTCTATGCCAGTGAATGAGCCTTGACGAGGTACTAGAGTAAGAAAAGTAAAGATTTATGGATCGGACTACGACTTTTTAATGTTAAACGGTGAACCAGTATCTTTAAAAGAAGCCTTATCTGGTTCGGATGCGGCTTTGTGGAAAGAAGCTATAGACATCGAGATTGAGTCTATTATGCTTAATCACACTTGGGTGTTAGTTGAACAACCACCAGGCTGTAAGGCTTTAGGATGTAAGTGGATTCTAAAGAAGAAATACAAGTGAGACGGTACTATTGATAAATATAAGGCCAGACTTGTAGTTCAAGGCTTTAGACAAAAGGCAGGTTATGATTTCTTTGATACCTACTCGCCCGTGATGAGACTTACTTCTATTAGGATGCTTCTCGCTATTGCTGTTTTGCGCAATCTTGAGATTCATCAAATGGATGTTAAGACTGCATTCTTGCATGGAGAGTTAGATGATGAAATCTATATGAAGCAATCGGAAGGGTTTGTAGTACCTAGAAAAGAGCACATGGTATGCAAACTACAACAGTCTTTATATGAATTGAAACAAGTGCCTCTGCGATGGCACTTGAAATTTGACGAAGTGATGTTGTCAAATGGTTTTAAAATCAACAAGGGTGACAAATGTGTCTATATTAAGAAAACGGGTGATGATTATGTTATCGTTTGTCTTTATGTATGATGGTCCCGATACGAGTTACTGGTGTATGGGGGGGGAGGGAATACACCAATTAGGATTTTTCAACTTTCGAAAAACTTAACACTTGAAATCAACTTCAACTGAGTGAGAGGACTCAGTTGGGATCTCACAGCTGAGTAAGCAACCTCAGCTGGAAGATTGGTGTTGTGCGGAATGTGGTGGAAAATAAACTCGTAAATCAAACTCACGCTTTTATGCACGGTTGGTCAAAACCAAAACTGTTGTTGTGAAAGTATGCAGATTGTATGCGGTTAGTTTGTCAGTTATGATAATAAAGACTGAACACAAAAGAAAACACGACACACAAGATTTACGTAGTTCGGAGAGAACTCCTACGTCCACGGGGAGATGTGAGTCCACACACCTCAGTCCAAGTTCTTCTGGACAGAACCACTCAGCTTATGCGGGCTGAGCAACCGTTACAATTTAGTTTCCGGGCACTAAACAGCCTAAGTCAAGTTTGTGGGTACTTGACGACCTGACTACTCAATTACAGGAAGAGTAAGGTCCTAGCACACTTTTTAGGGTGTGAGAAAGGGTAGGATTTCCAACTACAGCTCGATCAAGAATGAGAGCTGGATCTAAGGCTTGAACGAATAAACACTCAACCTAAGATCAAAAACAGTTTCGAATTCTAGGAACCCTCAGCTACTAATGTTCTCTCAAATTGGAACTCTCAGCTGCTGATGCTCTTAGATGATGATGTTGCAGATTTGCTTTGATTTCTCTCGAGAAAGCTCTTGAATTTTTCGTCGTCTATGTGTCTATCTACATATCTGTACTTCTCGAATGAGAGGATCCCTCTATTTATAGGCGGAGAGAATCAACTAGCCGTTGGAGGAGCAGTTGATCTCTGATCGATTGAAAGCGATGGCTTGTCTCTCATCTCTGCAGACTTTCCCGATATGGCATCTGTGCTCTTCTGCTTTCCATCTGAGACAGCCTTGTGTTGGGCCAGATGGGGTAATGACTGAACGGTCAAACCCTCATGTGACTTCCTTTTGAAATTCAAATCTTTGACAGTCAACTTCGGTTTGTCGGTTGAAAGTCTTGACCTTCATCTGAGTGATCTTCAGCTGATGTTCCGATCTGTCGAGTTCTCAGCTGACTTTGAACTTCAAAACAGTTGAACTCCTTGTTCAGATTCTATAACTGAGGTTCTGAAACTGAACCCTCAGTTGTCTTCCACTTCTTTACTCAGTTGGGTTTGAACCCTCAGATGATTTCTTTTTCATCTGATGTTCTCTTCCTTTCAACTGTTTCTCATCTTATGAACGCTCAGTTGGTTTCCTTCAACTGATGTTCTGAAGACTTCCCCTTGTTTACATCTGAACAAATGAATTCTCAGTTGTCTTTCTTCACAACTGATGTTCTGTCTGAGTGACGCCTTGTTGCCATCTTCAGCTGGAGACCTGTAAAGATAAAATCTTAACTTTGCTCAAACAGCGAGCCTAAATTCTAACATTAGGTACTGGCAACATCTACTCGGTTGGGGTCAGCCGGTTTTGGAATTCATCAAAACTTATACTAATAAATTTCCCAAGAATTTCCCCCTTTTTGATGATGCCAAAACCACTTACAACTTGAAACCACTACTGATCTAAACCTCACTAACTTATCTAAAATCTCAGCTGAAATTCTAGACAGTCTATAAGATAAAACATCAAAGGGTTAGCACAGTTATAACATGGTATTTAAAAGACTTTGTGATTCAAAGCTTGGACAATGAGGGATTGTTCATCAAGGTGAATCTTATAACTGAATAGTTTTCATTTCAACTGATTGTTACAAAAGATAGACTCAAAAAATCAAAAAAATTACAACAGTTGCTAGAAAACTAACTGAGCTAGTATTGTAGCCCATACTTGCCAAAAATCCTTACAAAAATTTCGCTCTTAGCAGGTGACTCCTTAGAGATGTCCACTCCATGCTCCTTGCAGACCTGCCTCGCCTCAGATGCAATCTTCTGACGGTTCTGGTTGCTGGAATCCGAGAGAAGAGGTGGCCGATAAGTAACCCTCTTGGGAACTGGAACAGTGTTCAAGTCCAGGTTGGCGTCAATCATGGCCCTCCTGAATTGACTGAACATGCCCGGGTCACCTGAGTGCAACTCAGTCAGCGCCTCTTTGAACGCTCTCCTTGGGTCGTCAGTTGCGTAAACCTTCCTGTAATAGAAGTCGTTCACGAACTCCTGCTTGAACATCTCCCAATCCTCATTCCACTCGGTCGGCATCCACTTGTCAGTATGCCTGAACCGACTCTCAACCTTGGACTTTAGAGGCAACCTTTGTTGCTTCAACCGAGCTTCCGCTTTTGATTGGATTCTGTTGATGCGGCGTCGGCTGCGGGAGGCAACGTTGCGGTCCAGGTTCTGAGAAACCTTCTTCAGCTCAACCTCGAACTGGTTCACCCTCCTCGCCTGGCTGGCGGCAAACTTTCTGATCCAGCTCGGGTTCATGTAGTCCTTCTCCTCTACATCCATAGCCTTGGCCGCTGCAATGCACTCTTCGGTTGTTATCCCGTCGAGTTCAGAATCCAGCTCGGCTGCGATCTCGGCTATGGAGCTGTAGGAAACTCCAATCTTCTTTGCCTGCTCCAAGTCCTTAGACATTTCGACTCCACCTACTTCGGTTGTCTTGGCAGCAGCAGACTTCCTTCTCCTCAGCTGAGATTTGGATGGTTGAGCAGCTGGCACTCCTTCTTCTTGGGTCTCTTCTTCTTCCTGTGCTTCACCCTCCTTCTCCTTCTCTTCCCCCTTTTTGGCATCAGCAACAAGGCTTGCTACTGAACCGTCCAGAGAGTTGAGTTTGGCCTCGGTAGATTGAACACGGTTGAAGAGTTCATCGACCGGACACTCCAGTTCGATCTTCTTCGCCAGTTCGGAGTCCTGGCGCTCTTGTTCTGCCTTCTTCAAGACAGAGAGGTTGTCGTTGACCTCTGTCTGAAATGCAACGAACTCAGCCCAACGCGACTCGAACCGGGACTCCCATTCAGCATCCTGCGTCTGTTGGGACTTGGCCAGATTTGAGTCAGCCAAGGACTTGAAGACATTCACTTCCGACTTCAAGCCCAACAGAGTGGATTTCAGTTCCGACACGTCCTGACTGGTGGAGGAGGAGAGATCATTCATCTTCATCTTCAGCTTGGCATTCTCCTCCATCAGTTGTTGATACTTCACTTCTTGAGCTGCCAACTCCCTCAGTTGGTCATCGTGTTGGTGCTGGAGGTTGGCGAGCAGCTCGGTCCTCAACTGGTTTACCCTCTCAGCCATTAGCTCGCAGATTTGTTCTGTTGAAGGAGCGAGCTGAGCAGGTGGAGAGGCTTGAGCAGACTGAGCTAAAGGCTCAGCTGTGACCATGGCTTGACGGTTTGCCAGGTACAGCTTCAGGTTCTCCTCCTCTTCTTTTGCGGCGGCGGCTGTTGCATCGACATTTTCAAGGAAGTCAGCTGATTTCACCAACATGTTGTCAAGGAAGTCGACACACTCCTTTTCAGCTGCCTCCCTTGTGTCCTTCCCTTCAGCCAGACTCTGGTCCAACCGTCTAGTGAGCAACGCGATCCGGTTGTTGTACGCCACCTCCAAGTTGGAATAGTTGAAGTAGGCTCGGATGCAGGACTCGTCAGATTTCAGCCTGTCCCAGCTCAGTACCCTGATCGTGTCTTCCTTGACATACCACTGGCTAAAGATCAGGTGGAACTGGTACAGTAGCTCGGTTCCCAGTGTGGCGAAGATGGGCATGTCGCGAGCCGCAGGGAATAGACCCAACAGCTTTTGAAAGCAGTAGGCCACCCTGCCTTCGTGCTCGTCAGCAACAGCCTGCAGGTCCTCCGCTTCATTGATCGGGGAGGGGGTGAGATTGTATGGTTCGAGTTCAAGAGGTTCATCGATGTTGGCCAAAGAGTCGGTCACAACACCGGCATCGAGCTGAGAGCTCGGAATTTGGGATTCAGTTGGGGAAGAGGGTGGAATGGTTTCCTCAACATCGGCCGAAGGAGAGGTCACGATGTTGGCATCGAGCTGAGAGCTCGGAATTTCTGGCTCGGTTTGGGTAGAGAGAGCAAGAGGCTCTGGGGGCGGTACAACATTTGCTCCAGCTGTGGGGGAGGTGGTAGCATCTTCGAGGTCCTCAGATAAGGAGGATGCATCCGACGTCTCCATGCCCTCAGCCTCATCAGCTCCGGGGCCTCGAGGTGCGATCTCGAATGATACGGCCTCAGCTGAGCGGCTGGATTCGGAACGCTCCTCAGCAGGTGTGGACTCGACCTGCGCTCCCTCCTCGTCTGGAGCTTGTTCCTCAGCTGGCTCCTCAGCTGGAACCTCAACTGGCTCATCAGCTGACTCGTCAGCTGGAACATCAGTTGGCTCATCAGCTGGCACCTCAGCTGCCTTCTTGATTGTCTTCTTGAACCTTACCCTTAACTTTTTCTGGGCAGGTTTATCAGTCGACTCCGTCTCAACGTCAGCTCGGCGACGTGAGGCTTTGGATTTTATGGGGCGAGCAGCAGCTTGTTCTCCCTCAGCTGTTGACTCAGCTGGCCTTCCCGACTCCCTCTTGTCCTTGGGAGTGTAGACACTCCTCAGCACCTCATGTGCTTTCTTGGCCGTCGGGAACAGCAACAGCTTCTTCAGCGGCGTCTCCTCGCAGTCAGCCCAGACCATGTTGCGGTCCTTTGTTGCGAGGAGGATGAGGGCGGAGATTTTGCATCCGAAGTTGAGCGTGCCCTTCACACTCAGCAGCTTCTCTCCAGACTCAGTCGTAGTCTCAGAGATCTTCGACTTCTCCATCATCAACTGGTTCAGAAAAAATTGGAACCAGTTGATTTGGTGTTGGTGCTCCAGGGCCAACAGCTGTTTCAACTTGGGTCGGCTGATGTCGCCGAACGCGCCACTGTATCCGAACACGACCTTCGACACGGTGTCGAACAGCAGGCGGTGTTCAGGCTTCAGCTTAGTCCTTTGCATGTTGCTCCTCAACTGCTCTGGCTCGATCAGAGCATCCTGTAGAAATTCATCCGCCTGTTCGTCGGTAATATTCTCCAGGAACTCGGTGGCGGTGTGATTGATTGGTATGATGTATCGGAGGACATCGGACACGTCAATGGAGAAGGAGACACGACGTATTGTCCTTGCCGGAACATCCCTTTGTCGGCAGGACACCGTCGTAGAAACTCCCTCTGAACCGTCAAGGGGGCGAAGAAGATTGACGTAGAATTCTCCGACTTGACGCCTGAGCAAGTGAGACGGACAGAGCTTGGCCCATTCCAGAAGTCCGTTCTCACGGAGAGTGTTGGCGAGAGGGGCTAGGACCGGCGACTCTAGATCCTCGTCGGAGAGGATCTGCTCGAAGTGAATCTTCGATACTAACATATCGAACGACTCTTCATACGTTGTAGGCACGAGGGAAGGTCCGGATGATGCCATTCTTTTGCTTTTGGGTGCCATTAAATCACTGCAAAGGTAAAATATATAGGGGAGGAAGAAATCTATTTGCAGAAAAGGGTTAGGCAGAAAAACTGGAAGATGATGAATAGTATGATTGATAAGCACGAATGAGGAAAGTAGGAGATATCTTCCTGATTTTTCGCCTCATATAGGTCTTTGACTTGGATGAGATCAACGGCTGGGGTTAAATGGCGCGAATCCATCAACGGCTGGGATTACACGACTGTTGACTATCTTTGACTCGACATTTTGATCCGAGTTCCAACCAGCGCGTGAGAAGGTGTACAGTTTCATGTCAGCCCAGTCGCACTATAAAGTAGGCTATGGATGCTCAGCCGTACTTTACATTTAATGCGACATGATGGCTATTTTAATATAACTGACTAGCACAGGAATGTTTGAATTTATTTCAAACATTCTCATTTAAGAATATAACACCTTCAGTCATAAATGATACCTGCCAGCTGATGTCTGAATCAGCTGTGTTCATTAGTCGAGTTCCTCAGTTGCCGCATACCATCAGCTGACTCGAGTTCGTCTGTTCAGCTGACGTTTGACGTCTTCAGTTGGCAATCAGTATCTGATATTCCTCTTTCAGCTGAGCTTCCCCCTTCATCTGAGCTTTCCCCTTAAGTTGATATCCGATTCTTCAGCTCGGATGAATCCTTATCAGCTCAGATGACTCTTCTGCTCGGATGACTCTTCAGCTCGGATGAGTTTTTAGCTCGGATCCAAAAGTCCTAGAAGATCACACAGCATCTTGAACCGGGCTTCAGGAAGAGGTTTGGTGAGGATGTCAGCTCTCTGAATCTCAGTTGGGATCTTCTCCATGGACACATCCTTCTTCTCAATATGATCTCGGATGAAGTGATGACGAATATCGATATGCTTAGTCCGAGAGTGATGAACAGGGTTTAGAGAGATAGCTATGGCACTCGAGCTATCACAATGTATGGGAACCTGTCCAGTTGAGACTTCATAATCTCTCAGCTGCTGCTTCAGCCACAATACTTGCATGCAACAGCTTCCGGCAGCCATGTACTCTGACTCGGTTGTCGAAGTAGCAACACACGCTTGTTTCTTGGAGAACCATGAAACCAGCTTGCTTCCCATGAACTGACAGTGTCCAGAAGTAGACTTTCTGTCCAACCGATCTCCTGCTAGGTCGGCATCTGAGTATCAAGTCAGCTGGATATTGTCATCAGTTGGGTACCACAATCCAACATTGACAGTTCCCTTCAGATACTTAATGATGTTCTTTGCTGCCAACATGTGTGCTTCTCTTGGTTGGACTTGAAAACGAGCACACACTCCAACTGCGTATGAAATGTCTGGTCGGCTGGCAGTTAGGTAGAGCAGCGAACCGATGATCCCTCTATATTGGCTGGCATCAATGAGCTTTCCCTCAGCTCCTGGTTCGATCTTCCAGTTCGTGTTCATAGGGATCTTGGTTGTCTTACTTGTCTGCAATCCGAACTTGGTGATGAGCTCCCTTGTACATTTGGACTGGTTGATGAAAATCCCTTCAGGTGACTGCTTCACTTGTAATCCAAGGAAATAATTCATCTCGCCCATCATTGACATCTCGAACTTTTCCTTCATAAGATCGGAGAATTTCTTGCACAACTCCTCCGACTTGGACCCGAAAATGATATCATCGACATAAATTTGCACGACAAGTATATCTTCTCCAACTTTGATGGTGAACAGAGTTTTATCAACTGAACCTCGTTTGAACCCCGAGTCCAGAAGAAATCCACAAAGAGTGTCATACCATGCTCTTGGTGCTTGCTTTAGACCATAGATAGCTTTCTTCAGCTTGTACACTCTTCCATCTCCAGTCTTAAAACCAGGAGGTTGTTCAACATATACATCTTCTTTTATATCCCCATTGAGGAATGCATACTTCACATCCATCTGATATACTTTGAACTTGTGATGTGCGGCATAAGCTAGAAAGATCCGGATGGCTTCAAGCCTTGCAACTGGTGCAAAGGAATCTTCAAAGTCAATTCCTTCTTGTTGGCAGTATCCTTGAGCTACCAACCTTGCTTTATTCCTCACAATGAATCCAATGGCGTCTCTCTTGTTTTTGAAAATCCACTTTAGTCCAATCACCTTGACACCATTTGGTCTTTCTACCAACTCCCATACACAGTTGCGTAGAAACTCATTCAATTCTTCTTGCATGGCTGTTGTCCAGTGGATACAATTGAGAGCTTCCCCAACATTCTTCGGTTCTGGAACATCAGCTACATAGCAAGAAATCATGGCAACATCTCCAGCTTGCTCGAACTCCTCTAGAACTGCCAATTCCTCAGCATATTGGGCATAAGTGTTGGATTCTTCCTCGGTTGATTCTGGATTTGCAACTCTGCTCCGTGTGTGCACACCCTCGGTTGGATCTCCGATGATGTCGTTGGTGGAATGAACTTCATACCATCTTCGGTTGCATCTTCCTTCTTCTTCCAACAGTGGCTGTTCAGACATCTGAGTTGGAGTCTTCAGAGCTGGTGATTGATCAGCTGTTGAGTCTGGATCCTCAACATTTACAATAGATTGAACTGAGTTCGGTTGGGCATCGGATGCTGATGCAGTTGGAGGGACATCAGCTGAAGTTCCCCCTAGGGACGAGCTGAGGTCTTCGCATTCATCTTCAGAGGAGTATGGGTCCTCATCCTCAGTTGCCCATACCAGTGGTTCAGCTCGGTTCTTTTCCCGAAGAGCTTGCGATCTGGTGAGAACTGGTAGAACAGCTGGATCCGCGTGTTGTTCCTTTACCTGTTCCCTGCACTCGAAGGAAGATTCATCAAAACTAACATGAGGTGTTATTTCCACAACACGAGAGCTGTTGTTGAAAACTCTATATGCCTTGATCCGAGCTGCATATCCAAGAAATATGCCCTTCGAAGCTTTGGCATCAAAGGTTTTCAACTGTGTCTTCCCATTGTTGTGAATATAACACTTAGATCCAAAAACACGAAAATAAGAAATATCTGGCTTTCTGCGTCTCCACAGCTCGTAGGGCGTCTTTCCCAACCGCTTGGTGAGAAGAGATCGATTCTGTGTGTAGCATGCTGTGTTGATCGCTTCAGCCCAAAATCTCTTAGGCAGTGCTGAGCTCGCTAACATGGATGTGGCTGCATCCTTCAGAGTTCTATTTCTTCGCTCAGCTACGCCATTCTGTTGTGGAGTACGCGCGGCTGATGTCTGATGGGTTATGCCATTCTTCTCGCAATACTCAATGATGGTTTCATTTAGAAACTCCGTTCCACGATCTGATCTGATAGATATGATCTTCATCTCTTGTTGGTTCGATATCCGATCCATCATCTTGGGCAGCTCATCTCGGGTCTCACTTTTGTGGCGCATGAAGATGGTCCACGTATATCTTGAGAAGTCATCAGTTACAACCAATGTATATTCGTTTCCATTAATGCTTTTTGGTGTAACTGGCCCGAAGAGATCCATGTGGATCAGCTGTAACACTCGGTCAGTTGAAGGAGTTGACTTCAACCGGAAGGAGGTTCTAGCAAGCTTTCCCAGCTGGCATGCACTGCAGATGTGTGTTGTTGAAAACACTCGGTTAGGTATGCCTCTTGCATGTTCTTGTCTGGCAAGTCGGTTCATCGTCTTGAAGTTCAGATGGTTGAGCCTTTTGTGCCACAGCCAGCTCACATCCGAACTGCTCTTTGACAACAGGCAAGTGTCAGGGAGGCTGCTGTTCCAGTCAGCGTAGTATACATTCCCTGTTGGAGATCGATTTCCCAACAATATCACCTGCTTTGATCCGACATCTTTAACTCTGCAACCCTGAGCATCAAACTTGACAGAGAACCCATTATCACAGAATTGGCTGATGGAGAGCAGGTTATGCTTCAATCCATCAACAAAAGAGACATTAGAAATTGAAACATGATTGGTTTCAAGGGTACCGTAACCTCTGGTATAACCTTTTGAGTTATCACCAAAAGTAACTGATGGACCTTCTATCTCCACGAAACTTCCAAGCAAATCCTTCAGATTTGTCATGTGTTTCGAGCATCCACTATCCATCACCCACATTGTTGTAGATGCCTTCTTCTTCCTCAGCTGTTTCTCCTGTACCTGCAAGGAGAAACTCGCTTAGGTCCCCAATTTCAGTTGGGTCCTGGAGGGTTAGAACCAGTTCCCGCTGGAACCGTGCGTCGCTTTTCTCTGTACACTCGAATAGCCTTGTCATTCCAAATGATCTGCCCATTTTCATCAATTATAACAACACCCCGGTTATCCTTAGGCTTGTTGTTTGAAATGATGCTCTGTTTCTTGGGAGGAGTTGGATTTCTCCCATGTTGGGCTTTAGGAGGTGAGGCTTTCCCCCTGTTTTGATGGCGATTCTTATCCTGTTGAGTTTGTCTGTGAGGTCGGACGCCATTGTGGAATCTTCTTGGCTGATTCTGATTCCATTGCCTTGGCTGTTGACGATAGTTGTTCATGCCCGGATGTTGATTCATGTTGTGGCATGAGTAACCATAGCTGTCGTAACTTTTCCACATAGGTTGACTCTGTTGGAACCTCTGATTGTTGTGGTGATGGAACCGTTGTTGATTATGTCGATTGAAGCTTGGTCGGTTCTGTTGGTTCCATCTCTGCTGTGGTTGGTTTGTTGGTCGGTTATCACGTCGGTTCTGAGCTTGGATATGTTGTCGATTTTGAGCTTGATTGCGACTCCGACGTCTCCGGTTCCTCCGTTGAGTCTTGGAACATTCCCCCTCGGTTGTAGACTCCAGGGACTGTTTCATTGGTGCTCCATCTGCAGCTCCTTTGCCTTTCTCAGCCGTAGTTACCTTTATCGGTTGTGAGGGTGTTTATTCAGTTGCATACTCAACTGTGTTAGGTTTGGCAACCATGACTTCCTCAGCCCTGGTGAAGGTAGCTGGTGGAATTCCAGTGTCCTTTGTCACGTCGTATCCGAGTCCAGACATATCATCCGTTTGCCGTCTGTATTTGATGAGATTCTCGATGATCTTGGATGACCGATATAGCTCTGTCAGGTTGTCCTTCTCAGTCTGAAGATCCTTGAGAAGAACAGCTATATGCTCGGTCTGGGCATCTGATGTCTTCATCAGCTGGTCGATCTGAGCCTCTTGCTTGTTCAACTGTTCGTTCTGTGCCTTGATCTGTTCCTTCAACTGTTCATCGGTTGAAGCCTCAGTTTGGTTGGCTATACTCAGTTGACTTTTCAGCTGGTCAATTTCTTCAGCTTGTCTCTTGATCAGATCGTCCTTTTCGGTTAAGGAATCTTCAAGCTTGGCGAACTGGGCTTGAAGACTCTTAAACTCAACCGACTGCTGATGCAGTTCCTCACTGAGTTCTTGAAAATCATTCCAGGAGGGTTCCAACTCATCGTTCATAGATTCCTGCATGTTAGAAATATTGGAAGAATTTAAGCGAGCAGGATTAGATTGTACCTCAATATCATCTTGGTCGGTTCCAAGTGCCATGAGGCATTGATCCGGACTGATGACTTTGTTGGTAGAGGTCAGGTCATCCTCATCTTCAGTGTCTGTGAAGATGTCCATATCGTCAGCTGCCTCTTCAGCTACCATGGCCTTATTCTTTGCAGTTTGCTTCGCCCTCAGTGCTTCTCTTTCCTTCTTTGAGAGGTCTGGGCAATCGGCTTTGAAGTGTCCTTCCTTGCCGCATTCGAAGCAACCATTGGTGACTGGCTTCGAACTGTCTCGAGTTCGGTTTGATTTATAGAAACGTTTATATTTGCCGAACCGAGTATCCATATCGGCTAACTTCTTTGACAACGCTGCAATGTTCTGTTGCAGTTCTTCTCTGCTCGGCTCCTTTGCAGTCGTGTCAGCCGACCTGGTTGGCCTTGACGATCTCGACTTTGAGTAGTCAGCTCGGAGGGCAACTGACTTTGATGCTGAGCCGACGTCCTCAATTCTATTTGTCTGACTTGAGGGCTGCGACCTCCTTCTGTTGACCTTATACTCATTTCCTTTCAAGATTGAGAACAATATTTCAGTTCCCATTTCACCTAGGTCAGCTCGGCTCTCGTGGATATTTGTGAAAGTATCCCACTCAGCCGGTAGAGCTTGCAACACTTTGAGGTTTATTTCTCTTAGAGTGTATTTTCCTTTCCGGATGGATTGGATTCTTCTAATGATGTCCATAAACCGAAGCTCTAGCTGATCTATAGTCTCATCAGGTCGCAGACTGAAATTGTCAAAATCTTGACATGCATGCGAGAACTTGTTTTCCTTTGTCTCGTCGCTTCCTTCACTTAGCGAGGCCAGGATGTCCCACATCTCTTTTGCGGTCTCACACTCCTCTATCCAGGGCAGATAATCTTGTCCAACCGTGGACATTATTGTGCTCTGAGCCCAGATATCCAGCTGGCTCACCTTGGCCTCCTCCGGAGTGTAGTCCTCTGGCTGTTTCTCCACATACTCCACCACTGCATCTCCATCGTTGGGATTTGTGGGAGTGCGAAGTATTCTGTCTCGTATGACGATTGGTCCAGATGTGAGAACTTGTTGCATCCTATGATGTTTGGACAAAAGGATCTTCTTCATTCGAGTTCTCCATGATGTATAGTTGACAACAGAGAACATGACTGTGATCTTGTCCTTGACGTCCATCTGCACAAACAAAAACAGGACAACAAAAATGCGAGCAAGAATGCACTAGCGTGAAAAGATCTGTTCAGTTGACCACTGAAGAAAATTCTCGAATTCACACCTCGTGAAACAGAGTCAGCAGTCTTTTGAACCACTGCTCTGATACCACTTGATGGTCCCGATACGAGTTACTGGTGTATGGGGGGGGGGGGGGGGAATACACCAGTTAGGATTTTTCAACTTTCGAAAAACTTAACACTTGAAATCAACTTCAACTGAGTGAGAGGACTCAGTTGGGATCTCACAGCTGAGTAAGCAACCTCAGCTGGAAGATTGGTGTTGTGCGGAATGTGGTGGAAAATAAACTCGTAAAATCAAACTCACGCTTTTATGCACGGTTGGTCAAAACCAAAACTGTTGTTGTGAAAGTATGCAGATTGTATGCGGTTAGTTTGTCAGTTATGATAACAAAGACTGAACACAAAAGAAAACACGACACACAAGATTTACGTGGTTCGGAGAGAACTCCTATGTCCACGGGGAGATGTGAGTCCACACACCTCAGTCCAAGTTCTTCTGGACAGAACCACTCAGCTTATGCGGGCTGAGCAACCGTTACAGTTTAGTTTCCGGGCACTAAACAGCCTAAGTCAGGTTTGCGGGTACTTGACGACCTGACTACTCAATTACAGGAAGAGTAAGGTCCTAGCACACTTTTTAGGGTGTGAGAAAGGGTAGGATTTCCAACTACAGCTCGATCAAGAATGAGAGCTGGATCTAAGGCTTAAACGAATAAACACTCAACCTAAGATCAAAAACAGTTTCGAATTCTAGGAACCCTCAGCTACTAATGTTCTCTCAAATTGGAACTCTCAGCTGCTGATGCTCTTAGATGATGATGTTGCAGATTTGCTTTGATTTCTCTCGAGAAAGCTCTTGAATTTTTCGTCGTCTATGTGTCTATCTGCATATCTGTACTTCTCGAATGAGAGGATCCCTCTATTTATAGGCGGAGAGAATCAACTAGCCGTTGGAGGAGTAGTTGATCTCTGATCGATTGAAAGCGATGGCTTGTCTCTCATCTCTGCAGACTTTTCCGATATGGCATCTGTGCTCTTCTGCTTTCCATCTGAGACAACCTTGTGTTGGGCCAGATGGGGTAATGACTGAACGGTCAAACCCTCATGTGACTTTCTTTTGAAATTCAAATCTTTGACAGTCAACTTCGGTTTGTCGGTTGAAAGTCTTGACCTTCATCTGAGTGATCTTCAGCTGATGTTCCGATCAGTGGAGTTCTCAGCTGACTTTGAACTTCAAAACAGTTGAACTCCTTGTTCAGATTCTATAACTGAGGTTCTGAAACTGAACCCTCAGTTGTCTTCCACTTCTTTACTCAGTTGGGTTTGAACCCTCAGATGATTTCTTTTTCATCTGATGTTCTCTTCCTTTCAACTGTTTCTCATCTGATGAACGCTCAGTTGGTTTCCTTCAACTGATGTTCTGAAGACTTCCCCTTGTTTACATCTGAACAAATGAACTCTCAGTTGTCTTTCTTCACAACTGATGTTGTGTCTGAGTGACGCCTTGTTGCCATCTTCAGCTGGAGACCTGTAAAGATAAAATCTTAACTTTGCTCAAACAGCGAGCCTAAATTCTAACATTAGGTACTGGCAACATCTACTCGATTGGGGTCAGCCGGTTTTGGAATTCATCAAAACTTATACTAATAAATTTCCCAACAATGTAGATGACATGTTGATTATGGGTAGTAACTCTCGTGTGATTGGTGAAACAAAGAGGATGCTAAGTATGATTTTTAGCATGAAAGATATGGGTTTGACTGACGTTATTCTTGGAATTAAGATTTTTAGAACGCCCAATGGAATTGCTTTATCGCAATCTCACTATATTGAGAAAGTGTTGAGGAGATTCAATGCTTATGATAAACCCATTGTAAAAACTCCTTGGGAACTGAATGTTCATCTAAGTGAGCACAAGGGAGAACCTGTGGGTCAAGATGAATATGCTAAGATCATTGGGAGTTTGATGTATTTGTCAAACTGTACCCGACTTGATATAGCATGCTCGGTTCACAAGTTGAGTAGCTATACTGCTAATCCAAGTAATGAACATTGGAGAGCCCTAGAGCGCGTACTGGGTTATTTGAAATATACTCAGAAATTTGCGATTCATTATTCAATAGAGCCTGTTGTACTTGAAGGGTATGGTGATGCTAATTGGATATCTGACTCCAAAGACTCGTTTTCTACGAGTGGATACGTGTTTACTATTGGGGGTGGTGCAGTATCTTGAAAGTCTAAGAAACAGACTTATATTGCAAGGTCTACCATGGAATCTGAATTCATAGCTTTAGATAAAGCTGGTGAAGAAGCTGAATGGCTTAAAAATTTCCTCGAGGATATTCCATGTTGGACGAGGCATGTGTCGTCTGTATTAATACACTGTGATAGTCAATCTGCTATTGGACGAGCACAAAATATGTTTTATAACGATAAGTCTCGACATATTCATTGACGACATAACACCGTAAGGCATTTGATCTTGAGTGGGGTTATCTCAATTGACTATGTGAGGTCGATAGATAATCTAGCGGATCTGCTGATTAAGAGCATTAATCGAGATCAAATGTATAAACTGTTAGAGGGAATGTGTGTTAAATCCACATCTTAAGGATGATTATAGCGGATACCCAACCTTGCAGACTGGAGGATCCCAAGAGCTTGGTTCAATGGGACAACGATGTTATAAGAATCCGTGTGTTAAACACTCAAACATACCTATTCTCTAAGAACAGTGAGAGTTTGTTTACCTACACGTGGTAAGGTTAAGTCTTATGACTTTTAATGATTCTTGGATACCTCGGAGAGGTCAAGTATAGTAGGATACTTGGGAATAAGAGTCACTTATATGAGTGTGAAGTGAGGGCCACTTCAATTGATACACTTATGAATCCAAAGGGGTGTCCAAGGTTGAAAAGGATACTAAACGTTAGAACGGACGGAATTGAGATGATATTGTATCAATATTGTTGTCTCGGCATACACCATGGAGGACTAGTTCAAGGTTTTCATAACCACTATGCCGTCGATGATGTTGACTATGGATAGGTTCAAGGCCACAAACTACCTAGCCAAATCCAGTATTGTCTCTTGAGGACTGAACTTTGCATTTGCATTCATTTTGCATTGGCATTCTCACTCATGTAGGGGATTGTTGGAAATGGTTTATAGTTAATCATTAATTATGGATAAATATTGTTAATTAAATATTTATTATTTGATTAAAATATTTGTTGGATGTTAATCTACGCCGTGAGTAGATGAACGTGGTATATTTAATATCTTTAAACCGATTTCTGGTGAGTGAGATATTGTATGATAAAGGTTGGATGTTGAAGTAGTAACTAACATGTTATTAATTATAATAAATGTTAGTTGTCCCACATCGGTTATATGTGGATGATTTGACTAGCATTTAAGGTTATGTCTGTATGGGCTTAATAACTTGTTGGGTTGGTGTGTATGGATGTGTATGGGTGCTCACGCGCGGCACACACACACGCGCGCGCGCCGACGACGCCGCCGCCGTCCGTCTGGACGGGCGGGCTCGGGCTCCGGCCTGGGACTTGGACTTGGATCTTGGCAATTGGTGCTTTGGGCTGGTGTTTGGGCCTTATCTTTTTGGACCAATTCCACAAGCCCAATTCTTTAATTGTTGAGCCCAATCCGGAAGCCCAGCCGTGTGAAGCCTATCGGCCCAAGACCTTTGGTCTCTGTAATAGCCAGGACTGTTCACTTCCGCTGGCCACCTCTTCACGTCCAGAAACCGTCGGCCATGAATGGCTGTGTTAATAAGACGAGCCCCTCCACATGTTCGAGAGCTGCTATATAAGGGATGCATCGTCATTTGCATTCGACACTCAGAAAACGCAATCTGCACTTCTTTCTGCATAGCATAGCATTTTATACACTTTCGAGTTCAGTCTTCGTTCCAGTTTAGTTCGCCGGAGCTCGGTTCTGTTTGTGGTGCTACTACAGCCGAGACGTCAAGATCGTTTTAACCTTTGGGGACGAGCCGCCTTACCGTGAGCACTACCGGGGCGTATTCTCGTCTTGCGGGCAGAAGTTCTACTTCGGACAATCTCTGGTTTTCCTAATCTCTGTTCTTCAGTTTTCTTTGTAATTCCTACAAGTTCTGCTTTTGTTCAAGTACATCAATAAAAGAAGTATTGTTCATTGATATCTACACGAGTAAGTACCTGATTCCTAACATTCTTTTCGACACAATTGTTTAATAGAAGAGTTATTAAAAATAGTAATAGAGGTTTGTAAGTGATGGAGCCGATATATTTTTGTGAAAAAAAAATAATTTCCTTTTTTGAACTGTGTCCCTTCGAATAAACGACCCAATAATAAGTATGTCAGTTGAAATGAGACGATTTTGGATAATAAGAATAACCGGGCGTTATTTTTTTTATATAATTTGGGTATAAAAACCAAAAATAAAAATTGGACGTATATAATTTTGTTTAATTATGAAAAAGTAGTAATAATGTGGATACAACCAATACTACTAGATTTTAGTGGACAACGTACTTTTGTTGCGTGCGTGCAATAAGGAAAAAAGATAAAGAGAATCAACCCAAATACATATACTGTTATGAGATTTCAAAAAAAAAAAAATGTTTGAAATTGGTTTAGGAAAAATTAATGATGTCGAATGTTGGAATTGGATGTTCGGAAAAGAACAATGAAGTTGACTGGACAACAAAGTGTAATGCAAATTGGCCCCATTAGTCCCCCATTTACTACACATCTTTCATCAATATGTGTCTATATTTACAACCACCTCATATCTATTTCTTTCACATGTCATCTTCTTGCTTATTATTTTGCCCATTTATTTTTTGATATCTAAAATAAATAAAATATGATTACATATTTTATTTTCATATGTAGGTTTACGACATATGCAGAGTAGAAAAAAGTGATAAACCTGTGGGATGATATGAATGGTAATTTGTACAATTTTTAGAGAGTATTTGTGATTATAGTGTCTACTAAAAATATCACATAACTTGATATGATTTTTCAACTAATTTAATGCGAGTCGGTTGGGGAAGTCCACTTTTTAGTTTTTACAGTGGATATCAGACCTTTTTTTTTTTTTACTATAGATTAACTTTTAAGTTTCAATTATAGCCCACTAATATGTGGACAAATCATATCAATTAAGACGCAAAATGACATAAAATTATGCCTTAAATTAGTCATAAACACTATCACAATCAGTTACCTAATTTATCAATCAAAATGAACTTTTCTTCCAACAACTTGCTTGAAAAGAACTACTACATCAATTTCAAACCTTTAATAATTTCTAATTACTATATGTGTTTCATACATAGAAGAAAAACAAAAAAAAGAGAGAAAAAGAAAGAAAAACATTATAAATATATATATCCACAGATATTTAAGATTATGTGGTCATCTAATAATTCTTGCAAAAATTAAAATTTCTTATCTGTCAATATATTAGATTATGGACAAAGCAAGTGCTACCCACAATATCAATGGCAAAAAGTGACTACATTTTATCATGCAATTGAATTAGGACCAATAAATCCAATTATTATCAAAGTTTTAATTCGCTTGATCGATAAATTAATTAATGTACCTAGTAAAATTAGATAGGCTTAATTGTTAGGTAGCTTATGACTTTTAATTAGTATAGTATAGTATGTACAATATATATATATATATATATATATATACATAATTAATCACTTTTTCCAACCTGAATTGATTCCTATCAAAGTCCTAAAACAAATTAATTAACATTGAATCCCCGACAAAATATTACATTCTTCACATCAATCATTCCCTCCTACAGTTTCAAGGGTTTTGCGAATACGTAACGAAGAATGCACAAAAAAAAAGGGAATAAGAATTTAATCACCTTCTTATGATAATTATGTGCATGAACCATATACGTGTCCTGCTACGCGATTGATTAAATTTATTTCAAATAACTCACCAATTTACATGTCACGTAAAATATTCGGGCCCTATGCCTATGCCCAATCATCAAGTCATGCGCTGAACAAATTAAAAATACATAACTAGCTCTGAGGTTATTACTTGAACAAAAAAACTTTTTAAAATTTTGAAACGCATATTTTTTCTTTTCGATAGCTTTTACGTGGACGTGTATATATGTATATATAAATAATATTAATATATGTGAGTATATGATGACTAGAGCAATAAAATCTTAATGCTCACACTATTAAAAAAAAAAGGCAGCAATAAATATAATCATATTAATGAGTGGTAGCCTCACGTGCTATGTGTCATCCGTGGGGCGACATATCAAAACACACATCCACCGATCTCATCCCACTTTCATACAACTCTTCATTTTAGTTAGTGTGTGTGTGTGTGTAGATATAACATATAAATTTTAATAGAATATTTGTGGTGGTGTAATTATTATAGCATTAGAGGTAGAGCCAATCAAGGAGATATCTAAAGTTTTGATTCACTGTTGGCCGGTCGATAGATGTGACATGAATATATAAAGGGAACGAGATGTTTATATGAGCATTTAAAAAAATAATAGAAAATAAACTTGACACTCTTGTGGAATTAACTATATGTACTTGTGTTACATGCACACATAAAAAAATACTAGTACATTTCTTCATTAAAAATATTTTCTCTAATCTTATCAATTGTTGAAATCAACGATCTAAAACTTTCAACAATACCCAATCAAGGATAAAGAATCATACACCTGATCTTATAATTTATTTCGAAATTGTGACCCTACATAGAAGATAATTAGGCAATTTAAATTATCCTAATAATAAGCTTTGCCCAATTTAGGACCTATAGAGATACAATGTTTTGTCTCATCTCTCTTTTTTCAGACAAGATATAAGCCTCTTATATACTCTTAAGTGAGAAGCTGAAATGTTGGACCAACAAATTAAACTTTGTTCATAGCATAGCTTAAAATATTAGCAACAAAATTTGAAAAATTTCCCAAGTTGTGCATTTGACTACTTTATTTAGGGCATGGAGGAAAGGTTTCTTGTCTTTTTATCTTCCACAGTATCTCACCAAACAAAAAGTGCAAATTCTTTAATATCAAAGAAACGAAAAGAAAACTGCAGTGCCTAAAGAAATATATTGGTACAAGAAAGTAGATGCTATTAAGATTTATATTTGTAGTTAGGGTATGCTACATAGATGGCATACCACCATCTTTCCCAACATTTTTTTCTCACTAAGTGTGAGTGCCTTCAATTCAATTGGGTAATTTCTTAACCTATACCATCTCTCTCTCTCTCTCTCTTAACAAATTTATTCCCGCCACGATGTTCGATCAGATGGGCCCACAAATAGATATTTTTTTCACAAAAACAAGTTCAATCGGGAGTTTGGGACCTATTTAGAATATACTCAGATTAAGTTCGATTTTGTGCTTGAAAGCATGGCTACATAGGGCCCATTTCAATGTAGTCAAGTATGCTCCATTTGCAGAATTGGCTCATACAAGTTTGGATCCGACGCACTTGAACAATAGTAAATTTCATCCACCACAAACTGCCACAATGAAATTTGACCATAGGGGGGGACAGTTTTAAAATGAACTTCAAAAGTTCTCAATAAATATTGAGTTTCGGGGTCGGATGAATGCCTAAATCTTAGCTACAAACTCACATAGGAAATTGATAATAAAAATTTACTATATCTCAAAAGATGTCATACTTGTACTTGGAAAGTGTGGTTTGCAGACTACTACACAAATGCGCACCGAAGGTAGCGGCTGCGGATTCCCACGATATCAAAAAAAAAAAAAAAAAGATATTATCGAAAAAGGGCATCTAAGTACAACAAAGTCGAAGATTGGAATTTAATTAGCAATCAGCCCTATTATTTAAATTGTTCTTGGTTTTGTTTGTTTTTTCGTAAGGATTATGTTGTTTATATACCTCAAGAATTTAAATATCATATCTAACTCTGTCATGAAGAGCCCACGAGCAAATATACCTGTATTGTTGGATCCGCCCAAGCTGTGGGCAAAGGCCCATGGCTATATTTTCCTATTTAACTCCCACAAAAACCCTCCGTGCGGTGGACCATATGGTACAACCAATGCAGTTGGCTAAATTTCCGTAAATTTATTTTTTGAACAATATTACAAGAAATTTTAAAGATCGTGTGACCGTAGACTCGAACGCATGACCTTTGGACCGTTATTAACACCTCTATCACTAGGCTAACACACGCACATTATATGTTTCTTTTTATTTGGTTTGGAAATTTCTGCATATTTCAATCAGTATTAATATCTAATTACATTTTAATTATTTTCTAATTATTTATAATCTCTCCTAATTATTTTTCATACATTCAACTGCAAGGTGTGGTTGATTTTACACCCATTTCCAAAAAATTTTCTTTTTTTTGTTAATTTTTTTAATGGTTAGAGATATACTTCTTCCGTCCACGATAAGTATGGTTCGGAGGAAGTGACATGGATTTTAAAAGTGGAATAGTGGGTGGTAAAGGTATTATGAGTGGAAAGACCATACTTGAGCACGGTTCGGTTATCCGACCATTTGGCATATATTCGGTTTTTTTTATCGGTTCGGTTAATTCTTTTTTGGACGGTTTCAATACAGTTTGTTGGTCGGTTTGACTTTTCCATTTTTTTTTGCTCACCCCTAACACTCATCGTGAATGGATGGAATATGATGATGCAAATTAAGCCCAATATGAACTGACCCGTCTCGGTTATATAACGAGTCGCTTATCAACTGCATTGAAAATATTTGACATATATTCGGTCCGACCAGAATGATTGACTTATTTTTTCTTGAGCACAATGTCAAATGTTCTATTCTATTTATATGTTAATAAATGGGGTTAAGTTGCAAATAGCCCCTCACGTATATAATCAAACCTGAATTCACCCCTAACAAAACATTAGAGGTTGCCAGCATCCTAACGTGTCCATAAATATGGCAAATTCCCCTCTCATGTAACGGAATGTTAACACCGTTAACAAAAAAAATTGAATTTTTTATTTTCTTTTGTTTTTTCTTTCTCATACACAAATCATAAGACACCTTGTTATCACAAAACTATCTTGAGAATTCACATAATTCTCAAACCCCTGGAATCATAAATTATGATATTTTCTGAAAATTGAAGAGCTTGCTAAACATTGATTCACAATGGCGGGTCAAAATTTGTTAATACAAAGTCTATATATATCCAGTGATACATAAATTTATTTTCTCAATTTTATATGACATGAAGGATTGGTTGTTGGATTTGATCGAATTTCAAAACCTCAAGTTCATCATCAAGGGTAAGAGTGAGGGTTTTATCTCGAAATGGACAAATGAATGAACGCCATTATGTTTATAATCAAAATTTAAATTATAACTTCATTTTTAGACTTAATGATAATCATTGGCTTCTTTAGTAGCCCAGCCGATGTCAAGTAACTAGTATTGGGTAGGGGCCAATACAATTGACCTCAAACGTGTGAAGTTTTGTTGGCCGGCATGAATTGGTCGGAAAATAACTCAGGCAAGGAATCAATTTCAAGTTTTATTATATTTGGTAATGTAATAAGTAACTAAATTGCTGATTAAATCCACTTTTGATTTAAAGGTGATTAGGGTTTCAATGCGTACTAGGGCATCTTATTTAACAATTATGGAGTTAATACAATGGAATGGATTATTAATGACCTTAATTATTTGACATAAAGAGGGACAACAATGATCACTTTGCCGATATGATCGGATTAAAAATCAGTAAAGGCCGATTCAATTTTGACTGAAATTATCTTTTTACCTCGGCCCCACTTTCAATTGGAAGATTCACAATGGCGGTTCAAAATTTGTTAATACAAAGTCTATATCCAGTGTTACATAAATTTATTTTCTCAATTTTATATGACATTAAGGATTGGTTGTTGGATTTGATCAAATTTCAAAGCCTCGAGATCATCATCTAGGGTAAGAGTGAGAGTTTTATCTCGAAATGGACAAGTGAAGGAACACAATAGCGTATATAATCAAAATTAAAATTATAACTTCATTTTTAGACTTAATGATGGCTATTGGCTTATTTAGTAGCATTGTCGATTTCAAGTAACTAGTATTGGGTAGGAGCCAATAAAATTGACCTCAAACGTGTGAAGTTTTGCTAGTCGACACGAATTGGTTGGAGAAATTACTCCGACAACAAAATATTTCCCAATTTTATTACCCATTTTCAATATTGAACTTTATTTAAAGTGAAAAATTTTCTCAAGTTATTTGAAATTAAAGCAATCCGGCCAAATTATCTAAAAATTTAAATTTGCCATCTAAAAATTATAAAAAATTTAAATTTCCCGCACAATTAAACTTTAAAAGTTTAGACCAATCCAAATTTTAAAAAGTTCTCTTTAAATTAGAACCTCTAACATAATGTTGACTAACAATTTTATTGGAACTATGGGACACCAAATTTGTTAAAGACCATGAAACAATCGAGAAATACATCGTACATTTTACATTTTCCTGAAGTAGATATATAGTAGATCTAATGTTAAAAGATATATTAAAAAATAAAATCAATAACTAGGGCATCTCTGCCTTTCTAGTCAATGAATCAATAAAGCAATAACTAGGGCATCTCTGCCTTTCTAGTCAATACATCAACATCTTCAACAAGCTCTACACTATAAAAAAAATAGGAATAGGGCATTAAAAATCCATTAGGTTTTCATCAAATCAAAGGGTTAAGAACGAGTTGAGTTTCATTAGATCATCGGGTGGAGATTTGAATATCGATCTATAGTCGGGAAGACAGAACAACGAGTCGCTGCTGCATAAACTAGTGCAGTCACAACAAGGTATTGCAAGTCTGCAAAAAGGACATGACAAATTTAAAAGAATCAAAGAAAGTGAGTGAGGAACACCTAGAGGATCTAAAGGTCGTAAACGAAGAACTCGAGACATAGCTTACTGTTGCAAATGCTAAACAAAATCAACTTATGAAGAAATTATCTTATGCAGAAGTAGAGTTGGATAATAAAAGCCAATGCTGTAAAGAAATTGGACAGAAACCTGCCTTGAGCTTCAACTACAACTTGAATCAAAACACCTGATATCCGGAGAATCATGAAAATCAAAAAGGGCTTCTGCAAATTGTAAGTTTCTATTTTGCTATCAAAATAAACTTTGGCATGTATGAAATTGTAACCGGAAGAATAATGTATATTCTATCTCAACCACACACTTGTTGTAAGCCATGAAAGTGCCCTTATATGAGTAACATAGCGTATATTCTATTCCAACTAACAAACTGATGCTACAAAACTAACAAAGATGTTGATGAGCATGCAAATTAGAAAAAAAAATTCTCAATATAAGAGTTAGAACTCAAGCTTCTGAATTGATAGTATTCTCCTATTTCATCTTCCGCACTAAGAAATTTACTCATTAGATCTAAAGAGTACAATTCATCAAGCCATTATTTTCTTATATATTCATTCCAATTTCGCACAATCGAATCAAAAGCAATAGTTGAAGATGCTCAATTTCAAAGTTAAACCATCGTTAAGTTAGCCACATAAATCTAAAAATTACGTATATAACACATTATAGATTACTCAGAAATTTGTTGTGCTTTGTTTTATAAACATCAAAGGCAAACCTTGAGAACCTAATTCAAAATTTCTTCACTCAGCAGTCTAACACTTATCACACAATTGAAGCTCGAGCCATGCAGACCCAATTTGACAACATAAACCAGGTCCAAACACAATTATAACCTTGAGCCATTTTTAATAGGATATTGTAAATCTTAGAAGAACAAGACAATGCATTGGAATTTGTAACAATGGATATGCGAATAGTTTAAACTTTAAATGTTGTGGAGAAATACTAAAGAAAGAAAATTAATCACTCACTCGTCCACAAAGCAAATTCAAATGCTTTCAATAATTATAAAAGAACAAAAATTTAGAGAAAGCTACAAACCGAACCTTCAGTTCAAACTTAGATCAACATCATGCTTCAATCTGTATGCATCCACAATTGTCTGTGGAAAAAATTATGAAGAGACCAACATCAACATAAATTAATATTTGATCAATTAGAAAAATATATAAAACAAAGTCTCACTAGAATATTGGGATGGAATATGAACTGGACCCATGTGGGCTATCAATTGCAGATTCATCAAGCGAGTGGTGTTTGTCGTTGCTGAAGCGTTTGAAACATCGACGGAGTTGGAGCAAGGCCTAGCGAAGACTGAGGAAGAGGGCTGAGCTCCGAGCATTGTTAAAGAGTGGTGGCAGAACCCTTAATTCAGAGATCTACTCATATCTATCTATATAAATTTCATTAATATTAATGTTTCTAGTTTATCCTCATCCAAAACTTTGAATCTTGTTTAGAGAGAATGTGAATTTAGAATGAGGTGTGCACAAAGAGAGAATGACAGGAATTGAACAAAAATAATACTAATATTTCACGGAGTACAATAAACAAAAATTTTCAGCACCGGCAAAATTTTCGAGAACTAGTCCGCCGTTTCAATAATTACGTGCAACGTAAAACAACGATTCTAAAAATGTAATCGCCGGCATCAAACTCATCAAAAATTGAGTCGATCGGCCATATTTTGGTGAATTAACAATGAAGCAAGCTACTTCCCGCCGAAGACACGAATGACCCCCCAAAAATTTACAAATCTTCACCTTTTTCTGTATAGATTCAGTTAAAGTTAACTCAACAACATTTAGATTTGAATTAAATTTATTATATGGCATAAAAATTAACAAGACATGTGTGAGCATCCCAACGCAACGACCAATGCATTAGGCTATCCACAACCCTTAGAGCACCCTTAGGGTGCTCTAAGGGGTGCTCTAGCACTCGAGCACCCTTAGAACACTCTACCCCTGCAACGCAAGGGTGCTCTAAGGGTGCTCTATCTTTAATATTAAAAAATTCCCCATTTTCATTTATTAAATTAATTCATCTATTTGTAAATAAATTAAAATACACTAATAAATAAATAATACGAATTTTCCATTAATATTTGAAAATTGGAAAATTACATGCCGTTGACAATAAAAAGAAACACTACATAATTAAAAAAAAAATAATACATAAAACTAAAAATTACTTAAAAAAACTACGCCCACCCCCGACGTGCCTTCACCTCCGCCACCATCTTCCGGTGAATTCCTGCTGCTCCGGCGTCATAAATCTCGTGTCCCTGGAGACAATATCCAGGTCCATCTGATCACGTCGCTGTTGAAGATACTCGGACTTGAGGCGTGCACTTTCCATCTTCGCCCGAGCTGATTTCCGCATCGCCACCGCGATCTCATGCTTGGCCTCGGCGAACTGGCTAAGTCGGGAGCTAACTCGATCCATGACGGAATCGTACTGGGACGACCCTTCGACCGGCTTCTTTCCTTTGCCCCTTGCCCTGGCCCTTGCCGCATCTCGACCCTCCGGTCGGGAAGGCGCGCTTTCTCCTTCGGTGGACTGGGCCTCCTCTGCCGACGGCTGGGATTGAGAGGATATGTAGTTGCCCTCCGCCGTAGTCTTCGTCCTCTTCATGGACTGTACGTCTGGGAAATTGGCTAGGTGGAACTTGGGGTTTTCCTTGAGGATCTCCCACGCCGTGAAATAGCGGAAGGCAGGCGCCTGAGCATTTGCCTGGTAGATCTGTTGGGCCTGGTTTTTTACAAACTCGTCATCGACGCCGCTTGGCCGGCGAGCATTTGCCTGCTGCCAAGCCGACATCCAGTGTTTCACGGCGGTCTGGATGCGGCCGAAGAAGCTCCTCACGGCTTTCTTGTTGAGAGCCAAGTTGAACCTCCGGTTGAAACGCTCTTGGATAGCGCCCCAATATCTCTTGCCGGACCGGTCGCATCCGACGATGGAGTTGTTGGTCTCCTCCACCCAAATCTTTGCAATGTAGGTGGCTTGTTCGTCCGTGTAGTTGTGTCGCTTGGACCGGACGGGTTCCTCGTCATCTTCGGCGGCAGCGGCGGCAGAGGTGTCAACGGCTTTGCCCTTCCCCTTCTTCTTCCTTCCTCTGGCAGCGGGCTGGGACGGCGGCGGGGCCAAAATGATGCTATCCTCGGTGTTTGTCGCCGGACTGTCGGAGTCCGGGGAGAACGACGGGTAGGATTCGGCGGAGGCGGCGGTGTTGAGGTTGATTGAATCAAGCCCCGCCCCCGTGTAGAAATTCACGTCGTCGGACATGTCGGGATACCACGCCGACGAATATGGGTTGTTGGGATCCATAATTATTTTTTGAGAAGGTTTGCTTGAAGAATTGTGGAAGAGGAAAGATTTTGAGAGATGAAAATAAAATGAGAGGTGTGAAAATGAGAGAGGTGAAGAGAGTATCTATAGGTGGTAAAATGAAAAAAAAAAAAAAAAAAAACATAAAAATCGAGCCGTTGCCGGCTTCGAATCCAACCGTTGGATTTTAATTTCTTTTAACGTTGGCGCGTGCAATGCACGCGTCTGTCGTTTTTTATTTTTATTTTTAAAAATCGTAAAGCGCGTGTAATGCACGCGCGTGTTCGAGGTGTGCTCGAGCTCGTCTCCTCCGCCACGCACCTGTCTCGAGCACCCCCCTGACGCCCCCAATTTTTTCATGCGACATACTATAAATTGGACGAGCTCTATTTTCACGTGATCCCAATTCTTTCACCACTCCAATTGGATTTGCACTCAGCTAGGGTTTCTAATTTCAGTTCCTTCCCCAATTTCGAATTCAACTTTAATGGCGTCACGCGACCATATCGACGATGTAATCTTCTAATCGCCCACCGTTTCCTTTCGATGCGATCCGTCAATTGTTTTTGTTATTCTATACATTTTTCTCCTTCCCCACTTTTTGGGCCTAACCCTTGCAAATTACAGGAGGATGATTTCGGGGGCGATTTTGCGGCGGAAAACTCTGCAAGGCGTTCAGGTTATCTGAACTAACTGATTTATTTGAGTTGAATAGATTCAGTAATCGTCGTCGATTTATGCTGTTGCTGAAGGTGGTTCTGTTTGTTAGGTGTTAAGAGAAGCTTTGGAGATCTTGACGATGATGAAGACGACATTTTTGGGTCTAAGAAGGTTCCTTTTACTTCTATTTTACTCTTTTGGTAGCGAAATTTGTATATATCTTCTTATTTGTTATCATGTTCCCTCTCTGTGGTTTCTTTATTACTCTTGAGTATCATTCTTGCTTGTTTGTTGACAATGATGGTGACTTTTAAAATAGATAAATTAAAAGCAGGTATTGTATATTAAGATAATCTCTAAAAGAGTTGGGCAGAATTAGATTTTACGTGTTCTCTTGTTCTTTGTGTTTTAGCAAGTGCAAATCGACCATATTTGTTGAATTGTGGTTACAGTTGTCTGTGATATTCATAGAGCATAAAGATAGTTTAGGACGCTCGATAAGACTTGTATATGCCTTGAATAATTAACGTTATGGTGATTTCTTATAACAATGAATTAAAGTAAAGCTTTGTAAATTTATACCAGCTAGTAGTACAGTAATATTCTTCTTATATCAGCGTGATTTGTGATTTTCGCTGTCAATTTGTTGTAATTCATTTGGTGAAACATAATTTGGCCACCTGGGATAGTCTTCATTTACTCATGATTCATATTACAGTTTCACGTAGTATATGCATGTTGAGATTTCCTTCTATTTTCCTCGTCAACGAATCAGAACAAAAGAAGTTATAAATTATACATCGGTGAATATTAATTTGTGTGTCGCATGCCTTACACCTGCAACCTGCTTGCATGTGCTGATATTAAAACTATGGTTTGTTTGTTTACACTTGCAGAGTAACCTAAAGGTGGAGGAAACTGCACCTGGCGTGGCAACTGGGATGATTTTGTCTCTTCGTGAGAGGTATAGCTTTTTTGATATGAAATCATTTTCCTTCCCCTAACTAAAATGAACTCAATAAACTAGTGTATATTTAAGTGGTTAGTAAGTAATATTATATAAACCATCAATTTTCCAGTATTACGACACTTCGACTGTATGGGGCTAATTATTGTATCCCTGGTTTTTCCTTGTAGTCTCAAGAACACTCAAGATGAACTTTCAAGATGCCAGGTATATAGTAGAAGAAAGTTAAAAGAGTTTTTGCATCGATAAAAATATAGAATACTTTGTTCATGATTTGCTCATTTAGTTTTCTCCAATGAGGGTATTTTTTAACTGATAATCTTTCTTTGGTCTTGGACTTCAGACAAAACTTGAAGATACCAAGTCTGAGATTCAGCAGTGGCGCTCATCTTTCCAGAATGAGTCTTTCATCCCTCAAGGCTCAACTCCTGGTTTGTTTCTAGAATGCTATTTTTAATCCTGTCACTGGTCCGCATATAGTTTATTTGCCTGTTTTAGTTAAACTGGTCCTTTGTTTCTTGATCAGAACCAAGATTCGTGGTCAGCTACCTCCAGAGCCTGAGGTCCTCTGATGAGTCACTGAGAGAGCAAGTATGTTCTTTAAGCGTTTCTTGGTTTTTTCAAGATGCAAGTTTGTGCTTGATTATATACTCAACTTTTTTCTGTCTCCTTGTTAGCTTGAGAAAGCAAAGAAAAAAGAAGCTGCATTTATTGTGACATTTGCCAAAAGGGAGCAGGAGATAGCTGAGTTGAAGGTAAGAAGTTGCTAAACATACATCATTAGCTGCAGACATGCATGCGTGTATTATATTTTGCCGCATACAATTAGCCATAATCATAGTTATTAATCACGCATCGCGCACCATCGCGAAAACCTGTCCTAGAGCTATCGTGCATTGCGAATAGCGCGCTATTTGAATATGTCGCGCAGAAGCATATAAAAACATATATTTTATAATCATAAGAAAAATATGCATAATAAATGTAGGTAATAAAAAAGATGAAGTCTAAAAAACTTAATTCCAAATGAAAATAAATAATATCTAATAGTTTTAAACTTTAAAGCATCTAAAGTCTGATCATAACTATCATCTTCCTCCTCCTCCTCTAGATAAAGAACTTACTCGCATAGTCGTACGAAAAGCAGAATCCCGGCAGAATTTCTTGATGAGTGTTGCAGCGGACAGGCGCTGGAAATATAAGGAGAGGAGAGGAGAGGAAGAAGAATCGAAGATGTGATTTTGAAGAGTCTGAGTCTCTTGCGTTTCTTTTTCATGCAGACCGTCATACTTAATTACTTAGTTATATAAGATATAATTAAATCTGAAACATTAATTAATTATAATAAGCCCAAGCCCGTAAATAATTGTTCAGCTCATGCTAACATTCAAATAGTGCGCTATTCTGCGCTATGGGAGATCTGAAAATTGCGCAAATCGCGCCCAAATAGCGCGCTATCCGTATGGATGCTCAGAATCGCGGTGTGTCTCGATTACCCTGCGCCACGAGTCGCGATGTGCTATAGCGCGCACTATATGCGCTATTAATAACTATGGCCATAATACACTATATTCTCATCGTATCACTTTATCCCTGTTCTTATTGTACTTCTTACTTTGATACAGTCTGCTGTTAGAGATTTGAGAGCTCAGCTTAAACCGCCATCAATGCAGGTATAGTGTAAAATGTTATTTCCTAAATGTCTTTTCATATTGCTGCATTGGCTATCACTTGTATTGAAAGAGAAATATGGTAGCATGAGATGACCTCTCAAGATTCCTTCGAATGATCCCGAACTCTGGAAAGCTGGCTCCTAGTTTGATGCAACAGAAAAATATATAAAAAGATCTTGATTTTCATTTTTTAAAACTGGAGAAGTAGTTTGTTAGCTAAGGAAAGCGTTAAAAGGAATAACAGAACTTTTGAATGTTGACCATTAATGCATCATCTTGTTTTCAATTTCAATTTCATCTTCATCTTATTAAAGCACTAAATCTGGCAGGCAAGGAGACTTTTGCTAGACCCAGCTATCCATGATGAGTTCACAAGATTAAAGGTGCTTCTTCTGAATTATGCAAAAAATTTCAGATAGCTATTACTGTTCTGAATTATGTACTACCTTTCCACTTATTTTCTTACTTAACTGTTGACATGTATTCCTGTATATATATATATATTTTTGGTAAATATTCCTGTATATTTTTGTTAACACTTATTCTTGCCTAAACTATTCCTATGTTAGAATTTGGTGGAAGAGAAGGACAAGAAAATCAAAGAGTTGCAAGATAACATAGCTGCTGTCAGTTTCACCCCACAAAGTAAAATGGGGAAGATGTTGATGGCAAAATGTAGGACTCTGCAGGAAGAGAATGAGGAGATTGGTAATCAAGCTAATGAAGGAAAGGTATTGGATTTTTACCTATCAGATTATATTTAATAAACTTTTATATTTTATAACACACTAAGTTGTGCACTTAGAAGCATTGGAAGAACATGAAAATTTTATTTCTCATTCTAAGGATGGATCTTAAATCTTCAAGGCATATATGTCCATGTACTTGTGAACGTGGACATGTTTTACATTGGGCTTGTTGGATGTTTAGATATCTTTAGTCTGGTTTTTCACATTTCTTGTATTGTTCCTTGCAGATTCATGAGCTGGCGATGAAACTTGCTTTACAAAAATCTCAAAATGTGGAAGTCAGAAGTCACGTTGAAGGTTTGTTTTTACGTGATCACTTGCTTGCTACTGTTATTGATTCTCGCGTAGCTAATTGGAATATAATTTGTTAGCAGGATACATAATGTGCTTCTAAATTTACTTGCCTTTTTTTTCCTCAGTATTAGTCTGACTAGTTATTTGAGATTATTGTAAAGATGTAGGTTGGAATCAAATACAATTTCATTGATTATTGATTTCAGTCTGGTTTTCAAGAACTTTTATCTGTGAGCTGTTACTTAACATTGTGCATTGTTTTCTGCAGGATTATGCAAACTAGTTGAGAAAGTGACGAGTGATGTCGACAGATCAAATGAGTTGGTATGTGCATTTTATATTCGAAATAGCAGTTTAGAGTGTCGAAAACTAAATAAAAGTTTGTCTTAATCCTCATGGTATACAGGTCCGGCCTATTATCAACAGTGAAATTATCTTAATTTCTGAAGACTTATGTAATGAAGCTTATATTATACAGGAATTCCCAATTATTTTCTTGTTAGAAACATTTGTATATCCCTAAGAAAGAAACATGTGTGTACAATACTTGTATAATAATGTAATGGCAATTATCGCAGGTGGTCATCTTGCAAGAGAAACTAGAAGAAAAAGACGATGAGATTCGACAATTGAAGCTTCAGCTGCAAGATAAAGGCAACGCCAAAGATGATGTTATGGAAGAGGAACAGGCAGGATTAGTCGTTAACGACAATGCCAACCTTGAGGCATCGCCTCCTGTTGAAATTAAGCCTGAAAGCTAGATTTTTGTTTAACTGCTGTAATCATTGTAACTGTTAGAACTTTTTTCTCTTTATTCAATGAAATTAATTTTTACCATCTTCTCTTAAGATACACACAGTTTTTAATAGTGCACAAAACGAAATATAAAATCAAAATCAATCAAATTTCATGTCTTAACCAATGGATTCTATATCTCATAATCTCATTCTTAAAACAGAACCTAAAAATATAGCAATGATCGTTTGCGGTTTTCGTCTCTATGCAAGAGAATTTGATCCTTCTGCAATTTACTTTTTTCTTCTGGGATCATCCCAACCTAAACCAGCAGTTCCTTTGTTTCCAGTTGCCTGAAGAGGTTCAGTCAGACCCTTCGTGCTATGACCGAGTGCCTCGCCCTATACAGCAGAATAAAGAACATCATTCGACAACATAAACCATTTTTTGTTGACAGAGCAAGCATGTAGCAAGAAATCGAACTACAATCTGTTATTTTGTCATATCATGCTTATGCAAAAGGGGGTTTAACAATTTCGAACTATGGATCATGTAATCCTTCAAATGTCGCCTGATGATACACAATAGAATAATTTGCTGTGTTTAAAGAAGTACCTCTTTCCATCCCATGCCTTCTAGAATTCTTCGAGCATAACTTCCTTCCCCAAACGACATGCTCAGTGACTCAGCTGCTGCCTCTTCGGGTGGTAATGTAGGAGATGATGGAGCTGAATCATGGCTACTATGTGAGTTCTTCTGTCCTGGACCCACACCAAACCCACCATGCAGAGCTCTTCTCTCAGCAGCCCGATCCCGATAAATATGATCCTAAAATAGCAAAACACAAGGATCAGGGTAGTTTTTCAAAAAATATACATCCTTCAACTTTTGAATTTAGCCCAAGAAGATGTGCCGTTGAGATTCGAAAGAAGTTATTTTTACTTTTTTGGATTGGGAAAGATTCGCAGATGTCGAAGATTTATCTTCCCAAACACCAGAGCATTCCAAGCTTCCGGATTCAGATTGCAGATCAGATTTTTGCATCTTATCTATGTGATTTTTGATGGACAGTTGTGGAAAGCCCCAATCTTTCGTTGGGTTGGAAGCAACATAAACTGACGAGGATGCCAAGTATTTTACGCTGGGACTCCTCAATCTGTATATTCGACCTGTGAGAAGGAACAAATCATGTTTAACTAACTCATAGCTTTCTTCGTATCTAATGCCACTTTTTCAAGACTAAATAACATAAGCCATTAAATGTAAATTTCAACATAGAATTTACATAAATGCTACAATTGTAAATTTCCAACAATCACTCCCTAAGTTCATTTCGTCCAAGGATAAAATAATGGCAAGTAGCAGTGACTTAAAGGGAGCAAGGAAATGACAAAAGAAATTGTTAGAAGTTATTTTTAAGAGTGCATTTCTAGTAAAAAACATATTCTTGAGCAATTCAAACCCAATTGTCGGTTCATCCAATAAAAGGTATGGAACAACATGCAAACCTGATGTCACCCGTACCATATCAAGGTGCGCTTCACATACTGGTGCAGTTTTCAGTGTGCCGCTACCTGAAGGCACTGACGGGTGAAGCTTGCTAGAGCACTTCTTCAATCTGCCAACGAGCCTGAAAACCTCTGTCTTTCCATCCTTTTTTGTCCCCCTAACCAAAGCCCAATCCCACAAATCCACCATTTGCACACCTGACAACCACTCTTCGTCTGGTCGAATTACTTCAATTACTTGATCATATTGAGCACGCCAGTTTTCTTCTTCCTCGGATATACCTGACAGAAATTATTGCACCAATTTTCAACAGAAACAAAGAATTTTGGCGAATATCAAATTTTTTCCTGCCAGTTTTATAGTACTTCCTTTAATCTATGAAAGCCTATGGAAAAAAGTTAATCAAAGAGCATTTACATGCTTTTATTCAAATTTCAAGAGCATTAAATATTGCATCGAACAACAAACGTACATTGAACAATGAGCAGATGGATATCAAAAGAAAACATTAAACTCAAGTAGTACATACCTTCCTCAACAATTTTATCACTAAAATGCTTCCAAAAATCAGGATCATCAGGGATCCATTCCCCTTCTTCGAGTTCATCAATATCATCATATTCTGCACGTAAACAAAATAATAGCTCGTCAAGAACCTCACGCAACGAACTTAACCTAATAACCTACAAAAATATTCACCAACCATTAGCTTCCACAGGCATAGTAGTGTCAGAAGCAGCAACATCAGTTGCTTGACTCGGATAGCCTGATAAATACATCTCGATAAGAGTGTCTTCCAGCCTGCATATGAGCTGTGTCTTAGGCATCTACACTACTCAACCATATATCATGCATATGGACAAAAGATGGATCGAGACTGAGCAGACCATTCTGATGGTGGCGGTGGATAGTCTGATTCACCGGTGCCATCACATGCCGAAGAGTCTGTCTAGATACAACCACAGAATAGAATATCGTGGTCAGAGTAACAAACAAGAAATGCTTGGATAAATAGAGCTTAGTACTACGAAACAAGAATAAACACAATCAAACCCCATAATATACTCATCACGCAACACGAATGCATAATCAGCCAAACATTATTAATGAAAATCACTAAAATAAACAATAATTGTAATACAAAAGATATACTATTTCACCTAGGGAAGTCTTGATTGGAACTTCATTTCCTTCCATTTGAGCCTCGTATGTTTCACCTTGGCTATAACTGTTAAGCACTTCTTCCCCTGACTAAAAGCAACACAGCACAGTAATGATTGAGTACTATTGCAAAAATCAATCCAGCTCTACCAAGAAAAAAGGGGGGAACAACAAGAACCCTAAAAACTAAAATTTACACCTGATTGGAATGAAGAAGCACATAATTCCCATCTTCAAATTTGTAATACCTCCCATCATTGCTATTGTAATACCACCCTGCTTGTGGGTCATGGTAAAACCCAGTGCTGCATCAAAATTCAGAAGCTAAAATCTTTTTCTTCCCAATAAAACTGTAAATCTTCATTTGGCATAAAAGAATCACCATCATACAAAATTCAATTTCAACCCGGGATAAATTCTAAATTTCAAATGGTATCACAGTTAAACAATCGGAATAATTTGTAAATTCGAAAATATTGCACGTAAAAAAATTTGATTTTGAGTGATTGAAGGTTTCACCTGGCGTGATAATAAAGCTGTGAATTTTCATCCCACTGGAAACCAACGTCAGTTTCCGGCTGTTGGTCGTCTCCCGCCATGATTCAGCTCTCGCTTTTTCACCTCTTTTCTTCACTCTCAACTCTATACAAGTAAATAAATGCTATACGATATAGCAACGGATTTGTTTATTTCTTTTTTTTTTAAGTATAAGATAAAAATAAATATTGCCCTAAACTTTTTTTTAATTAATAAAATATGCCCTAAAGTTTCGGATGTTTTAACTTGTATCGTAATACTCCCTCTTATTCTAAATATAAGTCATTTTAGGTGTTTATAACTTTTGCAAAATAAAAGTTATTCTAACATTTTTTACCTTCTAAATTCATAGTTATCCTTAATTAACTCACCTTAAAATTCACATTTTCACTATTCACTAATTTCAACTCATAATTAATTAAAGGCAAATTTGATAAAAATAAATTTTCTTAATTTGTGTGCACAATTCTAAAAAGACTTATATTTTGAATAGGAGGGAGTATCATTTTGAAATGTCGAGAAACATATTAGTACCAGCTACGTCAACAAAAATCATAAAATGTGTATAGTTTTGTATGTAGACCAAATTAAGGTACCATTTCAAAACCCCCCCCCCCTCTCCGACGAGATTGGATTTGCAATCATTCTCATTATTTTGATTTGTTAGATTAGCGTTGCTTGTAATGTTATTTTTCTTGTAACTTCATTTTGAGTTGCATCTCCTTGCATGATTGAATAAATTTTTACTTACCAAAAAAAAATGACTCATTTCTTTTAGATATGAGTGTTAAGATGAAGGATTAAAAGTGATTAAGTGCATGATTGAATAAAACCTACAACTTTTAAAGAGATAATTATTTCTTTATTTCGAAACGAATCAAGCAATTGTTATAAAACGACGTAGTACGATAAACGAGCCACTTATTTCAAAACAGATGAAATATTATTTAAGGATTCCTCAAACTTAAATGGCAAATCCCGTATGAATCCAACGTAAATAGCATCCACCAGTACCTTATGTACGAATTTGATATTGCAACGCCATGTGTGTATATATGTTTTTTTAATTTTCGTTAAAAGTTGGCCTTCTCAACTTTCTGCCAAAAAAACTTAAAACGTCTAACACATTATGACATTATGATGTATTATCTCCGGTCCCTAAATTTTTTCTTATTTTTCATTTTTGGGATGGTTCCTAAGTTTCTTTCTAGTTACTTTTGGACATTACTCTACAACAAATTATTCTCTTTTACCCTTATTTTATCAACTTATTTACCTAAAATACCATATATGGTCCACCACTATCTCAATTAATTAATATATTACTACCTTCAATGTGGGATCTTTCTCCACTCACAACATATTCAATTACTTTTTCTCTATTCATAACTAACTCAACAACCTTTTCCTTAATACCCATGCCACTTCCTCCTAGGAAAAGACTTGAGGACTAGAGGTAGTAAATGTTAAGCATTCTTTTCACAATCATTAAAGAGTTAATCGTCAAAAAAATTCCCACCTTTTTCAAAATTCTTGTTTAAATCCCCACACTACAAAAAAACAGCTAATTACCGAGAAAATCACCGAGGGCAAGCTTGCCCTCGGTAATTACCGACCAATTACCGACGGCAAAAAACACGGGTTGGTTTTGGCGAATTTATCGACCATTTACCGACGGCAACTTGGCGGGATGGTTCCCGCCGAAATCACCGACGGTATTACCGAGGGAAACTGCCCTCGTTAAATTACCGAGGGAAATTGCCCTCGGTAATAAATTAAATAAAAAATTAGATAAATTTAAATGTAATTACCGACGGCAATGTCCCTCAGTAATTACCGAGGGTGTGATTGCCGTCGGTGATTACCGAGGCGTAAGCCGCCGTCGGTGATTACCGAAAGCTCGTGCCGCCGTCGGTGATTTATACGGGTCGGCGGATTACCGAGGGCATTTGCCGTCGGTAATCATTCAAATCAAATTGGGGCTTTCAGCCCTAATTGCCCATTTCTGCAACTCCTCCCTTCCGCCCTCCCCATCGTCCTCCGAGCGCCATCGCCGTGCCGTCGCCGTGAGTTGGTAAGCTCTCTCTCTCTCTCTCTCTCTCTCTCTCTCTCTCTAACTCCTCTCTGTCTCTCTCTCTCAGCCGCGCACGCCGCCGCCGTTGCCGTCGTCCCCGCGGCCGAGTCGCCATCGCCGCATCGCCGGTAAGTCTCTCTCTCTCTCTGTCTCGCTCTCTCTCTGTCCCTCTCTCTCTCTGTCTCGCTCTCCCTCTGTCTCTCTCTCTCTCTGTCTCTCTATCGCTCTAACTCCTCTCTGTCTCTCTCTCTCAGCCGCACGCCACCGCCGTTGCCACCGTCCCTGCCGCCGAGTCGCCATCGCCGCATCGCCGATATCTCTCTCTCTCTCTGTCTCGCTCTCTCTCTGTCTCTCTCTCTCTGTCTCTATGTCTCTCTCTCTCTCTCATCTCTCTCTCTCTCTCTATGTCAGCGTTGCCGCCGTCCCCGCTGCCCGCCGCCTCCGCTACCGACGCCGCCCCCGCTGCTTTTCCGGTAATTACATTAGTTTGCGCTCGATTTTTTGTGATATATATATATATATATATATATATATATATATATATATATATATATGCATATTTGTTTGCTAGTGTAGAAATTACGAATCAATGTAGAATTTGTTTGCTAGGTTTGATAAGTATGTTGCATACGTGTTTGATAAAAATGTTCGTATTTGATGCATCTTTTCACTTAATACATGCATATTACATGTTAATTTATGTGATAAGAAATATGATTACATATATGTTACTCCCTCCGTCTCCCGTTAGTATGGTGCGGGGGCCATGCACAAGTTTTAAGAAAAAGTAGATAAATATTTGGTAGGGATAGTTTAAGTGGAGGAAGGGACTCACTTATGATGTGTTGTTAATTTTTTAGTGGATGAAGAAACTTTATTGGAGTAAATATGTTGAACTTTTAAGGGTAAAAAGGTAAAAGACATGTCTTAAAATGGAAACACCATACTAACCAGGGACGGCTAAAAAAGGAAAGTAACCATACTAACCTGGGAAGGAGGGAGTATTACATTGTGGGATAGATTTAATCAATTTCTTAAGGATCTTCTCCCTTTGGGATAGATTTTGGTTATTTCTTAAGAATCTTCTCCCAACAATTGAATGACTATTTGTAATTTTATTAATTATTGTATTTTTTATTGCTTATTTTATATTGTATTGGTTGAAAATTGGGGGCCGGGTCGGGTAGACTTAGTAAATTAGAACCATTATGGTTAACATAGCTGGTAGAGTCGAGCACTTGGTAGTTAGGATAGTGAGGTTATGCTGTCGAAATTTTGTCTTATTTATGACTGATGTTCTTTCTGTTTTTAATTAGAAATTACAGCAATGAATGATAATCGTCAGTGGATGTATGCGAGATATAATGATCGTTCTGCATTTGAAATTGGACTTGAGGGTTTCCTTGAGTATGCGATAAATCAAACGCTTACACAGATGGAGTAGGTAACATTAGGTGTCCGTGTAAGAAGTGCAAACACTTGAAATTTTTATGTGTGCCTACAGTTAGAGAACATGTTACTAGGCATGGGTTTGTCCACAATTATACAACATGGGTTTATCATGGAGAAACACCAGTGGCTAGTCGGCTAGAACATACTAAGATGGATGAGGATGATGCGTCATACAATAACTATCAAAGGATGGTGTATGATCATGATGGTCCTAGTAATTTTGAATGTCCTCCAAATATAGAAGAACCGCCCAATCCTGCTGCTCAACAAATTTATGACATGTTGGAGCTCGTACATCCCGACAGGTCACGGCGTTACGGCACTGGAAGTGCCGGTGCCAGCCAGATTAGTAGGGGATCTACTAGTAGCACTGGCACTTCAGCCATGACACAGGAGATGTACGAGACTCGGATCTCCACGTTGGAGGAGCGACTGCAGCAGTCTGAAGCGGAACGTGCTGCAGAACGTGCAGCCATCGAGGAGGAGCGAGCAGCACGTATAGCGTTGGAGGCGCGCTTTGCTCAGTTCGAGCAATTATTGATGCAGTCGTGCCAGCTACCTCCTCGTCCTCCCCCTAGTTGATTAGGTCGTTCGTTTTATCCTGCAGTTACTTATACACTTCGTACATTATTACACTCGTATTTTACATTTATCCTCGTATATTACATTTGTTTATATGATTTGGGATATTGTGATACCCCGTTTTGATATTTGCTTTGTTATAGTGTGTGCCGTGTAATTGAATCGTGAAGCAGGAGTTACAAAAAATAAATAAAAAATTATAAAAAAAAATAAATTTACCGACGGCAAATAATCCCCTCGGTAATTACGTGTTTTTTTGTAGTGCCACCTTCTAAATCTGCTTCTAAATTTTCAACCTTTTAATTTTATTTGATTTTTCTTAGGGTGATATATTCAGCTGGTAAGACCATTGCTGACATGTTAATATTATTTGCGGACGTGGCATAATATATTACGTGTGACACTCGTTACATGGCAAGAATAAAACGACATTGTTTTATCCATGATTTTTTTTGCCTTGTGTATATATCAAAGACGCTTGATTCTTCAGTATACCAAGAAAAGCCATAGTTCTCTCTCTCTCGTCGTTTTCGATATTGAGCTTGCAATTGGGTCTGATCAAGAACTAGTTTCGTACTGTAAATTCTTGAAATGAAAAATAAACGACGTCGTTTCATTTGTCCCTACGATTTGTCACGTAGGCATTTCCGACTTCCAGCTCATCATGAATTTGGGGGGAAATTATCGTTGTAGGAAAAATCAGATGAATTAAAAGATTGAAAATTTAGAGGCAGGTTTAGAAAGTGGGGATTAAAACCAGAATTTTAAAAAAGGTGGGAATTTTTTTGAAAATTATCCCATCGTTAAATTATGGTATTTTTCAATCTCACAGTCTATTGAGAAATTCTCTTGATGATGTCCTGTAACGAGTATATTAATATCCGGAAAAATAATGCTACTCCGACGATGAATTTAAATTTCGTTGCAGTCACATGGGCGGGGCAGCAGGCAGCATTCTCTTTTAGTTTTTAATAATTTAATTAAATTCTCCTTTTGAATTAATAATTATATATAAAATTAATAAATTAAATTCAATTATGATTTAGAAAACAGAAAATGGAAGTTGGTTTTCTCAAAAAAAAAAAAAAAAAAAAAAGGAATTTAGCATAGTTGGGCTGGGCTTACTATTAATGACCAACTTAGCCCACAAGACATAGCGATTTATAGAAAATTCATGTAATAAAAACAACTAAAATTAACAATTACAGTTTAATTATATTCACAGCTAGCCGCTAAATATCGTTAACTCGTGATGGCCATTAAAACAAAATTGCAGTGACCAGAATTACATTTTAGATGATATCCAACCAATAATAATATCGAAAAAAAAATTGTGGGCCATTACAAACCAAAAAAGTAACATTTAAAAAGAAAGTTGTAACTAAATCTCACCATTCTAAAAGCAATAGTAGAACATGACCGAAATGGTGTTTTAGCGGTAGCTAGTTTCAGAAATTTGATGGTAAAAATGAAATTGGTTGGATTGAATATATATAGGCCGGGTTATGAAAAAGTTGATATTCTGGTTCGCATAAATTTGCTCGTAGTGGGGTTGAAGAGGCTCCGCGGCGGCCGGAGAAGATCCTCGACGCTGAAGAGTGTAGCTAGCTAGCTCAGGTATTGCTGGAGATTCAATTCTCCTGACTGACTTTAAGGAAATGACTGCATGCATGGAGCAGCTTGCCATCATTGGCTTTCGTGACTAAGTAATATTACTACTATTGAAGAGCAACAACTCTTTCATTATTAATTTTACCCACCTAATTTGCTATATGGCTTTATTTTTTGTTTAGGTAATTAAAAGACCATATAGTTAGTCGTTAAAAAATATTTAGTATTTTCTTTTTAGATCTCAAAAAAAAAAATATTAATTTTCTTTAGGTTAGTAATAAGTTAATGTATTTATTATTAAATTTTGATATTTTTGAATAAATACTAAAAGAGGTAGAAGAAGTCATTTTTATTATTAATACTTCATATTAATTGTGTTTAAATAATTTTATGATTTTATATGAAAGAAAGAGGGCTCATTTTATTGATTCGCCTTGGGTCCATGTTTTGTGAGGACGGGTCCTTGCTCTCTTTAGCCTAATAGAATAGCAAAATGATGAGTTGTGAATTGTTGGGGATTCGACTTCAAAGATCTAGTCTAGGGACTCGTTTCGTTTGCAATATACATTATAAACCTGATGGATCCAGTTAGTTGCTGAGATCATTTCGATCTTGCATAGCTTTGTAACTAAGCTGTTCCTCTAATTTCTTTTAACTTTTTTATAGGGTATGAAATACTCCCCCGTCCCGTTCAATATTTGGGATGAGCACAAAGATTAAGAAAAAGAGAGTTACATGATAAAGACTGTGATTAAGGTAGTATTTTATTGTTGATGTTAAAATGGGTTGAGTGAAAAAACAATGTACAATAAAGTAAACAACACTATTCACCTAGACCAGTGTATTAATCTTTACCAAATAAGGAATTGAGACTTATTGAGTGCGACACCCAAAATAACAACATCAGACTTATTAAACGGGACGCAGGGAGTAGAATTCAATAGTATACATGACCGAAATAGAATTTATACGGGGTTTGGGCTTGGGATATGAAGTGGAGACGGGAGCTGTTAGAGAGAGAGTACGAGGCGGTTAATGAGCTACTGATTTTCATCTCCGATTTTGCCCCAAATGAAGGATGTGATGATGGCTGGACTTGGAAAGCGTCCCCGGATGGCAGATTCTCTACGAAATCAGCATACGCCATTATTGAGTCAACCAGGAACGAGGTCACGACGACGATCACGAACAAGGAGACGATAACGATGGCATGGGATACACCTGCTCCTCATAAAGCCATAGCGACATCATGGAGAATCTTGAGAAACAGACTACCAACATGCGATAACTTGAGAAAGAGAAATATCCATTTGGAAGAAGAAGAGCTTAAGTGCACGGCGTGCAATCAACAAAACGAGACGGCAGATCACCTATTCTTGCTCTGCCCGAAGATAGCCGAGGTTTGGGATGAGATTCAAAGCTGGTTGAGGATCAGTTCGGCCCGTCCCCAAACAGTAGAAAGGCACTTCAAAATGTTCGTAAACTTGGGTAGAGGGAAGAAGTCTGAAAATTTTTTAAAGGCATTATGGGTTTGCATTACTTGGATTCTGTGGAAGCGACGAAACGAAAGCAGATTCGAACGAGTGGCTTGGGATATCAAAAGTATCATTATGGAGGTAAAAGTAAGAATGTGGTGTTGGAATAAAATATTTAGGATTCTAAACAAGGAGATTAGCTTTTCTTCTTGGTGTTTGAATGATTTGAATAGCTATGTATCATAAGGGATGAACGATTATGTGGTATCTCTGGTACCAACTCTTTATTAATGAATTTTTTCTTGATAAAAAAAAGAAAAGAATTTATATGTGACGTGGAAGAAAGAAAAAAGGCGCCGTATGCAACTCTTGGTTTCTAACATACGCCTTGGATAAAATAAAATATTGTATAATTTGGTAACTGAAAGTTCATTTGTCTTAACTTATGACCATCTTGAATAAAACAACATAATATCAAGTCAAAGAAGTGAGCGAGTACCTTTTCTTTTCTATTTTAATTAATAACAAGTTTATAAAGATTTCATGCAACAAATTAAATTTTTTACAACATAGAAAAAGCACGTACGTTGGTCTTTATTTCGTTTACCCAAAAAAAATACGTCGTCACTAGAACTATGTGAGTCTCGGAAAAGTTTAGGAAAATTAAGATACTGATTTGACGTCAATTAATTCAACTTGACAATTGTTTTTTAATTTGAATAATTAGGTTATGGAGTATTGATATTTGGACAACAGTTGTCCGGACAACAGTTGCATATTCGTAATTAAATATTATTCTAATTTTTTTTAATAATTAATATAATTAGTGTTTTATCTATAACAACCCTACGCTAATTTCTAATATTAATTAAATTTAAAGATTAACATATAATTAGGATCCAGCTTGTAATATAAATACAACTCACCATTCATAACAAATAAAAAAATAGTAGTAACATTTTTCTTTCTTTCAAAAAGCAGTAATTACATCTCACCATTCAAAAATGAATAGTAAAACTAAAACATGATTGAATGGCCGTTAAATAAGTAGATGACCTCAAGCGGCCGGAGCATAATTCATAACCTCCATCGTCGTCGTCTCCATCCCCTTCAGATTTGACATAATTATAGCCTTCATCGCAAAGTCTTGCTCGAACTGCAACTGCAACAATATTATTCTGCAGGTAAGATGAAAAGGAATTCTTGCAAAACAAAGACATCTTTCTGACGGTAGCTAAGTTTCTGATGATGCAGGTGAAAACGAAATATGGCTGGAGTGTGATGAGTGAGAAATTCTTGCAAAACAAAGACAACTATATTATACATGTATATGTATAATATAGGTTTATGAAAAAGTTGATATTCTACATCGCATTAATTTGCACGTGGTGGCTGTTGAAATCGTGTGGAAGAGTATGCCATTTGTGCCACGCTGGAATTCCATTGTTTGGTAATTAATTAATTACACATGTTTGTAACTTTTGATAATTTATTAGGATCAACTTAATGAGCCAAAACACGTATTTTTCTTTATCCATATCAATTCGATCGGCCCAGGTTTGCAATCTAATATATTCAACTAAATCACGCAGACATATGCTATTTTATCATTATTATTAACCTATGTAGGGAAGTACAAAATAAACTAGAGTCAATTATCAAATAAAAATGTATATAGTTGAGAGTATATTTGAAATTTCAAATGAGTTACGACGGCGGAAATTGTCGTTATATAGTTCACCATCTTGAATTAAACAACATAAAATCTAGTCAACGTGTACTTAATTTAAAAAACAGTTAAGATTTTTTCATGCAACAATTTTAAACTTTAAGGGGGAAAATATAATTAAGCTGATTCCATGTATAATCACTCAGATGTTTTCTAATCGGCGCAGTGTGCGCATACATATTGAATTGGGCCTATTTTATTTGAGATTGCTTCTTTACTTGATTTATGAAACAAATACTATTATAATCAAAATTCATAATTGTATTAATTGCAGCACACATATATATACCCTATATATATATATTTCTAAATCTTACTAATACATTTACGAGTTAGTCTCCTGTGCAACCGGTCTCACGTAGCGCGTATTGTGCACGCGTTCGATTTTTTTTTTATATATATTTTTTTCAATTTTTTTTTACGGTAGGATCATATGCATCACAACGTGTTTTTATATGTACTACACTGTATAATGAGATACACCACTACGTGTATTGAGATGCACCTATTTTTTTTTTTAATTTCAATTTTTTTTTCCGGCTCCGATTTTAACTTATAGATAATCATATTGGCAACATTCATGTCCTTTAGCTTGCTCCAAGACCTTGAGATCCACTCGCTCGACTCTTAAAACAAAAGAAAAAAAAAACACAGTGTGGTGCATCTCGGTCCACATGATTGTGCATCTCATTATACAAGGTAGTGCATCTGCATAAACTATGTGGTGCATTTAAAAAAAAATAGGGAAAAAATATTAATAAAAATTAAAAATTGGTGCATCTCAATATGCTTAGTAGTGCATCTCATTATACAATGTAGTGCATATAAGTATACGTTGTGGTGCATATGATCTAACCGTAAAAAAATGAAAAAAAAAAAACTAAAAGTCAACAGATTGACCGGGTCTGACCCGGATCCGGACCGGGTCGACCTGATCTCACATGATGAGACGCGTTGCAGGCAAGAACTTGCCTACATTTACAATGTTAATTTAATTAGAATATAGTATAACACAAGTTCTTAATTAGTGTAGCTTTTTCCTTGGGAACATCCAAACAGTAATAAATCTTGTATGTATAAAGTATAGGGTTCAATCTCTACTGCCCACTTTTGTAAATTAAAAAATAGTGTAACTTCATATTATAAGATCGACCATAAGAATAACACACAGCTGCTAATATACAATGTATATATTACATCACGTGTCTAGTCATACAACATTGTGCTAGGGTTTATATATCTCTAATAAACTACTTTCAGATACAAAAATTCATTAGGTAATAGTACCATTAATAAAATTAACTTGCATCAAGCAAGTTAAATCCATCTTTTCATATCAAGCAGCAGGAGCGTAATCATACCCTCCATCGTCATCGTCATCGTCTCCATCACCTTCACCTTCAGTACACTTCACTGTGGAAGCATATCCAAATCCATCAACAATATTGTTCATATCGTTGAGTTTCTTCTTGTACCACCAGCATTCGGGCTCTACCGTGAGGAGAGGCATTTTTGGTAGATTGAGAAAAATATTGAAGAACAATATCCTTAGCTATGGGTATTGATGGTTTATATCTTTGGGAAGGGGGGTAAGCATATATATATATATATGTATGTATTTAACCTTAACCCTAGAAAAGTGGCATGAGTGTGCTAAAGGGAAGTTGCGCGTGTACGACTCAAAGAGAAAAGGTTTACACGTGTGAATGTGTGCATGGCCTGAAAATGACTACGTTGCTAGCATTTGTGCTTCGTCCAGGTCAGATAATAAGGTGCCATATCAGCATTAGTTGAATTTCAATGTATTTTATTATTATTATTATTATTATTATTATTATTATTATTATTATTATTTAGAACAAATAATGTAGTTTCCTCATTATTCCATGAAAAGAGTGGTGTGTGTATATTAGCTTATCTTTTTGGTCGGGAAAAGAATGTACGAGATCAATTCTTGTTGTGGGGTTTGTATTTCTATTTAGTAGAACTAAATAAGAGTATATATTTTGAAAAAGTAGTCCTAAAAAGGAATCGTGAAAAGTAGCACATGCAAGATATTATTCTACGACATTTTTTTTTATCATTGTGACAACATGATAAAAATCAAAATTGAGGAATATGATTGTGAAATGTGTTGCCATTATGTCGTATTCTATTTTGATTGGCTATTAAATTCCATGCTTTAATTTAAATATTAATATGCTATCGTACATTTATGAAAAAAATAGAATACACGCGCGTATACCTATATGTCTCTACAAGAAATTAATGTTATTATTGCATTATATGCATGCTAGCTACTGATCTCCTAATTTGTGCAATGTTCGATATAAATATAATAAACTAAAATACATCATGCATGAGAATTGAGATAAAAAGAAACTAACTAGGAATTAGAAAAGATTATAAAATATAAGTTTAAATTAATCATTACTCTCTCCCATTAATTCAGCTTGTAGAACTTTTTATTATAAGTATTGTGAATTTTGAGATATTATATCATCACCAGACACCAGCTGATGATTAAAGGTCATATTGTTATTAATTAAGGCTAATTTGCATTTTTTTAAATCAAGAAATACACAGAATGACCTTCAAATAGAATGTGTTAGATTTTAGATGAGGAACTAAACTCAGACTTTAAATCACGTGTCATGCAACTTGGACAATTTCTTAGGTCATAAACTAATTAAATGCGCACATTGCAATTAAATTAGAAGCAATAAAAAAATGTTTAGTTAAATTTCCTGTCAACGTCCTTAATTTTGGCTTATCTCATGTTAAAGAAATTGAAACGACGACGTCACAAGTTAATGTCACCAGGATTGCGCGACAAAATTTTAGGATGTTATTCTTGGTTGACACTTGACGCAATTAAGACCTTCATTATTGTTTTTGACCTGTGTGAGTTAAATAATACACGCCGTCAAATAGAAGAAAATAATACTTTAATTTACTATTACTACTCCTTTCGTCCCGCCGAATATGACCTGTTTTCGATTTTGGGACGTTCCACTATACTTGGCTTGTTTTCTTTAAAGAAAACAATTAATAGTGTATATTTAGCATTATAAAAAATATTATATTCACATTGCATATGGCACAGTATCTCATCTAAACCCTACTAACCTACTCCCACTACACACTATCCACCATTCCATCTATAACTTTATTAGCATTATAAAAATATTGTATTCACACAATACCAAACACTCTTTCTACTTAATACCATTTTTCTTAGTCTCTGTGTTCATACAAATTAGGCCGTATTCGGCAGGACGGAGAGAGTAGTTTACTAATATGAAATTGGGAATTATGTCCTACAATAATAAATTACTCCGTATTATCCAGGCACAACCGCCAAAGAAATAGTGCTCGACTACTATAAATTTGTCCAGTAGCAATATTTAGTTGTAGCATTATATAAGATCAAAGGGAGTAATTAATTTTATTTTATAGTAGTTTTAATTTAATTGCATCTGTATATTTTAAAAAATATTAGGTACAATAGCAAGATTACGTAAATTACAATACAAAATGTATTACGATGACATTATTGATTAATTAGAATAAAGAATTAAGCACTTCCTCTTGAAACTGAGAATTCAACTAATCATTTAACCCAAAAACTTCCATTCATTCAATATATTATCATAACCCACAACTAGCAAAATTTGGAATTCTCTAAATTAAAATTACAAAATTAAGGTACTGTAGTTTATAACTAGATATCATTGCTGCACCTAATTGTAATTAGTGCTGCTACCAAACTAATATGTTAATCAAAATTAGGCAGCAGGAGCATAATCATAATCCCCATCATCATCGTCGCCAACGCCTTCTGCATGCGCCACCGCCCCGTAGCAGCAATCGTCAACTCCGCCGTCGTTGCATCCAAGCCACTTCTTGCACCATGTAGGGTCGTTGAGGGCCATTTTTTGCAACTTCGAGTTGGGAATTTGGAGAGAGAGAGAGAGAGAGAGAAGAGAGAGAGAGAGAGAGAGAAGAGAGAGAGAGAGAGAGAGAGAGAGAGAGAGAAAGATGGTTTGTTAAATTTGGGATTTGGAGTTGTTTGGGTGTGAGGAGAGATCACATGAGCCGTATTTAAGGTTTTGGAAAAAGGTGGCTGCGCGTGGCGGTTTCGGCAGTTTGTGTGGAAGACCCGACGCCGATGCCACGGTGGCGCCGCCACGTCGGAAAATGCGTTTTATGAAGTTGGTTTCTGTGTGGTAAAGTGTGGCAAATTTATGTGGTGGGTTTGTAAAAGTGTGGGTCCGGAAATCTTGAAATGTCGAATCGGATTTTCTTTTACTCCACGTGGTAATTGGTAAAGTAGTATTGATTTATTGCCAATATAATTAATTTATTATTACTACTATGATTTTGTTGTACAATTGGAGCGAATCCATGCTGGGCGTCGGTGGTATTGCACAAAAACAATGAGTAAATCCAAATAGGGTAGTGATATTTGGCCACACTGTGGCCGATCACACAAGCTAAAAATAGTAATATAAGTTTTGAAAATGGAAATACACCCTAATTAAGAAACATAAACCTTAGGGGGAAAATGTGATTATTTCCATTTTTAGAGTCAACTTTCCTTTTCTGACGCGTGTGGTTGGCCACCGCGTGACCGACCATCATTACCCATCCAAATATTGATGGCATGGATTTTAACATTAGCGTAAGTTGACGGTGATAATAAATAAATTTAAGAAACTTCTTAATATCATGCGAGTGGATATCATTATTATTATTATTATTATTATTATTATTATTATTATTATTATTATATTACTAAAAGAAAAATAATTCTTACTTTGCAAAAATCCTACGTGATACTCCTTATATTCCTCCATTCATATTTATTTAAATTCTTAATTTTTTAAATTTTTAAATGTAAAATAATAGATTATAAATATCTATACTAAAATCTTATGTCCCACATCGGTTTCTCAATAAAACTTCACCTATTGAAAAGCCTATAAAAACCTAGAATCAATGTGTATTTTCTCATCTTTTGCTCTACCAGTTTTATTTGACTAATTTATTTATTAATCGGCCGAATGAATAACTATATTTTATAGTTTAATTTAATTTAATTTGGTCAATTTATTAATTGACCGAATAGATAATTATTTTTTGTAGGAGTTTTATTTGGTCAATTTATTTATTAATCGGCTGAATAAATAACTGCTATATTTTTATAGTTTAATTTAATTTGATCAATTTATTAATTGACCGAATAGATAATTATTTTTATTAAGGAACCAATTTATTAGTTGACAGAATAAATGGTTCCAAAATAGTTTGGATAATTTATTGGTTGACCGAATTAAATTTGGAAATAGTCTAATATTTTTTTATTTAATTTGATAAAAAATAAGTAATTTCTAATTTGTCAAGTAATTAGGTAGACGGGCCAATTTCCAACTGACGGGTACCTCAACTCGGGATCCCACGTGACACATTTTCATTCTTTATTCTTATTAATTTTAAAATTTTCATTTTATTCATTTTTTTCATGTAATTTCTAAAATCTAGAATTGTCATACATTGTGCATTTACAAATCAAAATCGTGGTCAACGGGTCAATTCTGACTCGGAACTGTGGCGGTAGACGAGCCAATTTCCAACCGACACTCGAATTTTTTTCATTTTATGCTTTTTTTTCCATGTATTTTCTAAAATTTATAATCGTCATCCATGAAATAATTTTTACGTTATTTGTAGTTGAGTTTCCAGCTTTGCATAATTTATAATTTTAATTAACGAATATTACTATACGATTAAGGACGATAACGAATAGGACAATTATTATTTTTATTAAATTTTTGGATTTATATAAATTCTAAATAAATTTTATAAATTACGCACTTATAAATCAGAGTCGTGGTCAACGGGACAGTTCCGACGCAAAACTATGGTTGTAACTAATATACGGATTTTTTTCAGAAAGGAACACAAATGACTAATTTTTTAATCGGATTTTAAACAAGTATGAGTATATAAATTTCAAACAAGTTTGCATAATCTTATATACATCATCTCAAATTGTTTGATTAATCGTCTCCGTTGGAAAACGTAGAATATGTAGGAAAATTGGCAGAAAAAATGAAAAATTACTAACAATTTATCAACGAGTCAATTCAAACCAATAATCGTGTGCGTAGATGGGTCAATTCAGTACTTGCGGGACAACTTTTTTTTTAATATATTATATAATTTTGAACTCATAAAATTAAGAATATTTATGGTCAACTTTTATCTTATATCATTAACTAAATAATTTTATGTATCACAATCATTCCACATAAAGTTTTGTAAAAATACAAAAGAAAAAACTATCAAGTACATAGTGAAACAATTATTGAAGTTATATTCTCAGTTAAAAAAGTCATTCTCGAAGCTGATAAAAAAAAAACGAATGTCATCATTTATTTTTCTATGAATATATTTGGAAGATGATTATTTATATAATACTACAATTTATAATTAAATTTTTATTTATTAAATATTGTGTGAATATTTTTTGAATATAGTTATGTATATAATTAAATATTAATTTCAGGTAAAAAGAAAACAAATGTCATCATTAATTTTTTTGTGAATATATTTGGAAGATGATTATTTATATAATTTAAAATCAGTATTGTAGTCAATAGGCCGGTTCCAGGTCGGAACCGTCGGGGTAGACGGGATGATTGTGAAGCGGTGGTTTAACTTATTTTTTTTCTTAATCTTGTGTTGAATTCATAATGTGGGGTATTTTGGGTCACTTTTATCTTATAGACAATCTTAACATCTATAGTATTATTCGCTATCTATATATCTCTTCTCTCTCTCACTACCCGCTCCTTCCCTTGCCTCTTTTTCTTCATAAAAAGCTAAAAAATTCAGTTTAAGAGTCACTTTCCTCTGAAAGAGAAATATATTTTTGCCCACATCAGCTTTGTAGAAGAACAGAGCTTTAACAATTATCGAAAGTAATGAGAATATATTTAGTTATAATTTTTAACAAACATAACTATATGGGTTTGTGACGTAAACATGTGGTAAAATTACTTTTTAATTGAATTTGAGATGTGTTCAAGGAATATAAATTCTAAGCGAGTTTAGTAGATTGTATAATCGAATTATTTAACGCTAAAATAATTGACAAATAATATTTTTTTAATCTATAACATATTAGTACTATTTAATAATTTTATTAATTTTTATAATTTCCCGTCGATTTTCGACGGGTTATACGCTAGTTTAACTAATAAGATTAACATAATTTTATTCATGTTTGAATCGCGCGTCTGAAAAATTGTCACATAATTTTTTGATTTATTTTACTATATGATTTGAATATTTGTGCTCCACCTAGTATGAAGTTATAACTTATCTAGAGAAGAATATAGTTACATATTGTCACGTTATTTTTTAACGGTGAGACATTTGTCCTCCCTCGTTAATTAATAAATAAAGCAAGATTATTATGATTAAAATTAAAAAAAATATGAACAAAATCGATATGGAGAATGTCCGCGAAACTGGAACTAATAATATTTCATCTATCTATATCAATATCAATCAATCAATATATATAGCATATATAATAACGAAATTTGGTTCGCACTAGGTGACACGCACACGATTTTCTATTTCTATTTCTATTTATCTTTACTCTCGTATTTTCAGTATTATTAATTTATAAAATAATATACATATATATATATATATATATATTAATGTTATTCATATAATAATAAAAATCCACACAGAGTGGACAGTTGATTTTTTTAAAAACAACATGCATGAATTCTTAATCTCAATTATATATTTTCTACGATCTAGAATTCCACATTTTAAAGTACAGTTTTCACCGTCTTAAAAGTCTATATAAAAGAATTAACCATGAGGTCGTTTTTTCAACTAAGATGATTTCTTATTTGAATTGGCCAAATAAATGGTTTCATATTTAATAATTTTATTTTAATTTGACCAAATAATAATTTTGTTTGGCCAAACAAAAAATTTAAATTTTATTCTCTAAATAAAAAAAATACCCATATTGGGTAAATTAATTTTTATTTCGTTTCTTTTGGTATATTTAAATTTTGTATTTTAATAAACTTATACTAGAAATTGTCAATGAAGACCGGATACTCGCAGAAAATTTTCTGAATTCAATTAGATTGTAAAGATTTTTGCTTCAAAATAAATTCATATAATTAGCAAGGAAATTGCCTCTAAATATTTTAATAATTTTAAAAATGAATCTCTGTCAATTTTTGACGGGTTACATACTAGTATATATATATATATATATATATATATATATATATATATATATATTTATTACAAATACTGATGCGGATTGAAGTGCTCTTCTTAATTCAAGGTCCTACGTGACACTTTCTCCATTCGATATTCATATTTATCCTGAATCACTTTTTTATTATTTTTATTCAAATATATTTATTATTTAATATTTGTATTCGAAAATTTTCTATAACAAAATATGGATATAAAATCTTTCCTTTAGTCCCAATTTTAGATGACGAAAAATTGCCACTAAGTAATAATAAAATTACCGCAATTCTATTGGAAACAATCATGTATTAATCTTTCTATCTAATCTATCTATATTCAAAATAAATTTTGTCCCACATTGTTGGCAAATACTTGAATGAGACCTGTTGCACCCCCTGTGACGGCGCGTGGGGTGCATGCGCCTAATTTTTTTTTTAATTTCGATTTTTTTTTTAGATTTTGTTTTTCATTTCTAGATTTTTTTCCTTCTTTTTTTTGCCTCTTCGTTTTTTTGTTTGCCGCTTCTTCTTTGATCAAGATTCGAGCGAGGGGAGTCGAAGGCCTCAAAGCGAGCTGTAAAAATTCAAATTATTGTCCGTTGATTATCCTTATATTAGTAATCGGAGCGAAGGCGGATCTGTAAAATCGGAGCCGAAGAATGAAATTTCAAAAAAAAAAATTGAAAAAAAGTTAATTCGCGTGGCAAATGCATGAGGTCGCATGCAAGACCTACTCCACATTGTTTTTCAATAAGAGTTGATTATTAGAGAACCCTTATAAATAGTCAAAGTCAATATGTATTTTCTGACATTCAAATTATTTGCACAACATTTCCTAGAGACTCATATAAAGATGAGTTCGTAAACATTAGTGAATAGATAATATATCAGTTGCTCTCGCTGCGCACGTTAGTGCTTGAGTGTTATCGTGCGCCACCGGAGGAATGGGCGGCAAACGTGGCTAGCCAAGGAAACCTATAGTCATGAACTTGACGGCGAAAGCTACCCCATCAACGGCAAGGACTCAGGTCAGGCCTGAGAGCAGGGATTCTGCCCTAACAACAAGCAAAGGAAAAGAGAAGATTGATGTAACAGTATCTCTTGACGAAGAAGTAAGCTCCCAAATCTCACTGGAAGAGGACTTGAATGAGCAATTGTTGTTGGAATTTCAACCCGAGCCGGAGGAAGAAAGGAAAATTCCAAAGCTACCCGCACATACAGGTATGAAACTTCACTACGTAGCTCCTGTGGTAAAAAATGGAATTGTTACTGCTTGTCTTGATAAGGAAGATATAGATCTGGAAAAAGAAAAATGGAAGCATGTTGTGATACTCTATGTGATTGGAAATTCACCATTTATTTCGTATCTTAGCTCCTATCTAGCAAGTCGATGTGGGATTCAAGCTAAACCATAAAATTTTCTTCATAATGATGGGTATTTCATGGTGAAATTTCTCTCCATGGAAGACAAAAATCAGATCCTTCTCTCTGGACCCCATACAATTGGTTCGAAACCTATAATTGTGAAAGAGTGGGATGAGAATTTCAGCTTTGGGAATGAAATATTAAGAGTTATTCCATTGTGGATCCAACTACCTAATCTCCCCTTGTTTTGTTGGGGCATGACCTCCTTGAGTAGAATTGGGAGTGCACTAGGAACTCTTCTTTATGCAGATGAGTGTACCTCACACCAGAGCAGGATATCTTATGCGCGTTTGTTAGTGGAAATCGATGCCACTCTACCTATCCAATACGAAGTACAAATTGAAGGACCATATGGGAAGCCTATGGAGCAGAAGGTTGTGTATGATTGGATTCCCCAATTTTGTAAGAAATGTCACCTTGTGGGTCATGATTGCAATGCTCGAACAAAGCCTAGAACTTACCAAGAAGCAGTACAACAGAAGCAATGGAGACCAAAAGCCCAACAAACTCAAAAGAAAGTAGAAGATGTAATGACTACTGAAGTTGAGGGACATGTTGAGAGTGTTGAGGAGTCTGATGCAAAGAATGTGGAATCTAATGTGGCAATGAATGGTGAGGATACTGGTCTCATAAACCTGCAAGACTTTCCCAACTTACACTCATGCAGTCCAAGAGAACAACCACCAAATTAGGAGAAACTAGAAAAAGAGCTAGTATGAAAATAGGTAATTCATTTCATACTACTAGTGAAGATCCTAGTGGATAGGAATTTAGAATATAAGAACAATACAAGTTGATTGGAAAGAAAACTTTGCTCAAGGTATCCAGTTGATTGGAAAGAAAACTTTGCTCAAGGTATCCACTGCCATGTGACTGATATTACTACAGGTAATACTTTCCACTTTGTTGCTATTTATGCTTTTAATATAGCAGAGATGAGGAAACCATTATGGAGAACTATGTCTCAGATCTCCTAAGCTACTTCAGCTCCATTAATATTTTGTGGAGACTTTAACACAGTCCTAACTAGTGAAGACAGATTCCAAGGAAATGCAGTAACTGAGCAGGATTATAAAGATTTCAAAGCTTGTCTAGAGGTGAATGAGTTATCTCCTATTCGTGCTAGTGGGAATGCTTATTCATGGTGTAATAACCAGATAGGAGAGGATCGGATCTATTCACTGATTGAAAGAGCTGTTGCTAATGTTCAGTGGTATCAAAATTCCCTCATGTTGTGGTGGAGCTAAATGAAAGAGGTATCTCTGATCACTGTCCTCAGCTTTTGGATTTCGGAAATGCCAACATTTGTAGGAATGCTCCTTTTAGATTCCTCAATGTATTAGTTGATCACCCTCACTTCACTCAAATTCTCTTAAAGGAGTGGGGTAAGAATTTTCATGATTGCAGACTGTTGAATGTGTGGTATAGACTCAGAGAGATGAAAGCTCCTTTAAAGCAGCTCAACTTACATCACTTCAAAAATATTAGTACCAAGCTGAGTGTGGCAAGAGAGCAGTTGAGAGAAACTCAAATACAACTAGCTCAAGATAACATGAATGCAAGCCTGATACAAACTGAGTAACAATTGCTTAAAGAGGTGGAGAAATGGAGTCTAATTGAAGAGAAAATTTGGAGACAAAAATCACGGGTGGACTGGATCAAACTTGGTGACATGACTTCCAAATTCTTTCATGCCTATGCAAATGCTAAAGCCAACTTTAATGCTATCAAACTCCTTATAAAGCCTGATGGAACTACATGCTATAATCAACAACAAATTAAGGAAGAGATCACTACCTTTTATAGGAATCTTATGGGATCGGCTGCAACTTCTCTTCCCATGATAGATAAAGGGGTGGTAAAACGAGGAGCTGTCCTTACATTAACTCAACAACAAATGGTGATTGCTCCCTTTACAAGCATGGAGATTAGGACAACTTTGTTTGATATGAATCCACACAAAACCCCTGGCCTTGATGGATTCAATGTGTTCTTCTTCCAGCATGCTTGGAACACAATTGGCAATGATGTGGTGGAAGCTGCCTTGGAATTCTTCAATACAGGTTTTCTTCCTAACTTAATAAACACCACTCTCCTCACGCTTATTCCTAAATCTCCTACTGCCAATAATATCAATGAGTATCGGCCTATAGTGTGTTGTAATGTGCTTTATAAGATCATCTCAAAAGCTAAAACTAACACAATGCAGTCAGTTCTTGAAACTATTATCAGTGATAATCAATCTGCCTTTATAAAAGGAAGAGTGATATTTGATAATGTATTGCTAAGTCACGAAATAGTTAAGGGTTATAATAGAAAACATGTCTCACCCCGTTGCTTGGTCAAGATTGACATACAGATGGCATACGATTCAGTTGAGTGGCCTTCATCAAGCACACCCTTCTTGAGCTTGGCTTTCCGTTCCAATTTGTGAAGTGGGTATTAGCTTGTCTGACTTCAGTTTCTTATGCTATCAGTATGAATGGAGAAATCACCACACCATTTCAGGCAAGGAAAGGACTTCGGCAAGGCGACCCTATTTTCCCCTATCTTTTTGTTATTGGAGGAGCTGGTGCAGAGATTCAACAGAAGATTATGACTGAGTTTAAGCTGGTAAAAGGTGAACTACCATTTCGTTATTTGGGAGTGCCTCTCTCCTCCAAAAAACTTACAATCTCCCAATGCCAACCCCTATTTAAAAAGATTATGGATCAGATTGACTACTGGTCCACTAAGTTACTCTCTAATGCAAGCAGGCTTCAGTTAATAAGAGGATTATTGATTGGCATACAAAGTTATTGGTGTCAGGTTTTTATTATTCCTCAAAAGGTGATGAAGCGTATTCAAGCTGCTTGCCGCTCTTATCTCTGGGCACGTTTTTCCTCCCTTACTAAACGGAATTTAGTCTCTTGGGAACATATGTGTTTTTCTAAACAAGCTGGAGGATGGAATCTGACAAACATGATAGCGTGGAATAAAGCGGCTATTTGCAAGCAACTGTGGAATGTTGTCAAGGAAAAGTATACACTTTGGATTCGATGGGTTCATGGATACTATATTAAGAATAAAGACTGGAAAGTTATTCCTCTCCCACACCAATCTTCATGGGTGATTAGGAAGATCTTGGGAGCTCAAGACTATCTTAATTCTATGGCTAATGGTGATACACTGATTCATCACCATACTTTCTCTATTAGGAAGGCTTATCAAGAAATCAGAGGTGATAATGCTAAAGTGATGTGGCACAAAATGATAAGTCAAAGCTCCTAAATGTTTGTTTATTACTTGGCTTGCTTGGGTGGGAAGGTTGGCGACTTGTGATAGATTGGCTAGGTTTGGAATGGTGTGTGACCCTATTTGTAGCCTATGTGGAAAGGCGAATGAATCGCTGGACCATCTCTTCTTTATATGTGATTTTTCAGCTTTGGTTTGGGCAGAACTTGCTGCATGGTGTGGGATCCAACAGCATGCACGTTCATGGGACGAGGAGAAAGATTATGCTATTACTCAATGCAGGTCCAGGACTAGAAAACAGATGGTATACCGCATGCTAGTGGCCACGATTATTTATCACATTTGGCAAGAAAGGAATGATCGTAAATTTAGGAATGAGGCTCGAAGTGTGGAGAGTGTTGTGAGACTCTGTCAGATAATGATGTCAGTAAGAGTACATAACCACCCTTGTGTTAAAATGTATTTCAATAGTTAGGGTGGTGGTGATAGGCAGTTTAAGAACTTCTCTCGATGTAACCATGCAGTTTAAGAGAGAGCCCATTGAGTAAAGCTACTAATAAAGCCTCTATTTACCAAAAAAAAAAAAAAAGATGAGTTCGTATGAGATTGATAGCTAATAGTAGCTTTACATCTTCGATCGAGCACTTGAGTTGTGTTTTGGAGAATTCCTTTTGGTACCGGTGAGCTATGCATTTGTTTAATTGATGAGCTTTTGAGAATGAATTGTTGGACAAATGTTTATGATTGAGTTTGAGCAATATATGTAGGCAGTGCAGAAAAAAGAAAAAGTGAAAACAGATCCGGAGAGGATGATTAATATATTAGGAAAGTTATGCTTGTCGATCGGCTTCCTAATCCTATCCCTATCTATCCCCTCTTTCAAGTTTCCGTCCAACTCATTCTCAAACCACACAAGATCAAACCCCTACCCCTTTCTCGATCACACTCACCAACGGCTACGTACCACTCTAATTCTTCACTCCGCATCTTACAAACCCCACTATTTTGCACTACAACAATCGACCACTACTTTACATAACATCTATTTAACATCGTGACAACATGATCGAAAAAAATTCAGAATTGAGGAATTTAATTTTGCAATTGTGTTTCCATCGTATTCTAAATTTAATTGGTTATTAAAATTCATTTTCAATTTTATATTATATTCATTCTAGCCATTCTGGAAAAGAAGATTGAAGAGTTTTTCTTCTTATTTCCACCAGATGAGATGATGGTTATCATCAAAGTTGCATTTTTTTTTTAAAGATGTGTGTGCAAAAACACAAACGACCTATAAAAGAATGGAAGATGATTATTTTTGGATGACGAAAATAAACACAAAATTATGAGATTAATTACTTTTTTGACACGTCACACGTGCCATGGAACTTGGATAATCTCTTAGGTCATAAAATAATTAAATGCGCTCATTGCCATTAAACTTAATTTGTTATGCTGTCTAACGTCCCTTTTGGCTAATCTCGTGTTAGAGGAAATTGAAACGACGACGTCACAAGTTAATGTCACCAAGATCTCTCATCACGCGACAAAATTTAAAATGTTATTCTTGGTTGACGCAATTAAGACATGCATTTATATTTTTGACCTATGAGCAATTCATAGATAAATTTCCCTTTAGACCATCCTTTTAAAAGTTTAAATTTTCAATCTTTAATAATTAATTTTGATCTGCATCTGTGTGTTGTAGATCATTACAGTATTATGGATTACGTAAAATAAATACAAAAATGTGTTATATTTTTGAAAGAAAATTACTATTATTATGAACAAATACATGAAACATGGAGAAGACCCTCCACAGAATGAGGGTTCATTCCAAACATGTTGTGTAATAGAATACTTAGCCAAACGCGCTAGAGTATGAGCAATAATATTAATTTCCCTACTAACAGGTATTAACTTCAAACTGTCTTTAGCCTCCAATAAACCATACAAGCAGCGGCATAGGTTCCAAATTCCGAATAATACGCCCTTAAATTGTGTTAAAATTGTATCGTGACTATTAAAAATCTAAGCAACTTATTTAGAATAAAGCACTTCTTTTTTCAAATGATCAGAACCACGAATTAAAATTACAAGGTATGCTGTAGTCTATAACTATATACTATATCATAGCTGCACCTAATTAATTTTAATTAATGCTGCTACAAAACTGAAATATTTGAAGATAGGTTATATCAAAATTATGCAGCAGGAACATAATCATAATCCCCATCATCGTCGCCGCCACCACCTTCCGCATGCGCCACCGGCCCGCAGCAGTAACCGTCAACTCCACCGACGTTGCAGCCGAGCCACTTCTTGCACCACGTAGGGATGAGGGCCTTTTGTGGAACTTGAAGCAGGCAAGTAATCAACAGTTGGTGTAGAGAGATAGAGAGCGAGAAAGATCTACAGAGAGAGAGAGAGATGGTTTGTTAAATTTGGGATTTTGGAAAAAGGTGGCTGCGCGTGGCGGCTTCGGTGGTTTGTGTGGAAGACCCACGGCCAACGCCGATGCCACGGTGGCGCTTCGGAAACTTTGTTTTATGAAGTTGCCTTTTGTGTGGGAAAATTGTGGTGGATTTGTGGTTGTGCGTTGTGGGTCCCAAAATCTTGTAAATATAAGAGTAATTCTTATATATATATATATATATATATACATATACTATATTTACCCTTCATAAGTGAATATTTTAATAATATAAATTAAAATATTAAAATATTTATTTGTGAGGGATGATGGATTTACTTAATGTACATCCATATAATAATTTTTCAAAAATTAGGACTAGATTTTATTACACGTTGGATAATAATCTAGTATATTGATTTAGTTGGATGTTTTGTACGTTTGTAATATTTGTTTTTACAACTGGAGTGAGTTGGCGCACTAAATAATAGCGTAAATCAAAAACTTGATGAGGAATATTTTAGGCCAAATACAAAAAAAAAGAAAATTCTTAATATTATGCGTGTCAATTGGTGATATTCGAATCGTCGACTGAAATTTCTTCTCATTTAAAAATTAATTTTTTAATTTTTTTAATATACAGATGCCGTGCAACAAATTAAGAGACTTTGCAACTCATAACTCAAACAGCACTTATTGTAACTCTTGCTGTAGTAAATACTAGTATTTTGTTATATTTCCTCGTGTCAACATTTCTTTTCTTACGAAAATTAGTACGTTCCTCATGTGAAACATCATTAAGACTTTTTGTATAACGTATGACGTCATAAGCTTATGTCACCGATAACCATGATATCTTCACGTACGAAATTAGGATATTGATTTATTATTGCTTGACGCAATTAAGACATGCATTCGTTAATTGACATTAACATACATATTAATATCATATAATTTATTAATTCCGACGTACCTTAATTTTATTATAATATTCCCTCAAAAAAAAAATTCTACCCATGCAGCACAACGCCTTCGAAACTCCAGGTAGGAAAGTTTTTTAATTTGGCTGCTTATTTATTAATCTAGCTAGGACTCTAGGGTGATAATTGGAAGTTCAAAAATTGGAACCCCAAAGATTGGGGTTATAAATTTATAACAAATTTCTTCTAAAAAATATGCTTAAGTCTAAGTGAGATTCATCGATCGGTGAAATTCTTAATTAGGGACCCAACTTCAAAGTATATATGGAGCTAAAAATTTAAGTAGTAACAAATATTTCCAGGTACAGTCTTTTTGGACTTTTAAGTCAAAATTAGTCAAAATGAAAGAAAATATAATATTTTTCTCCTAGCTATGACGTTAAGACTTAATTAGTCCTAAGATTATCTGCAACCGGTCTCGAGCAAAGGTGCTCAAGCCGGCATCGAGCAGGGCGTGGCTCGAGACGGAAGTGTGGCGGAGGGGAAGAGCTCGAGCATAGCTCGAGAGCTTGAGCCATGCTCGAGCATGGAGCGTGTAAATACGCACAGGATAAATTTTAAAAAATAAAAATAAAAAACTTTCGGCGCATGTGATACACGCGCCAATGTTCAAAATTTTAAATACAACGTGCATTTTTCGCCGGCAACAGTAATTTTGCTTTTTTCGTTTTATTTTATTTTATTTTATTTTATTTATTTTACCTATAAATACCCATTTCATCTCCCTCATTTTCACACCTCTCATTCCTTTCATCTCTCAATTTTTTTTCATCTCCTTCATTTCTCCAACAAATTCATCCAAAAAAAAAATTATGGATCCCAACAACCCATTTTCGTCGGCGTGGTATCCCGACATGGCCGACGACATGAACTATTTCACGGGGGCGGGGCTTGATTCAATCAACCTCAACACTCCGACCTCCGCCGAATCCTACCCGTCGTTCTCCCCCGACGCCGACAGTCCGGCCACAAACACAGAGGATCACCTCATTGTGGCACATCCGCCGTCCCAGCCCGCTGCTGGAGGAATAAAAAAGAAGGGGAAGGGCAAAGCCATCACCACCTCTGCCGCCGAAGATGACTCGGAACCCGTCCGGGCGAAGCGACACAACTACACCGACGAACAAGCCAGCTACATGGCACAGATTTGGGTGGAGGAGACCTGCAACTCCATCGTCGGATGCGACCAGTCCGGCGAGAGATATTGAGGCGCTATCCAAGAGAGCTTCAACAAGAAGTTCAACTTGGAGCTCAACAAGAAAATTGTTAGGAGCTTCTTCGGCCGCATCCATATTGCCGTTAAAGCCAGGATTAGCACTTTCAGGAAAGCCCAATCTCGCCGGCCAAGAGACGCCGATGACGGGTATGTGATTGCCCAGGCCCAAGCCATCTACCAGTCAAATACCCAGGGACCTGCTTTCCGCTATTTCACAGCCTGGGACATTCTGACAACCCCAAGTTCGTCCTCGCCAATTTCCCAGACGTACCGTCCATAAAGAGGACGAAAACTACGGCGGAGGGCAACTACACTTCTTCTCAGTCCCAGCCGTCTACGGAGGAGGCCCAGTCCACCGAAGGAGAAAGCGCGCCTCCCCGACTGGAGGGTCGAGATGCGGCAAGGGCCAGGGCAAGGTCCAAAGAAAAAAAGCCGGTAGAGGGCTCGTCCCAGTTCGAATCCGTCATGGATCGATATGGCGACTGACTTACCCAGTTCGCCGAGGCCAAGCATGAGATCGTCGTGGTTTTGCGGGAATCAGCTCGCGCGAAGCTGGAAACGCATCCGGGCCGAATATGTTCAGTAGAGACGTGATGCCACCAACTTGGAAGTTGTCTCCAGGGACACGAGATTTATGACGCCGGAGCTGCAGGAAGTTCACAGGAAGATGGTGGAGGAGATGAAGCAACGTCGGGGGTGGGCGTAGATTTTTTTTCGTATTTTTTAATTTTATTCCAGCATGTAGTGTTTTTTTTATTAATTAGTGTATTATAATTTATTTAAAATTTTCTAATTTTCAAATATTAATGGAAAATTCGTATTATTTATTAATTAGTGTATTTTAATTTATTTACAAATAAATGAATTAATTTAATAAATAAAAATGGGAAATTGTTTAATATTAAAGATAGAGCACCCTTAGAGCACCTTTGGGATGCAGAGGTAGAGTGCTCTAAGGGTTGCAGATAGCCTAATAGCAAGTACAAGACGAAAGAAAGACTTACTTTATTTCCTGATCTTTTGGCTAAAGAAAGAAGTTTCAGTTCTCTACTAATATTATCTTCCAGAATATATACATGACACCAATTACAGAATGATACGGACGGAGGACCCGTTGGATAAAAGATCCAAGAACCCTTCGTATAAGAGGTAGGCAGCGGTCTCCCTAGATCGAGAATCCAGTTTGATCACCTCCTAGAGCGAAGAAAACCTCGACCCGTTGGCTATATAATCAGCCAAGAACCTCGGTATGGTTGAACGCCACAAGACTTTGCTCACCAGTCTTGATAAGTTCGGAACAAGTGAAAACTCTACAAGAGAGAAATTCAACTCACAAAGGCAAAGCCAATTTTCGTTTATAACTCAAGGTGTATATGTTATTTGATTACAAAGGATATCAAGCCTATTTATAGGTTAGAAAAGGACTCTTCGTAGCCTACCAATAATGATAGTACTTATGATACTAATTAAACTCATAAATAGACTTATTTAACACTAATTAAATCACTTATTAACTACTAATGACTACTTATGACTCAAGACTTCAAAAGTCACTTATTTAACTCATAATAATGAAACTAATTAGACACTTAATTTAGCCTCTTCAATATGCACGAAAATCAACCATTTATTTTTCTTCTCGGGCCTTCGAAGTCTGATTGTTGACAAGCCCTTTTAAGACGAATTCAGCATATTAATATTCACCATTTGGCCCGATTTATCTTGATATTGGACTTGAAATCGGCATACTTTATTTAGTTCCTGAAATCTGACTTCTAGTCGTTGGTTGCCCACCCGTGCTCACATCATTCCCTTCTTCTTCAAGAAGATTCGTCCCGAATCTTATTCCCAAAAGAAAGGTCAGTGAGTAGAAATGGCTCCACTCCTCCCGGCTTGAAGACGTGATTTTCATCCATGATTCTGATGTTTGCATTTGGTACCACATCGAATACAACAACCTGAAAAACAAACATAAATGCAATACCATGGGTTATTTCAAAAGCCCTCCTCTTTTGAGAGTACAATTTTGCATTGCCATGATCATTCAACGGCTTCCAAATAGATGATTTGGGGCTCAACGGAGGTATTCGTCCCGAATCTTATTCCCAAAAGAAAGGTCAGTGAGTAGAAATGGCTCCACTCCTCCCGGCTTGAAGACGTGATTTTCATCCATGATTCTGATGTTTGCATTTGGTACCACATCGAATACAACAACCTGAAAAACAAACATAAATGCAATACCATGGGTTATTTCAAAAGCCCTCCTCTTTTGAGAGTACAATTTTGCATTGCCATGATCATTCAACGGCTTCCAAATAGATGATTTGGGGCTCAACGGAGGTATTTCCAACTGCGTCACCAAGGAAACACGAACCACATCCACACAACTTTCTTCAAAAATGAGTTTCCTTCTTACGATTTCTTTGTCACACGTAGCCACGTTTTCACTTTCATTGGTATCTTCGGCTTGTTCTTCAACAGTATTTGCAACAACCTTGTCGAAAATCTTTGGATCAATCACCTTATCCTCATTCTCTTTCTCTTCATTTGGTTGGGCCTCCAATTGCGGTGTGGAATCACAACTTTGGATCGGCATGTCACAAAAGGTCTTTCTCATTGTTACTTCCACAAGTTTCCTCAACTCTTCATTGGCTGCCTTAATCTCCGCCAACATTAGCTTAGTTTCCATGCGAAGAACATATGCACGCTCTCGACGCTCCTTCAACGTTTTGCTCATGTTTTTGTATTTTTTTTTATAGAAAATAAAAAGATAGAGGTTCAGATCAATACCAGATTGCTCTGATACCAAATGATACGGACGGAGGACCCGTTGGATAAAAGATCCAAGAACCCTTCGTATAAGAGGTAGGCAGCGGTCTCCCTAGATCGAGAATCCAGTTTGATCACCTCCTAGAGCGAAGAAAACCTCGACCCGTTGGCTATATAATCAGCCAAGAACCTCGGTATGGTTGAACGCCACAAGACTTTGCTCACCAGTCTTGATAAGTTCGGAACAAGTGAAAACTCTACAAGAGAGAAATTCAACTCACAAAGGCAAAGCCAATTTTCGTTTATAACTCAAGGTGTATATGTTATTTGATTACAAAGGATATCAAGCCTATTTATAGGTTAGAAAAGGACTCTTCGTAGCCTACCAATAATGATAGTACTTATGATACTAATTAAACTCATAAATAGACTTATTTAACACTAATTAAATCACTTATTAACTACTAATGACTACTTATGACTCAAGACTTCAAAAGTCACTTATTTAACTCATAATAATGAAACTAATTAGACACTTAATTTAGCCTCTTCAATATGCACGAAAATCAACCATTTATTTTTCTTCTCGGGCCTTCGAAGTCTGATTGTTGACAAGCCCTTTTAAGACGAATTCAGCATATTAATATTCACCATTTGGCCCGATTTATCTTGATATTGGACTTGAAATCGGCATACTTTATTTAGTTCCTGAAATCTGACTTCTAGTCGTTGGTTGCCCACCCGTGCTCACATCACAGAAACTAGGCTTTTATATTTGTGTAATTTTTATATAATATTAAGGTAAAACAAAATCGTGAAGAACATAAATTGGAAGAACATAATATATATATAAAGCATGCAAAAATATGAGAAGGTTAATTTATCAAAAATAAATTAGTATTCTCAAAATTAATAACGTTACAAACTTACATTTAAGATGCACTAGCTATATATTACATAAAACTACAATTATGAGAAGGTTAATTTATCAAAATTAAGCAGCCGGAGCATAATCATAATCTGCACCATCGTCGTCGTGTCACCGCCGCTGCCTTCAGCTGGAGGTACGTAGTCATAACTGCATGTACTGCCGGCTGTCGTCACCGCCAGTCCATTTTTTGCACCATATAGGGATGAGAAGGGTCATTTGTTGGATGTTGAGAATATTTAATGTGGAAACAGTTGAATATTAGTTCTTGTTGAATTTTGGTTGTAATGAATTGACCACATACGACGCATATTTATGGTGTTAGAAAAGTTGGGCGGCGCGTGGCGAAGATGATGTTGCAATGTGGAAACCTGACGCCGATTGCAGGTGGCACCGCCACGTCGGAAATTCGCTTTGTGGAAGAAGGTTTTTGTGTGTAAGAAGGTGGATTTCATGTTAAAGGGAGTGTGGCGGAATATATAGTGCTTTTAAAGTAGGGCCATATTTTATTCCCTATTCATGGGATTAATTTATTTGGGAAATTTAATTATGAGCATGATATTTGAAATTCGTGGCGTTTTAATTTATATTTAAAGGTTAGAATAAACCTGGGGCTGCATAAACAGTATTTACGAGTACTTTACTCATTTTTTCTGGGAATCTGTTCCCATTTAAGCTGAAAATGCATATCCTTCCCATTCCATTTAGCCAAACCAAATACCCAATACTCGACCGGTGAAGGAGCGGTGGGAGGCGGTGAATATGGCAGCGGCGGTGATTGGATGGGGAGTTGTGTGAATTGGGGGAAAATTATATGTGCATCGCAGCGGCCAGTTTTATGGTTAAACTTTGTGCGCTGATTTGCAATATTCGAAATGTTATGGCTAAGTTCGATTTTTATTATGAAAAATTCATACTATCCAATTTCCAAAATTTGAGATTCTATGTTTAGTTTGAATAAACTTTGCTTGCAAGCTTATAAAATTTGGTGGAGAAAAAAGAAAAAAGAAAAAAAGTAGACCATTAGCCATATGAGGAGCCACACGTACGGTACATTGGGGCATGGGGTCCTTGGCCGTTTTTTTTTTTTTTTTTTAACTTTCTTTAATGTGTGTAAATAACTAAATATTATAGATAATAGTAAATTAGATATAGTATATATATATTGTATTTTAATAATTTAGTTGTTTTATGAGAAAAAATTATAATATTATATATATATGAGAAAAATTATATAAATTCATCTTAACTTAAGAAATAAGAATAGATTCCCACCATCCGTCCCACAATGTCTATGGCTAAGATCTAATTATAATTACTAACTTAATGACCGCTTTTTTTAATGAGCTAGGGCTAAATTAGTAACTTAGTAAATCATTCTTTCTCAATTCAACCCACGCAAACGCAGCAGCTCAGATTAACAATTCTTCATCGTGATTTTCTTTTCGGTGATTCATCATCGCGATTCTATTTCGTGATTTCACTATTGTTCCAACATTATTCATGAAGGTGTCATCGGCGGAGTTCTCCGGCGTCGGGAGAAGCGGAAGACGGTGCTGAATCACATCAGAGGTCTCCGTTACCTGTGGCGTTTTGAATAAGCACAAGATTCAGTCGGCAAATATGAACATGGAAGGTGTTGCCACATCTCGTAAGCTACCATCTCCAAGAATCATTAACCTTTAATTTCTAATCGGTGAAAAGTGTGACAAGTCATAAAACAAATTTCATCCACCCACTTGAAATGTTATGTTGAATAGTGAATACCTTTTAGTTCTACTTTATTTTCAAATTATAGTGGTGATTCAATTTTATTGGCTAGGATTTTGTTTCAAGGTGATATAATTCTGATATGTGTGATTTATTGATTTGATTGCTGGTCTTGGTAGTTTTGCATCTCTTCACTCGAGTTTAATTTAACTTATAATGTAACATTCCGAATTTTCCAAATAAAGTATTAAATAAGTTAACACTCCTGAATATATTAAAAATATTTTCACAGCAAAAAAAGTCTTTTATCTTTTTATGAAAATAGACATATCATGTTTATAGTCGTTGTGTAGAGTATTTTATTCCGAGTCTATAGACGCTAAGTTTGCTCAAAAAAAATTTCGCATGAAAAAGTTATGCACGTTTAAAGGTTTTAAAACATAAGTTGCTGCACAGCTGCTTTTGCCTCGCAGCTGCTTCCGCTTTACAGCAGCTTACTGTGCAGCAGCTTACTGCTCAGCAGCTTCTGCTTTGCAACTGCTTCTGCATTGCAGCAGCTTCCGCCTCGCAGCAGCTTATTGCTCAGCTGCTTCCGCATCGCAATAGCTTACTGCACACCTGCTTGCTTCTTCCTATAAATAGGCGCTTAAGATTTTCATTTTCATCGTTCAGTTTTCTATTCTCTCTCATTTATCTTACAACATAAGCTCGTCGTATCTGCTTGTGTGATAATGATGTCTTGATGTTACGATCAACATTGGTATTTTCAATCAGGTGGGTAATCTTTTCGAAAACTATGTTTGAGTTATTAAACTCTAGAATAGCATAAAAATTCAGTTATCCATAAAATATTTTCATGTGCGTTTCATGTGATATACTCTAGTTAATCGATCGAGATACTTAGTGAGTACACAGGTACTAGCTGAGTATTGTGCGCACCACGTTGCAATGCAATGCATTGATCTCCATCTGTATTGTAGCTAGCAATCTTGAGCTAAGGCTCCTGACCTATGTTAATGTTGATTGTGTTACTCCACAGACTCTGTCCTAGATACAAGTCAAATAGACTATGGTAACCACAGCTATGGTGCCTAGTCCGAGTATAAAGATCGAACGTCACATCATGCATCAAAAAAATATATTTTGTATGGTCAGGGGTAGATTTCTGTTTTAAAACCCTCTGATGCATACCATGTTAAATGGATAATCTGCTATGTTTCCAAAAATGCTTCCAAAACGGCACATGCCCACTGAGTACACTAGTACTCAGCCCAAAATGTTTTCAAAATGTTTTCAGGTTGGGAGGCAGGTGATGGGACGCGAGGCTGAGGCGGGGATCGTAGCTAATGTGTGCTTCCGCTATATTATTTAATTGTGCAACTCTGAATAATATTCTTATTATATATATGTGAAATATATGAATAAATTGTTATATGTGCAAAAAAGTAATTAAGCCCATTTCTTTCCCGCTTCTTTATTCCCCTCTGTTGCATCCCGGTTTATGGGAACCGGGATGTGACATATAATGCACTCCAAATGTTTGTGAATTGATATAAATGAAATGAGGAAGAAGAAATATCAAATATGTGTGCCCTGACTCCTACTATTTGTGGGCAATTTTCATCATTTTATTTCTGCTACAACATATTTCGCACTTTTCTTTTAAGAAGAGAAATGTGAGTTTTTAATTTTTTTTTTCTTTGTGCATGGAATTTATTTAGTGCTTTCGTATGGGAAAAGTTGATATATATGTACATGTGTGTTTTTGTGATATTGTTATTCACTTGTTGGTTGGATTTTGTTGTTTAGAAAATCTAATTGAAAAAATGGATTCACAAGAAATAGATTAGATATGTTTTACTAAATTCTTGATTGTTGAATTGATATGTTTAATTGGCATTTTTATTAGTTTCTGTCGATGGATCTTATTTAAATGAGCTAAAATATGAATCTATTTTGAGAATGTTTATTTTGCAACAATGTATTTGTGCTTTTTGATTTTGGAATGCTCAAATTTTGCAATTTAGTGTGTTTCTTACAACAAGATTTTGGTATTATATATATTTTGGCCGAGGAAATACACATAAGTGGTGACGAAATGAGTATGCTAATCTTGGTTTGTGATTGATGGAGCGATTCTGCATATATTATCATATGAATCCTCATCTTTGTGGGTTTCGGTGTCTAGTCTATCACATTAAATTGTATTTTCGCCTTGTTGGTGAATTTTTGCTTATAATAATGTGCAGCTGTTGGTTGTTTGGTGTTGATCATATAACTTTGTGAAATGTAGCTGCAACCATTTTATTAGAAAGGGTTTGATATGCCAACACGTATTCTTCATCTTCATGAACATGAAATAGATGTATATGTTGAGACAACCCCTTGTTTTCAATTCTATAATTAAATTCTCCAATAGATTGATCATCAACACTTCTTGTTTAGGCCGATTATTGGATCTTCTCTGCTAGATTCCCAAATTACAATGTCTGTGTAGCTTGGTACCATATTCTTTAGAATTTGGATGTGGATAAGCCCGAAGAGAATAATTCGAGCTCAAATTTTTTGGATGAAGAGGTTAATACGTACCTCTCCATCAGTATTTGGTTTGCAGAAAGTGTATCAACAGTAATGCAAAATTTGAATTCCTTTAATTTTTATGGTTTCTAATTTGTTTCGTTTAATTATTAATGTGTGCTTTATTGGTGATGAAAGGCACATTTAGGTTTTCATAAAATAATAATAATAATAATAATAATAATAATAATATTAATATTTTCGTATTTTAGTTAAGCATTAGTATTATCTCGTTTAAGCAACTGTTAGTAGTCTTATAAGCATGGAATCTTTTATTATTTTGGAATGAATAAATTAACATTATTTATTAATGCATTATTTTGATCACATGCGTTTTTTCTTAATATTACAGTTATAAATAGTTAAATATAATTGTATATATAACCAATTTAAGCATGGAATGAGACTAATAAAAAGCATTGAATGAAACAGATATAAACATGGATTTAAATTCATAAAAGATTGTAATGAAACTGATACAAGCATGAAATGAGACAGATAAAAGCATTGAATGAAATATATATAAGCATGGAATGGAACTGAGAAAAGCATGGAAAGAAACTGATACAAGCATGGAATGAAATTATAAAAGGATGGAAAATACCCATAAAACACACAATTGATGCACAGTAAAACCATGCGTCAATATGAATGTATATAGCAACATATTTGAATCCATATATTAAAGGTGTTTAAAGCATGAAAATTCGAACTAAATTTATATTTTAATATATATATATTAAAAAAACGAAATTAGCCATCCCTTTAACTTAAGTATATTTTACAGTCTACATTACCAATTAAATAATCTTTAAAGTATTAATAATATTATTAGAAACATGAATCCATTAATTTAAAAGCTCAACTTGTATAACTAAGTTCAAAACTCTATCATCAAATAAGTTGCTTGAATTACGGGATTGCGAAATATGTGGGGCTCGACTGTTTTCCACTTCCCAGTAATATCCTTTTCCATCTTAAATTCTAATTTAACAAGCAAAATAGTAAATCCGTTTAAAAATCTTAACTACTCATCTTCTCTATGGTATGGAGGGTTAGGATGGCCTAATTCCCACGTGAGGACTCATCTATATAAATATACTAAAATAGAGTGGAAATTTTTTCCTCCAAAACACTATTCATTAATTTTATCTATACATTAACTATACATTAATTAATACATTAATTAATAATCAATCATTAACACAAATTCATTTAAAATGATTGTCCACGTTTAAATATAAATAATATGTATATGTCTGACTGGAATAATAACTCATGATATACAACATTTAATCTATATCAATATACTAAAATAAAGAAGTCAAATGAATATTTCTGCCTAATCCTACTTCAATTTTTATGTCTTAATTAATTGTGTTTTCATTCACTTTATTATTTTCCATCTAAGCATGCTCATATTCTCAAGTTTTTTTATTCTTTTATGGAAATTTAAAATAGCCGGTTTATAATTGTTTTTATTCTCTTGAAAACTGTAAAATTTACTCTATCTTTTCATTTCCTACGTATAAACAAATGTATTTCAGCGAAGATTCACAAGTCTAATTTTCTGGATCAATTCACCTTTTCTACGTATAAATAATACAATTGATTAATATCTATTAAATATATTATATAAAATATTTACAATTAAAACATATAAGATATAAAATAATTGTGTAGTACTAGTTCCTACAATAACTCATCCCTACCTACACACACACACACACACACACACACACACACACACACACACATATATATACATTATATATGGTGTGTGGCTTGTAAGTTACCAAACTTTTACCAAATTCCCGAATTGCAACCGACAGATCATTTTTGTCCAATTAAATACGATACTTTTAATTTGTTTCAATTTGCAACCGAAATAAGGTTCCAGCGACGTCGATGATGACATGGAGGTCGGATAATCCAGCATGGACATGTCGAACCTTTAACCAAAACGACGTCGTTTTGACTAATTAAAAAGAACATCTATCTTAATCAAAACGACTTCGTTTATGTCTTGAATCAATTAAACCCTATTTAACCCATTTCATTTCCCCTAATCATTTCCCCAAATCACACGAAGCAGACGAACCCTAAACGGCGAGGAACCACCTGGAGTGAATCTGGCGACGAAGTTAACACAGGCAAATGGGAAGTTCAAGTGGATCTCCGGTGACGTCTGATGAAGTATTCCCATATATGGTGAATGTGCCGCGCTATCTAGCCCGTCGACCGCCTCCATTTTGCAAGCATATGATGACTATGGCACAGACGTCGCGCACAACCGATAATCCTGGTAGAAGATTCTACTGTTGCCGCCTTAGAGGGGTGAGTTTGTAATCAATTTTTTTTAAGGAATACCGTTTTTATGAATTAATAATTTTATATTTTTTTAATTAATACAGAAAATTAGTGCTTGCGATATTTGGGACTGGATTGATGATCCAGTCACATATCATTACAGAGGTTACATCAACGAGATAACAAATGAATGTAACCTAGCACAAGAGCAGCTCCGTCACGCCTTGTTGAGAGAGGAATTTAATTCGAACGAGGTGCATCCACTAAGGAATGAGCGCAATGAAGCCAATAACAGGATTGCATAGATGCAACGCAACCTTGAAGATCTGGATTGCACCATTGCAGATTTACAATCGAAGATTCACAACCTAAAAGCCGTTGGGGATGCTCAGAAAAGAAGATTAGGGTTTTCAAGATTTTACTTTGCTGGTTGGTGATCATCATTTCATGTCTATTTAGTACGAAGTAATTGTGGTGATAGTATTCATCGTTGTAGTTTGTTGTAGTAAGTGTTAGTTGAATAGTTGGTGTATGTTGTGTACTAACTATCTGTATTTGTCACTCAAATTCGAAGTAGTAGTTTGTTAATTAATGAAGTGTAGTTGGTGTTAAGTAATGAATGAATTTTTGTATCCAAGGTTGAATACTGTTTTGTTTTCTCACCTACTTATGTAATGGATTGACATGAAAACTGCTTGTATAATGGTTAAATTTATGAAGTAATGAATTTTTGTGTTAAGTTTGCAAACGAATTTAACCATCATCAAATAGACATGCCAATGTAGCAGAAATACCATAATAGACTTGGATTTATGAAGTCTGAAATACACATTCAGTTTAACCATCATAGCAGAAATACCAATGTTGAAAATTACACATTCAATTTAACCATCATCAAAATAGACATCAGTTTGTAGCAAATACACATTCAGTTTATCAACAAAAAAAATGACTATCATTCTAACTCTCCCTAGGCTCTCATCCAGTCCCACTATCCTGTGTTATGGGGACATTGGTCCATCCACTTTGTCTGCTTGAAGATGTTCCTTCTCTAACCTGCCTTGGCCTTTTGTATTTGTTTCCCTTGGACAAATTTATACACACCCTGCTGTTCAAAGAAGGCTGCCAAAAAAGAAAAAATATGCAAAAGTTATTTCAAAGTCTATCAAATGCTAAGAATTTGGTAGAGAAAACTGTTTCTTACTCTGAAAAAACTATTTCCAGTGTTCTCATTGATGTACACACCAGCTCCCTTCATGGCAATTGCTCTATCTCTAAAAAAAATTGAGTTATTTTCTTTGTTGGTTGCTTGTCTTTTTTCTGCACTTGAGCTGCTGGTTTGGCACGTCTTCCTCTCTTTCTCTAATTTGGGACATATCAGCAAACAATCATTAGCTCTGAATAAGGGAATAAAATTAATTTTAGTTCAGATCAAAATACCTTTTCAACAGATTCTAAGACAACAACTGGATTCTAACAAGATGCTATGTTGTGACCTTCCTTCTTGCACTTGCTGCACTTGATTGTAATTTCATGTTTTGTCATTCTTCCATCTCTCTCCTTTAGAGCTCTAATTCTCTTCATCTTTGGCCTGCATGGCATTTTCACTTTCTGAGGTGGCCTTACAATATCACCTGCAGCTTCAGGCCAACTTTTCTCTTCAAGAGTTGATGGGATTGCAAACTCATAAGCAGATAAGTATCTCTCAACCGTATAATAATCAGAAACATAGTCAATGGGGTCAGTCTCCATATATCTCATGCAAGAAATGGCATGCTTACATGGAATTCCAGTTAAGTCACATGCCCTACAGCTGCATGAATTGATGCCATTGTTTCCAGTTTTCACACGACAGATAAACTTCTACCCATCATAGTAAACCTCAAATGTTTCATACATGCCAGGAATAGCGCGACAATATACACTCAACCTTTTGTGGTCCTCTAAAATGTCTTTGATTTGAGGACACAACCTACCTGACACCATCCTAAGTTCATTGTATTTCTCAACATGTCTCATCATAAGAGAACTCATAATCTTTTCTAACATATGAATACAATGTTTACCTCTTGCTTTCAATATCCAAGAATTGAATGTTTCACTGATATTATTATCAACACAATCACTTAATGGAGTAGTAGAGATAAAATCCTTATAGAATTTGATAGTATCTCTTGCCATGAAATCATCAAAAGCTTTCTCATTTTCAGCCCTCAAATCTTGCACACATTCTTTGAACTGTTGCTCATATGTAGCATATGCAGCAGCAAAGAATTCTCTTCAAAGTCTCACCCTTGTTTTTCTTCTTCCAATTCATGTAAATATGTCTTGAACAATTCCTATGCTCAGCTTGTGGCGTCAATTCTGCAACAGCATTTATCAGTCCATGTCATGATAACTTGAAGTTAGTAGAAGCAAAAAAATTAAGAAATTCAGAATTTAAACAAACTCATACCTTCTGCTGATCACTGATGAAAGTCCACCCTCTTCCATCTCCAATCCTGAGATCATCGACCAGATTTTTTAGAAACCAAGTCCAACAAACTTGGTTCTCACCCTTCACAACAGCCCATGCGATTGGAAATATGCCATTGTTTCCATCTTTTTCAGTTGCACACAATAAAAATCCACCCATATAAGTTTTTCCTTAATGCACTGAAGCCTATGTAGAGTGATTGGAAAACATTTCCCTCCTACAGTACAAGTTCAAACCTGCCCTTATGGTCAACCCTCCTAAGCTCTGCTATATATCTTCTCATCATGGCATAATGACCATTCACTGAACCTCTCACCATGAGCTGGGCTATTGTTCTTGCTTTGTAGGGCCTGTTCTTAGGAACCCTAGTCCCAAATCTTTAGCAAATATCTGAAGCCCACTCTTGTATATCAACATTAAATGTTAACCTGAACTTGTTCAAATATCTTTTAGCTAGCCACTTGGAGCTCAAAAGCTTGTTGCTCATGGTCATCATACATTCATGATCACTACCATATGATTTGAGCATGAATGTTCCATTTGACTTCATAGAACTAGCATAATTCTGCCAAGGACATGGAGGAGTGCACTTAGCCGAACACTTGTTTTTTTGAGACAGCTCTAAACCTAAAAAATCTTTGATTTTCAATAGAGTAGCTAGTCAAAGCTTCTCTACACTGAAAACCATCAGCAAAATACATCCCAAGCACAAGCCGTAAAGCTTTACGATCACATTTGGGATCATATACTACCTTCTTTGCTCTCATTCTGACATCACACTCTTCATCGGTTTCTTCAATATCTCACTCTTTCTTATCATACTCAGACACATTTTCTTCATCAAACTCATTCTCAATTCCATCAGGCTCATTATAACATCAAACAAATTGACCACATCTTCCAGTTTTCTTCTAACTTTGACATTTTTCTCATCAGAAATATGATCAAGGTCAGCTATACTAACATCAAATAACTCTGACACACTAGGCATTTATGAATTCATGTCACTGCTCTCACCATCAATCCCAGCCTGACCCTGACCCTGACCCTGACCCTCACCCTGGTCAGAATCACCATCCCAACCCCAATCTCATGTCCATGCATTATCATCATGATCACTCAAGTTTTCACCTGTACCCTTACCCTCACCCTCACCCTCACCAAGTCTCTTATGAGCCAATTCAACTACATCCACAAGAGTCTTACCACCTTCTACATATACACTGATTGATTTATATTTACCAACATGAGACAAGAAGTTCATTATCCCCTTATCATCATATATCTTTTCATATGCGTGAAGAGTAGGTATCTTAAACCACAACTTGTCCCATATCAGAAACCCTATGTCCTTAATATAGTCAACAAGGTCAAAATATCCAAACCTATCACTACCTACCCCTGTTTTTACCACAAAATCACCACCTACATACTACATTTTAAACTCTTTCATTCGAAGCTCACCACCATAATGAATATTCAGGGAAGAATATTTACTGCAGAAAATAAATAAATAAAAATTCAAATTCAAGCAGAAAATAAAAAAAATCAAGCTTCAATACAAACCCTAACCCTAACTGTATCGATATTGACTATACACTGAAAAGAAGAATAAATAATTAAGAGATGTATCTATATTTTCTCCATTAGGAGCAGAAAGCGACACCTCTAGACCACCGAAGCACTATCGCCAACGAGCAGATATCGACAACACCAGAACTTGTACATCTCCGACAAGAATCGAAGATTCGCAAAAAAAAAAACGACAAGAATCAATGAAGAAGAAGAATGAAAATAATAGGAATTTCTGGATTCGATGTGTGAAGAATCGCGCTAAGTATAGAATAATAGGTTTAGGATTTTATTCTCCCCCTATAGTGAAATGACGACGTTTTTGTTCAATTAGTGAAACGACGACGTTTTTTGCTACACTAAATGCCACATAAGCGCCAGCCTGGTCATTTTTTGCCACGGTGGAAAAATCCTCAATTTCACGTCGTCGGAACCCTATTTCAGTTGCAAATTGAAACAAATTGAAAGTATCATATTTTATTGGACAAAACTGATCTGTCGTTTGCAATTCGAAAATTGATAAAAATTTGGTAATTTACAGGCCAATTACCCATATATATATTAATGTGTTGAATGTATATGTCTTTAAATTATACGTTCATGTCTTTAATTGGAGATTGGATCACGTTAAATTGTAATGAACATAATAGTGTTTTTTACTTGACTACAAATGCAAAGTTGTAATTTTAGTTTCATTAATTCAAAATCGTATGCCATTTATAATGAAATAAAAGGTACTGGTATTTTGCCATTGATCCTTTCAATAAAAACTCTACCATTTACATCTTTTATCCTTAATTTCTTTCCCTCAATATTCGTGCCTAAATGAAAGTAACCATTATAAATAGGATGGATGGAGTATATGTTTCATTGTATTATCAGTTTAGGATTCTACTACTTTTATTAATTTTCACATTTAACTTTTTAAGAAATATATCATGATTATTTATTAAAAAATCTAATACTTATGATTAGAGTTTCCCAAGAAGGCAAAAATTAAGCCTCAAAGTTCATTTTAATATTAGCCAATGAGGCCTAGTTTAAGTGGCTGACTGAGGTATCTTAAGTCTCTTCTTAGTGAGAGGTCTTGGCTTTAATCCCGTCAAAGTGCAGTGTAGTATATTTTCACCTTTTTTTTTGGACAACATATTACAAAGAAATTTAAATACCGTGTGACGGTGGACTCGAACCCGTAAATTTTCACCTTATTTGGTGATGTAGTGGTTCCTGCGTGCGGAGCAGTAGTTTCACATTTGTGTGTGTTGGAATTTTGGTTCTTTATAGCATTAAATCCGTAAGAAGTATTTGGAAACTAATGGTAGAAACGAAATCTACGTTTCGAGCACTATGATTTAATGTATTATTTGTTCAATTCCATTAAGGAATGAATGAGCAATTAATACATAAATATGGCTTCTTGGAACTAGAAATTGTGTGTATTCTACCTTATTTGTCCCACATAAAAAATTCAAGGATGTTTTGTGCTATATATAAGGAGCAACACTATAAGGGAGTATATCCAAGTGTGCTACCTATGGTGCATCTTAGTGGCTCAAGTGTTGGCACCTTTTGTGCTTAACCACGATTCCTACGAGGACGGTGCGAAGCACCGTCCGAGTCCGAGTCCGACGGCGACGGCGACGTGCACGTCTCACTTGTCGCAATGGGCGCTTTGAGGCGCACTTCGCTCAGTCGCGATCGGAGCAATTGAGGAGCCAAAGTTATTTTGGCTAAGGGACTCACACGTGGACCGCACGGAGAGGCGGTTACTGGCGGTTAGTACGGATAAGGGAACGTATGGTGCGGCTGATCACACGGTGCGGTTATCGGCGGTTGAATTCGGTTGAAACCGAATTTCCTCATCTGCCACGTGGCGGCACCAGGACAGCCACCCTTTCGCGAGTGACACATGTCGGCGTCTGGTTGAATGGCGTCGATAACCACCTCGTATGCAACCGTTCGGAACGGGCACCTTCCGCCTATAAATACCCACAGAATTCGACGATTTAAAAACCATTCGAACTCACAACAACGAGTTTGCATACATACATCTCATATATATAGTCGAGTCTAGGAAGTACTCGTCCCGAGTATCAAGTTGTTCGCCGGAACTACGACACCTCGTGCAACGTCTCAAAGTTCACCCGAACCGTTGTATCTTGGAGGCAATTGCCACAGACCGCGTGCACGAGAGCGGGGCAATCTTGTATTACGGAGATAGAGTCTAACTCTAGCCTCGGTTCCTTTCTTTCCTGTCTTTCTTTTCCGTACACACATCACACACGCTCCTATATTTTCCAACAATCGTAAGACAAGGATTTTCTGTGTGTGCTGTTCGGAAAAATGCTAACCCGTAGGTCGACTATTGGTATTCCTGTTTTTATGTTTGATGGAAATTTCTTCAAAGAATGGAAGAAGGAGATGATGGCGTTTTTAGTTGCCAACAATTTGGCGATCTTCCTGTTCCAATCCACTCCAACGGTGGATGAAGATGCGTCGGAGGAAACAAGGAGGAAGCAAATTCACGCATGGATCGGCAATGACTACACTTGTCGGTACATTATTCTTGACTGTCTTACCCCTTCGATTTATGCTTTGGTCTCTCAATTTCAAAATGCTCGAGATATTTGGAATGCTTTGGAAGATATGTATACTTCCAAGTATTTCAGTCCGAAAAGGAGAAGGGTCATCATAGGTCAAAGTGACGAAGGGTTCGATATGAGCGAAGAGCCTAAAACGCTCACGATAGCTCTGTCGAGGCCCGATGCTCCATTTTGGAGAGAAGCAGTCTATGAAGAAATGAGACACATCATTCACTACGTGGATGCAATTGTGAAAAATTGCACATTGGAGTCCTCATTTGACTCGGATCAATCATTTCCTTTGGGGTATGTGTGGTGCTTCACAAGGAAGTACAATGCCGATGGCTCGATTCGCAAGTACAAAGCACGTTTACTTGCAAACAGCTTCAGGCTTAAGGATGATGTCTATGATTAGTCCGTGTAGACGAAGAAAGCCTATATGAGGCTTCTTTGGTGTGTACATATTGTAGATATGTGATGGAAGGCTTGTTGTATAGATTAAAGCCTTCAATTGAATGCTAAGCATATATATATAGATTATGTATATATGATGTATTGAAACGTGTACTTGTGAATAAATAAAGTGTACATGTTTTTATATCTTTGCTTGTTCATTTTTTGTTAAATGCAACAACTTGATTCAAGTCTACTTCTTAGTAGGAAAAATCGAGATAAAGATATAAGAAAATGTCAAAATTTCAACAAGTATACAAATTAATGTTTGTTAAAACATTAAAGTAAAAGACAAGTAGAAAAAGTCTACTTGATATGTAGAATTTCGGAGTAATTTTATAAAGTTAACATGGTCTTTATAAAAGAGGAAATTCTATCTCGTATAAAACATTATAAGATGTTTTATAATTCTTGTATTTATGTAATCACTCTTTGATGATATAAATCAAAATATGTCTTCAAATGTGGGTTTGGAAAGACATAAACTATGGAAGCATTAACCATTACTTAATCCAAATTAGTTAATATCGATCAAAATGTAGGTATAGTTAAATTCTTGATGAATCTTGAATTTATTCATGATAGATAGTGCGTTAATTTTGTATAATATTGTGTAAAATTTATAAATAATACTCTCTCCGTCCCACATTACTTGTCTCATTTGCTCCCGATACGGAGATTAAGAAAAAAGAGATTAGATATAAAGGGTGTGGTTAGTGTAGTTAATAATGTGATATGAAATACTCCCTCCATCCAATTTTAAATGCCCCATTTGGCCTAAAAAAAGTCCAATTTTAATTGCCCCATTTGGACAAATTGACTCATATACCCTCATTCATTCATCCTATTTTCTACCTTTTTTCACTATGAGCCCACCACTAACCCACTTTATTCCACTTTTTTATTACTTTTTTTCATTATGGACCGGCCACTAACAACCTTTATTCCACCAATAATTATTTTTTTATTCCACCAACTACACTTTTTCAGCATTCCTTAAACTCCATGCCCACGCTCAAATGGGGCAATTGAAATTGGACGGATGGAGTATTTTTTAATTGATAAAGTGATATAAAGTATTTTTGATGTGACATAAAGTGATATAAAGTAGTTTTGAAGTGATATAAAGTGAATAAAGTGATTTCTTAATTATTTTCTTAAATGTAAAGTGAAACAAGTAGAGTGGGACGCCAAAAATAGAAAGTGAGACAAGTTAAGTGGGAGGAACGGAGTATAAGAATATTAAATACTATGTACATTAAGAGAATTTAATTAAAAGGTTAGAATAAACCTTGGGAAGTTGGGATATGCGGGAGAAGATCCTCTAAGGTGCATGCAATAAACGTCGACGGTGAGGCGGTTTTTGTTCTTTTATTTTAATTTCAGTCCAATTTGTATTCTTTTGTTTTTATTGTTATCTATTCAATCACTTGATCTGTAAAGTTATTGTTGTTTTCAAGGTATTTTCGGTTATTATCAAACAGATTAAAGTTTTTTCGAGCCAGAAATATTCAGCCATAACCTTTCCTTTTTGTTCAGTCTATTGAGATTCAACTTTGATTTGGAGCTAAATTTACTGATATAGCAATGAAAACTCCATAGTCAGAAACGGAATAAAGCTATACGATCCATTCTTATTATTAAGATCGTCACAAGAATCAGTAATCTTTCCCAAAATTGACGTTCTTACAAGAGAACTCTAACGCCAACTCAAAACATACAAAATACAAATTTATTATATATGATGAAAAAATAATGATAATCAAAACCATGCAGCCAGAGCATAATCATAATCTGGTGGGAAAATGGTTGTTTGTGGAAGTGGGGTTTTTAATTGTGTGGGAAGAAGTGAGATACATGCAATGTACTTATATATACATGCATCTCTAATAAACAATATAATCTGCTACTACTAGCGGATACAAAAATTCATTATCTAGCTACTACCAATAAAAAAAATTTGCTTAAAGCAAATTTGATCGATCCAGCTTTGATATCACGCAGCAGGAGCGTAATCATAGGCTCCATCGTCATCGTCTGCATCAGAGTCTCCACCACCCTCGATACTCATACTCGGCATCATGGAAGCATATGTGAATCCATCAACAATATTAATATTGTTCGTACACGAGCATTCGGGTTCTACGGTGATGAGGGGCATTTTTGGTATATTGAGTGACCAAAATGAAGAACAATGATCGATCCCTAGCTACCTATATCTGGGTATTGATGTGTGTGCTGTACATTTGAGGGAGGGTAAGCAAGCATGTATATATATAAGTGTGTTTCTGGCAACATAAGGCCTTTCACTATTTGAAAAAGTAGTTCTAAGAAAGAATCGTGAAAAGTAGCACAACATATTATTATTCTATGACATTTTTTTAAACCTTGTGACAGCATGTAAATAAACAAATTTGAGGAATTTAATTGTCAATTGTGTTGACATTTTGCGATATTCTATTCTAATTGGTTAATGAATATCCCGTGCTTTAATTTACAAATTTAAATAATATTTATTACTCTATCCATCCCACTCGAAGTGACATACATTTCTTTTTAGGATGTCCCACATACTTGTCAAATGGGTCGGGCCGTGAAGCCCACCACTCTTTAGGTATGGCTCGGCCCAATCCTATGAATGAAATGGGTTGGGCCTGTGCCGAGCTATTCCAAATATTTTGTTTCACTTGAAGCCCATATAGTGTAAAGTCTGGGCCGGTTCTGGGCTTCAAAATAGACCCAATTAGGGCCCATTTCAAGGTGGATGCCCAGACCAGACTCACATTAAATCTGAAATAGACTGGGCTTGGCCCGGGCTGGGCTGTATCGGCCCGATCCATTTGACAACTCTAGTTCCACTTGATATGCTCTGTTTCCAATAAAGGAAACTACTTTCTCTTATTACAAAAAAGTGTTAGCTCCACAATTTTTCGTCTATTAATCCATTAATCATCTTTCTCGTAAATTTTCCTTAAAAAAACTTTGTAAATAACCATGCCGAAAAGAGCCACTTCGATTCGTACGGAGGGAATGATAAATAGGATACACGAGTACTATATATGTATGTCGTTTTATATATAATACTTACAACATTGATGCATTAGGCTAGCCGCAACGCGGCTCGAGTGGTGCGTCTCCTAGGGGTCTCGAGACTGCCGCTCGTGAAGACCACCGCGTTGAAGGCCAGCGTGGCTCGAGACCGGCTCGAGTGCTTGAGACCAGCTCGAGCAGCGAGTGAAGCGCACGCGCTCGGCCGAAATAAAAAAAATTGAATGGCCCGAACGGGCAAAATTCAACGGCCATTTCCAATTTTTTTTCTTTATTCCATATTTTTGCCTATAAATACATGTTTTTCTCCCCCATTTTTGACACCTCATTTCTTCATCTCTTTTATATTTTTCATCTCTTTCATCTCTACAACTTCTGCAACTCTTTCATCTAAAAAAAAAATATGGATCCCAACAATCCCAACAACCCCTTCTCGTCGGCGTGGTTTCTCGACATGTCCGACAACATATTTTCTTACACGGGGGCGGAGCTTGATTCAATCAACCTCAACACTCCGGCTTCCGCCGAGTCCTACCCATCCTTCTCCCCCGACACCGACAGTCCGGCTACAAACACAGATGATCGCCTAATCATGATCGCCCGACTACAAACACAGATAATCAATGTCGTTTCAACGCGAGGTTCGGCCTGCAGCTCAACAAGAAGCAGGTCAAGAGCTACTTCGGCCGCATCCAGACAGCGGTTAAGGCTTGGATTGTCGCTTACTGCAAAGCGACCGCTTGCCGGCTAAGCGGCGCCGATGACCAGATGGTGCTCAATGATGCCCAACAAATCTACAAGACATCAACGTCAACGGGCAGCCCTTATTTTCACTATTTCACAGCTTGGGAGATTCTGAAAGACTATCTCAAGTTCCTCCTGCATGCTTTCCCAGACGTACCCTCCATGAAAAGGACGAAGACTACGGCGGAGGGCAACTACACATCTTCTGGAACCCAGCCGTCGGCGGAGGAAGCCCAGTCCACAGAAAGAGAAAGCGCGCCTTCTCAACCGGAGGGTCGAGATGCGGCAAGGGCAAAGGCAAGGGCCAAAGTTAAGAAGGCGGCAGGTGAGTCGTCCCAGCTCGACTCCCTTTTGGATCGATACAGCTCCCGACTGGGCCAGTTTGCCGAGGCCAAGCATGATGTCGCGGTGGCAATGCGCGAATCATCTCAAGCGAAGCTCGAAGCTGCTCGGGCGCGACAATATGCCACCGACTTGGAAGTCGTCTCCAGGGATGCGAAATTCATGATGCCGGAGCAGCTCCACGTTCACATGAAGATGGTGGAGAAGGTGAAGGAACGTCGGGGATGAGCGTAATTTTTCGTAATGTTTAGTTTTTTGTAATTTTTAATTTTTAATTAATTAATGTTTTTTTTTTTGTGAAGGGATGTAATTTTCCAATTTTCAAATATTAATGGAAAATTTGAACTATTATTAATTAGTGTATTTTAATTTGTTTTCAATATGAATTAATTTAATAGAAATGGGGAATTGTTTAATATTAAAGATAGAGACAACTTGAAGACCGTTGGGTTACAGAGATAGGTGTCTTTAAACGGTCTCTAGTGGAAAAGTGGGTGCTGGAAACTCCTTGGAGACCACTAGTGGTCTCTAAGGATTGCGGATAGCCTTATAGCTACCGATTATTACTTGACGTGAGCTTCTAGTTTTGTGCAATGTTCAATCTAATTAACTAAAATATTTACTAGTGAGATTTAAAAAAAAATAGTGATGAATTAGAACAGGAATGAATTCATTAGTATTCTCAATCATTTTTAAGTCATCTTGGGTATTTCTTACTATTTATATTTTAATTGTTGTTTGAATTATGATGCTGTATATATATACCAAAGTTTACCTTATATACTTTTCCATGTATTGTTGGAGAAAAAGACGAAGGTTTTTCTACCTTTTTCGACCAGAATGGTTGTCATAATTAAAGGTATATTACTAAAGTTAATTTAGGTATAACTTTTTGTAAATATATATGTGTGCAAAAGGTGACCTAAAAATTGAACGTGAATATGGAGTATCAGTTAATTAATACTTTAATTTAGATGAAGAAAATAAACTCAAACTAAATTACGAGTTTAATTACTTATTTTGACACAATACGCGTGCCATGCAACTATTCTTAGCTAATTAATTAAATGCGCACATGCATTGTAATTACCAATTAAAATTTATTTTGTCATTCCCTTAAAAAAAATTTATTTTGTCATATTTCTTGTCAACGACGTCCTACAGGAATTGAACGACGACGTCACAAATTAATGATCTCTCTTTACAAAAAAAATATGATACTTTTATTCTTTGGTTGACGCAATTAAGACATTCGCTCTTGTTATTGACATAATTAAGATATTCATTCCTTACTGTCAATAAATTGATACATCATAAATGGGACGGTTAATCTTTATATTACTGCACAAGGGACTAGGGGTGTTCAAAGTTTGGTTTAAACCGTAAACCAAATCGCAATTTACGGTTTGATTCGGTTTTTTGGTTTCAAAAATATAGTTTGGTTTAGATTTTTCAAAAATTTTGGTTTATGATTTAAGTTTGGTTTTTAAGAAAATTCAAATCAAACCAAAACGTAAACCGAAAAACCGTATTTGATATAATGATATTAATATTATCATTTTATTTATTATGTGAGAAAATAGAGATTTTCTTGATTGCATTTCATATCTGAGAGTTATACAAATTTAATTAATGAAATCGTACAATTTAGAATCATTAAACCCTACAATCTACTATACATTTCCTATTAATTGTTACACTGGCTTATCTTAATCTTTTAATACAAAGTACAAATTTCGATTCGTTTCTTTTCTTTTATATCCTTTTCAAATTCAAGTTGTTTTCGATAGAAAAAGTAGAGAATGTGAAATTATTTTACTATAATTTACTATTTAAATAATGTTATCCTAGACTCCTAGTATATTTATTCTAGCAAAAGAGAAAAATGTATACGGTCATGTTATTTAATTCATTTTATATCTATTACGAAGAAAATGAAAAAATATTGATAAACCGCAAATCAAACCGCACCAAACCGTATTATTAGAGCATGTACTACGGGTGTCTAGTAAGACCTAGGTCTAAGCACTGGGAAGCGTAATTTTAATGATTGGTGGTGTTGAGTTAGACATAGGTTGATTTCTCCACTACAATGGGGTTGAGTAAGACCTAGGTCTAAGCACCGGGAAACGTGATTTTAATAATTGAATAAATTTTATTTTGTTGTTTTTTTTATCTGTAATAAATATTATAAAAATTAACTTAATTAAATTCAGAAATTAATAAATAACAATTTTATTGAATTTAAAAAAAACTACAACATACACTAAATAAATAAAAATACAATAATTAAAAACTACTACATTACAATAATTTTTTTAAAAAAAGGACAACTACTCCTCCCAATTGAATTCCCTTGCAAGTTTGCGGCGAACATTTTCGTACCTCGCCTTTTGCTCGAGATTCATATTCGACGTGTAGGCAATATAGATATTGAACGCCCACTCCTCCCTCGATTGCTTGTTGAGGGATGCCAACTCTTCTGCCGCCTGCTCCCGTAGCGCATTTTTGCCCTTCTTCCTCTTCTTCGTCGTTTTCGCCGCTTTCACTCCTTCGGGTCGAACCTGCAGAGTGTTTGCTTCGCTCGCGGATGTGGTGGATGCGTTGCCGCTGGCAGACGAAGTGTACTCGTCGGATTCATTTATCTTCGTCCGCTTTGGAGCTGTTGGCTTCTGAGGGTTGGTGAAAGTCGGGATATGCCTCAAGAGCTCCCACGCAGCCCTATACGGGAACGGTTTGTTGAACTTCTCGGCGTACAAATCTTGGGCCCTTGTGTATAGATCGAAGTCGTTCTCCCCGCTTCCGAGCTAGTTTTCTTCTTGGATGTAGATGGCGGCGAAGTTCTGGATCTGTTTCTTGACGCGACCCCATGCGCTCTTCATCGCACTCTTCTCTCTTGGGTGGGCGGGAGCTATGAACTCGTTGAAACGGATCATTATTTTCTCCCAAAACGCGCTTGAGGTTTGGTAATTGCTGGTGATCGCTTCCATCCCGAAGTCAACGTAGCACCTTGCGAGGTATTCAATCTCATCGGGCGTGTAGTTAGGACCTCGTGCTGGCTTATTGTGCTCGTCGGATGAGGCCGCAGCAGCTTTCCCCTTGCGGCGTGCCTTGCCCTTCCCCTTGGCCGGAGAAGTGGCCGTGCTTGATGTCGCGACAGCTTTCCCCTTGCAGCGGGGCGGGGGCGGTGGTGTTTGCTCGCGTTCATCCGATTCCTCTCGGTGGGAATCGCCGTACGCCTCTTCCTCTTCCTCGTCCTCCACCTCAACATGGTCGTGGTCGTCGTTGAGGTTGAAACGTCTGAGTCGAGCCGTACTCACTGGGGGCTGCGAGAATTGGGAGTACCCGGATGTCGGGGGTACTTGAGAGAAGCTCGGCGACAGCGAGAAGCCCGACGCAGGCGAGAAGCCCGATGCAGGCGAAAAGCCCAGCGACTGCGAAAAGCCATAGGACGGAGGGACTTGGGAGAAGTCCGGCGACTGCGAAAATCCAGCCGACGGGGGGAATTGACCGTACCCCTGCGGCTGTGAGAACTGCGAGAACCTAGTGGCCGGAGTGAATGCAGAGAAACCCGGCGATGGGGAAAATTGGGAGAAACCTGGCGTCTGCGAAAAACCACCATACCCTGCAGGGGCCGAGTATTGGTCGAAACCGGGAGAAGATGAGAATTGGGAGCTTGGATTCGCCGGATTGGGAGGTGGATTCGCCGGATTTGGAGATTGGTTTGGTGGGATTGAACCAAAAGTTTGCAAATACCACGAATTAAACTGGTCGTCGGCCATTTTTTTGCACAAAATATGATGTGAAAGAGTAGTTTTTTTTGTAGGGAAGAATGGATGAAGAACGGATTTTTTTGGTGTGTAGAATGAATGAGATGAAGGGATATATATAGTGAAAAAATAGGATATAGCCGTTGATGGAGATAATGTATACGTTGGAAAATTTTAATTCTTTACCGTTTTTTTTTTTTTATTCAGAAAATAAAAAAAAAATTTGACGGACCAATGGGGACACGCCACGTGTCCCCATTTTTCGACGTGGCGAAGTCGAGGGGGTGTCGAGCGCTCGAACTCGCCATCGCCTCTCAATCGACACCGGGCGGTGTCGAACTCCCCACTGTGGTATCGACACAGGGGTGTGTCGAGTGGGGGTGTGTCGAGCGGCTCGACACAGCCGATCGACACCGCCCCTCGTTCCGCGATGTACATGCTCTTACAGTTTGATTTGGTTTGGTTTTACTATTTAATCAATTCGATTTGGTTCCAAAAAATTACTAAACCGTATTTTACGATTTGGTTTGGGTTTAGTATCAAACCGCACCAAATCAGACCGCAAACACCCCTACAAGGGACGGAGTTTACCCAGTGCGCACCGAAGGTAGCGGATGCGGGTTCCCACGATATCAAAATAAAATAAAATAAATGGGACGGTTAATCTTTATCTTAATCCAAACCCCAAAAGATTGCGGATTTATCCAAATACAACAATTAGTTGAAATATTTTTGATATCCTATGATACAGTATTATGGTTGAACTTCTTGTGTAAGATATATGAATTAATTACTATATTATAGTAATCACCATAAAATAAATTAATATCCAGGCACAAAAGGCTAGAAAAATATATATTTCTCCAATAGATAAAATCCTCTTAGGCTAATGAGACCCTTTTAAAAGTTTAAATTATCGATCTTCTTTATGATATTGTAGAATATTACAGTATCAAGATTACGTAAAATACAAAACAAAATGTGTATATCATGATGAGTCTTAAAATGTATCAAGAATATTCAATTTAAGCAACTTAATTAGAATATAAATTTGATTAAATAATTATATGGCCAAATAGCCTGTAAAATACTCAACCTACACACTAGAAAAATATTCTGCCTAACAAATACTTAACTTTTAATTTCTTTTGATTTTGCTTCCGTAAACAGTTTCGGCCAATTTAAATTTGAGTTGTCACCGACATGGCAAATTAATGCATGCATATATAGCAATCTAAAAACTGTTATGCATGGCATCCATTTAGAATAAAACGACGTTATTTCAGTATATGCAAACGAAAAAGAAAATTCTAATAAACCACGACATGACATCTCCCTCTCTCCTCACCCTTTTTCTAATGTATATTGAGTGACAAAAATGAAGAACAATGATCCCTAGCTATTGATGTGTGCGGTTTTCATTTGAGGGAAGGTAAGCATGTATACATATAAGTGTGTTTGTGGCAACATAAAGCCTTCGCTATTTGAAAAAGTAGTTCTAAGAAAGAATCGTGAGAAGTAGCATAACATATTATTATTCTATGACATTTTTTTAATCATTGGGACAGCATGATTAAATAAACAAATTTGAGGAATTTAATTTGCGAAATTGTGTTGACATTTTGCGATATTCTATTCTAATTGGTTAATGAATATTCGGTGCTTTGATTTACAAATTTAATTAATATTTATTACTCCATTCATCCCAATCGAAGTGGCATGCATTTCTTTTTACGATGTCCCACATACTTGTTAAATGGGTCGGACTGTGAAGTCTATTACTCTTTAGGCATGGCTCGGCCCAAGCCTATGAATGAAATGGGTTGGGCCTGTGCCGCCTACTTGTAAAATTATTGTTCAGTTCCAAGCAACACCTCTACGCTTTAGGCTTAGATGGCATAAGTCGATTTTCTGTTAAGGATGATGGCCGGATAATTAAGCTCGAGCCAACACTTAGCTAACAACATTCAATCGTGAGTCGTGACAGACAAAACCAAAGTCAGATATGTGAGTATGTCTATATATGATGAAGAAATTAAACTAGAATGATTCCTTAGATCAAACACCTAAATTGGTGCCAAGAGACTAGAAAGTTTAAACCTCACAAGTAGACTAATAAGTTACAATCACGAGCATTCTCAACCTTTTTTCAAATTCACCGCATGGAAAATTCGTACATTTTTTTCAAATTCACAACCTAAACACAACATTCTATTCTAACACTTTTTTTTTCTCCAAGTTATGCCCTTTTATGCTTTTTTTTTTTCCTTTTTTCCTTTTTTTTATAACTTTTCAAACGACAAACTTTTCTTTATTTTGTACTCCCTCCGTCCCAATTGCAAGGTCTCGCTTTTCTATTAGGGGTGTCCCAATAGCAAGGTCTCGTTCCAAAAATAGAAATAATTAACTCTTCAAAAGTTATAAGATCCACCACTTTTCATCCATTTACTCTTGTTTCTTAATACTCGTGCCCAAAGAAGTGAAACCATGCTATTGGGACGGAGGGAGTATGAGCTTATAAGAGCTAAAACAAACTTTCAACTCTTCCTTGCTTACATTATTTTCACATTGATCAACCAATTTTTCACAAGTTCTACCCAATTCACCATTAGTTTATCAAAGAAAAGGCTCAAAAGCTCAATGAGCCAAACTAAATAAGGTGAGATTAGTAAATTTGAGATAAATAGTATGAGATATATGAGATTATTTTATCTCGTCCATGTGTTTGATAGGTAAGATTGAAAAATCAGATAACATGAATGGATTTGTATAAACTCAAGATTAAATATGAAATCACTAAAATACCCTTGATAAAAATAAAATAAATACAATTACATCCATGTCCCTTTTCATTGCCAATTCTGAAAATAGAAATTGAGACTTTAATAAAAGAAAAGAAAAGGAAAAAAAATACATTTACATCAATGGCACTGCGAACAATAACTGCCTAATAAACGACCAATTATCTCCACCATAAATAACTCTGTTACGAGTTTCCTAGATTAGCCAATCTCCAAATCCTCAACAAAGAACCAGTGAAACTGAACTGCATGGCTAAAAGCACCGACAACAAATGTTGATAGTGAACCAGCAAACTGAACTGCATATTATCTTCGTTTAGCCTTGACACAACTCCAGAATATGTGTTCAATTGATTTCTCATCCTACAAGCAAAGGCAGCAAACGTTGGGACCCACCATTTCAAATTTTGTATCATTGTCATTACCAATATCTAAAAACAAAGAAAATAGACTTCAAATTCGAGTAATACAATGAATAAGAGTGAATCCTAAGGATCAATTAAGAAAAGGCAGAGGTGATGGTGGTTCTACTGATGCTGATGGAACATGAATTGTTGATGGAAGAGAGATAGAGTTGGTAATTCCTTTCGGAATGGAGCAAAAATATTCATTTTGTTCATCAAATGTAAAATATGTATTTAGGAGTACTTAATAATGAATATTCCAGGAAATGTTAATATCTAGTACACATAAAGAGAGAGGAGAACGAAGAAGAAGAAGAAAAAATGATACTCATTCATGTTTTTTGCAATTACAATATTCATCATTCTCATATTAGTACCAGAAATTCCATTCCCCTCATACAACAAATCATTATATTGTTTGATTTACACAATCCACACACACAATGTTCTATTCTCATCCAAAAGAACTAAAATTGCATAAACAAAACAGTAAGACCAATTTATGCAATTTATAAGTTAACTTTCTGCAAATAAGTTCAATTTCTGCAAAGCATAAGCTTCAATTTTTGCAGACCAGAAATCAATTAAAACAATTCTCGAACAAATCAATTCTCCAGAAATCATTGAAAAATTGAAAATTGAAGGATGTAGACCACCTAACGGCATGTTATCGACAAGAATAAGGAGTGGAGAGAGTCAGCGAGGGCTATTTTCGGCGGCAAAAATTACCCGCACCGGCTTTTGCGACGGAGCGAGATGTTGTGTCAAAATTAAGGCTTTTGTAAAGTTGGAATTAAAATTAAATCGGGAGATTACCCGCTACAAATGAATTCTCAATAATCGGTTTCATAGTCATTGACATGGTGTTAGCCTAACCCCTCGTTCCCAGCGATTTCTCCTCTATTCTTGCACTTCTGTTGAAGTCGTTGTGCAATGGGAGCAGTATGAAATGGAGAAGAGAAGAGAAGATCTGCTATCGTTGATGAGGGTATACTTGGTAAAGCGTCGTTAATATGAGTTATTGTTCAATGTGAGATAAATAATATCGAGGGTGAGGAGAGTTTGTTAGCCATAGTGGAACAGTGATATAACCACATGCCCAGGTTTTAACTCGGGCTCAACAGATTATTTATCTTTCCTACCAAACGCAGGATAAACCTAGATAAATAATTTAGTAGGGGTTTATATGGCCTACCAAACACACACTTAATAATACGAACAATAAAAAGGGAAAAAATAGCTGACAACGATGATCTTAAATCATCTACAAACTCAAGTCACACTAACACAACCTTGAGGAAGATTCATAACGAGTTCTAAAGATTAAAATGCATGCTTGAAAAATCACATAAGAATAAAATAGACTATGAAAATATAATAGTCATGACTCAAATCTCACATAGGTTAATTTCAAGTTAAAGAATCCAAAACAATCAACCTATCACAATCCATCATGAACTTCTCACAATCATCAATTTTCAATCAACCAAAATAATCGAAATCATGCTGATTTTAAACAATTTCAAACACTTACAAAATGAGGCAACTCAAGACTTCATAAACTTTAAAAACATTAAAGAAGTAAAACTAAAAAGAAAAACTACCTAGAAAGCAATGTAAAGGTAGAATCGATCCTCTTCGTCATCCCCCAAACTTATTCAATGATTAACAAGAATAAGTTTGAAATTAGAAGATGGGGTTGATTAAAACAAACTTGCCGAATTAATGGTGGAGGCGTCGGTGGTGGCCACGTTTCATCAAATTGGAGTATTTCATCTGTTGCATCCCAATGATATGGTGGCATAACATCATAGTTTCGTGTTCAATCACATTTTTCTCGAGTATATCTTCAAAAGATGGCTTTTTCAGCTGATCAACAATTTCATTCCTGTAAGAAAATCCTTCATAAAATTCATATCCTCCTTGATAGCCTTCTTGGTGAGAATAAAATTTTTCATAATAATCATTGTTGAGATCATTCATGTTCATCAATGATGGTTGATTCTTCATAGAATTAATCCACGGATCATATGTACCATCATAGACTGACGGCGTTTGAATCACATCTCTTGAAAGAGTTTCATGGTTGTTCTTCTCGGCTTTCTTTTCATCTATGATGATTTGCAATTGCCACTTGATTCTTTCGATTATATATATATATAAGAAAAATAAAGAATTTATTTATGTTTAAACTAGTATCAAACAACCTAATCGTAATATCACAAGAAATAATAACAATCCCCGGCAACGACACCAAAAAATTTATTCGATAATTTCATTCACACTGCAAATGCACGGGTGTAATTGAGCATATATAGGGAAGCAAGGTCGTATTCCACATGGATTGTATTAATTCCAATGAGTACTACTTTCAATTGTTATTCCTCTATTTAGTCATTCGAACTTTAATGATTATACTAAAATGCAATTAATTAAATAAAGCAAACAAAAGCAAAAACAAAGGAAAATATTAAAAGATCAAGATAGAGAAGATATCCCAAAACTTCGATTCAATAGATAATCAACTTCAAGATTCAATCAATTAATCAATTAATATAAAGACTCAACTCGTCTTAGAACAATCAGAAATTTAGCTTAGACTTACTCCCGTATCGAATAAACCGCTGATCACATGCAAGGGTTTTCGTTCCCGACAAACATCATATGCATGCAACTCCAAAATGATCAATTAGATTAATGTTCTCACACAAAGCCCTTTCCTCCCAGTTATTATGCAATGCATGTCCTATGTTCTAGATCAAGTATTAACTATTTTCTTCCGATCTCAAGTTAACACATCAAATCATGCAAAATTGGTGATCAAGCAACATGCAAACGATCAAACCAAGAACATAAGAAATAACAGAATGTCGTAATTGATCAATCAAATAAAAATAAAAGTTAATTATTCATCTACTTTCTAGTCCTAGGTCAAAAGAAAAATAGTTACTCATAAACATCATAGACAATATCCAATAAATAACATAAAAACCGTAGACGAATCCTTAGTCATAAGTGTCTCTTCTTCTCTTCTCTCAATCTTCAAATCTTAAGAGCGAAGAGATTAAAGAATGTCTCTTCTATGTTGTAGAGGAGTATGTATAGTTGTGGAAAGAGTACAATTCGAGTAGGATAAGGAATTGTGTTAAGGATAATATATTTCGAGAATGAAATAATTTGGAGAAGTTTGTTGGGTCATGTGGCTGCATGCATTGCCCAACTGCATGGAAACTCGCATCTTCTGTTGCAAAATTAGCCGCTCCATGCGGTTGTCCATGCGGCCGCATGACTGGCCACAAGCTACTGTGCCTACGCACAACAGTTTTCAATCGATTCGTTCTCTCTCGTTTTAACGCCGATTTTAAATCCGTTTTCACCTATGAACTCATGTCGAACAGTACTTTCATCCTATCATGCTCAATTTGCATAAGATTAACTCCAAATTTGCAAAATCAAACAAACAATGAACATGCATCATTTTCACAAAATAACAATATTTAAGCACAAAACTCATTACAAATATGATTTTTCAATACAAATCGACATCAAATACACTTATAAATATGAAAAAAAAAATCCGTGTTTATCAAATCCATAAATGAGATTTGTGATTGAACTTCTTGTGTGTGATCTGTGAATTAATTATTATAAGTAATCACTGTAAAATAAATTAATATATCCAGGCACATGAAAAGGCTAGAAAAATATAAATTTATTCAATAGAAATAATTATTTTATAGCATATACTATGTCATGTGAGACCCTTTAAAAAGTTTAAATTTTCAATCTTCTTTATAATTGTTAATTTTGATTTGTATCATATGTGAATAAATTTTACTAGAATATTACGGTATCAAGATTACGTAAAATACAATACAAAATGTGTATAAGATATGAATACGATATGTCTTAAAACGTATCAAGAATATTAAAATTTAAGCAACTTGATTAGATTATTTGATTAATTAGAATAAGATCAAATAGCTTGTAAAATACTGAACTTTGTAAGACGAGATTGAGGTGACATCCGTTTAAAATAAAACAACATCGTTTTGAGAATATGTAAACTAAAAAGAAATTAAATAACCACATGTACCATCCCCTTCTCTTTCTCATGGACAGACCGTGAAAATGGAAATGAAATGTAATGAAATTAATATTGCTATCGAAGTTATTAATTTGCTTAATGTTTGATATAATATTAAGCACAAACATAATAAACAATTTGGAAAGATATATAATATGGAAGCATTAAGCATTACTTAAAACGACCCGGAAATAACATGCAAAAAGAGATACCATAGTGCTCAACAAGTACTAAAATATTTATCCAATCGTATAACTAAATTCTTATGTTTGAAATTTGGAATCTTTATTTCTCTATAGTGCGTTAATTTTGTATTATATAGTGTAAACTAAAAAAATAATATAAGAATATAATATATAATAAGAGAATTTAAAAAGGTTAGAATAAACCTTGGGAAGTTGCGATATGCTCATAGCTTTATTCACTCGATTTTCGGACCAATTCTATCAGGCTCAAGCTATTTCTATTTAGTCACCAATTAAACTAAATTTATTTTGGGCTAGAATTTTTCAGTGAAAACCTTCCTTTTATTCAATCTAATTATTAATCGTTGATTTTGAGTTAAATCGATAATTCTACTCAAAGCAATGATGAAAACTCCATGCTTGGGAATAGTCATCGTCATAACTTACATGTCACAAAAATTAGTAATCCCTCACTCCCTCACATTGGAGTCTAAAAAATTACAAAATATTAATATAGGTGCTACACATACATATGGTACAAAAAAACTAATGATCATAGCTTAGCTAGCTAGGTCATTAAAATCATGCAGCCGGAGCGTAATCATCATCTCCATCGTCGTCGCCGTCGCCTTCGGCGGATGCGGTCGGCGCATAGTCATAATTGTCATCCAAGTCATCGTCGCCGCCTGTCGGCCGCTTCTTACACCACGAGGATCCAATGGTGGTAGAGATGAGGGATATGTACATATATGAAAGCTTGAGTGAGAAATTTAATCAAACGGTTGGTCGGATGAAGGAGCTGCTGCGTTTCTTGAATTTGGAGGTGTGAAGTATGAGTTTGAGTTAAGGACCCATATTTATAAGGGTTTTGGAGTAGGTTGTTGGCGCAAGGCTGCGTGTGGCGAAGCTAGTGGATTGGGGTAGGGAAATGTGGAGGAGCGACGCCGATTACAGGTGTCGCCGCCACGTCGGAAAATGGATTTTGTGGAAGTGGGGTTTTTGTGTGGGAAGAAGTGATTTGATGAGGGTGCCATGCTCAAGGAGTGTGGCGAATTTGTGGGGTGGAGATGGAACTTTTGATTCTTTGAAAAGTAGGACTTGAATATATTCTAATTGCTAAGAATATATCAATGGATTTTTTTTTTTTTTTAAATTTGGTGTATTTTTGCTTTAAAATATTGCACATGAGCTAGCTTAATTTCACTTGTTGCTGCATCACATGTGTATTGATGGATTTCAGGTATCAAGTAGTTTTTGTTTTGTTGATTCAATTTGATCGCGAAAACAATTATCTAGTAATGATCTAAATTGTGTCGGGTCCAAAAGAATCGATCGACCATTCTTATCGTCAATTAAAAAGATTTATGAATTCATGACATTATTGCAAAAATATGAAAACATTATGTCAAAGTTTAAACATTATGACATGAGTGCGGAATAGGCCAAACATTTTATGACATTATATGATGTTTGTCTTTATTTTATTTATTTTATTTTTGATAATAATTCTATTCGAATATACTATGTTTGGACATACGTGTTTCAAATAGGAAAAACATTGTCTGATTGTCTTCAAAACTTCTTTCCTACTCAGACTCACTTCCGAAATATCGATCTCACGCACACCCGCTCCCAAATTTTACTCTCATCCACACCCGAGTGCTAAACTTGTGAATTTAAATTGGGATAAAACTTTATACTTAAAATTTAAAAGGTTTATGTTTATTAGTAACCAAACTATCGAAACTATGAAATTAAATTATATAGTATTAGTTAAAAAAATCCGTCAAATCCGTATTTTTACCATCGTATATCTGGACATAGTATGTCCAAATAGCACTATGTAGATGTTTTACTTCATTAGATATTTTATATTCATTCTTGATTTTGAATATGCCAAGTTCAATTTTCAAATGTATTTAGGAAATCTATATATTAATATATCCGGACCTTTATGTCTCACTAATGCTAGCTCATGCATGTAAAGTATGTAAAAGTATTATATCAAGTTGTAACAAACTTTATCAATATTTTAAATAGTGAATCAAATTGGCCACTTCAACATGCTCAACTAGGACTCACAACAAGTGTACTACACCCAATTTTTATTACTATTATTTAATTTCCACATAAAAAATCAAGATAAAGAAAACAATCGACATTCTCTAATTTGTTCAAAAACAGCAAACAAGAGCTTTAAGATACACAGTTTCATTACAGTTTACCTTCAAAACCTAGCAATTGAGAAGAAAAAGAAAATCAAGAATGCTTGAAGAGCTTCATTCCCAGCCAATCAAAATAAACTGCAACGACGACTATGGGAAGTGTCAAGGGCACCAAGAAGCAATAATAATACCTGCAAAATCGCTTTGAATTTTCATTTTCATGCAACATTCTCATATGGTTTACTTGCTTAGGCAGCAAACTCGTTTGTCTATGAAGGATGATAGCCGGATAAGCTCATGGTGACGAGACAATACTTAGCTAACAACAATCATTCGTATATGTTCGTCTATGAGAGAGAAAACTATGATTTTCTAAGATCAAACACCTACAACACAGTCCTTTTTAACTCAAGTATTCTATAAACTCATTACTTTTTAGAGTCATGTCAATATCAAATTTATATGTGTGCTATATATATATATATATAAATGATGTACTAGAGTATAGTTATAACATAAATTATGAATATTTAATAACTTCAAATAACAACCATTATTATTTAAGAAAATAAATACAAAAATTTGACAAAAAGTTAATGGCACTTGGACAAAGATTGGATTGAAGATCCAGTGTTTACATGGTATGTAAAAAATTGATTTATTATTGTTATTATTTTTTTTTTTTTGTGAAAGTTATAGCGTAGTTATTTAGTTTTTGTTATGTGAATAATTTTTTTAGGAAAGCTAAATGAGTTATTGGGGATGGACAATTATAAAAATTGACGCCCACATAAATAAATGATTATTAATAACAATAATATACTACAACTTCAGAAATTAATAAATTAAAGAATCTCAAAAAAATTAAAGAAATTATAATCTTAACTTCTCTTTGTATTTCCTCATAAAAAAATATTATATACTACAACAACGTAGTGTTTGACAAAATTTATTAAATTAGTCAATTTTATATATGTAGTGCGCGAGTGTGTGTACCCTGTACTATATGTTTTGTAGGCATAGTTGTGAATTAACACTACGTCAATTCGTACAAAAAAATTGTAAATTTAGCAATATAAATTAGAAATTACATTGCATTGCAAATAAATAACAATATCATTTAGAATTTGTTGAAATAATGATATTAATTAGAATAACCTAAATAGACAAATTTTGAAATAGCAATAATGACCATTAAAATATAAATTTTGGCCATTTTTTCAATTTGGGACAAAAATACCCTTAGTGAAATGCGGAGTAGGTCGGGTCTGATGCGGGCGGGCGCGGGTCGGGTATGGGGCATCTGGTACATCTGGTACAAATTTAGTCTTATTAGTACCAATTGTTCTAGTACATCTGGTACAAATTTAGCCTTATTAGTGTCAATTGTTCCAGATTTTGTACAATTGGGACGAATTGTCGAATTAGTTCCAGATGTTCCAAGTTATGACATGGTCCTCTTAAGACGAATATTCCAATTATTCCAAGTTATACTGCTTCTATTTTGCGGCTCTGCCTTCGCTCTGATTACTAATATAAGGATACTCGTCGGACAACAATTTAGATTTGTTCGGCTCGCTCCGAGGCCTTCGGCTCCCCTCGCTTGAATTTTGATCAAAGAAGAAGCGGCAAACAAAAAAATGAATAGGCAAACAAAAATTTGGAAATTAAAAAAAAAACAGAAAAAAAAACTTGAAAAAAAAAAGAAAAAAAATGGATTTGAAAAAAAATAAAAAAAATAAAAAACAAAAAAAACAAAAAAAGGAAAAAAAAAACTTGGAATGGGAAACAAGTGTCAATAAAATGGGTCAAAAAGTGATGGATCAAAAATATAAGAGGGAAAGGGGTATTTAGGTTTTAAGTTCAAAAGAATGACCATAATTTAGATTTATGAAGAGGGTGGGCCAAAATTTATATTTTAATGTTCATTATGGTTATATCACATGATATTCTCTAACCTAAAATACCTAGTTGAATAACAAGGTTTAATTCATTCCACTTTTTTTCGTCCATATTTAGCTACATATCACATGTGTCAATAATTTTTTTATCTTCTCAATTCATCCACTATGTCTTAGGAATGATGACATATTGTTTTTTTTTTTTTTTTGTCTTGGTAATGTGAATAGCTCTTTTAAGTATCAAGACATAAAAGTTAAACAATAGTTCTTTTAATATCTAATGACTTACTGTGAATTGCGTAAATATTAAATGAATGGATGCTAATTAATAAATGAATTAATTAATGTATAAATACATAATTAATTATATAAATATTAAATAAATGAATATTATTTAATCAATACACAATTAATGAATAAATTTAGGCGGACAAATTTTCTGATAGCTCCTTTATTTTAGTATAACTAGCATATAACCCGTCGAAAATCGACGGGAAATTATATTTAAAAAATTATAAAATTATTAGATAGTAATATGTGATAAATTAAAAAAAATATTATTTATTAATTATTTTTGTGTTGAATCATTTGATTATGCAATCTACTAAATTCGTTTAGAATTTATAAATACTTAAATATATCTAAAATTCAATTAAAATTAATTTTATCACATGTTTACGTCTCAAACTCATATAGTAAATGTATGTTAAAATTTATAATCTAATCTACCCTCATTTCTTTGATAATTTTTTCAAAACTCTATTCTTCTACAAATCGATGTGGACAAAACTATATTTGACTCTCAAAGAGATTGTTCCACGTCGACTTTAATTTGTATGAAATTTGAGATGCAAATACTCCTTGTCCCACAATAATTTAGAAAAGAAAATAATTTTGAAGATTGTCTATAAGAATGAAACTGACCATAAATACCCTACATTATGAGTTTAACATAAGATTAAGAAAAAATAAAAAAATTGAACCACCACTTCGCAATCATCCCGTCTACCCCACGGTTCCAGGTCGGAACCGTCGGCCCGTTAACTAAAAAGATGAAGCACCACTTCGCAATCATCTCATCTACCCCACGGTTCTAGGTCGGACCGTCGGCCCGTTAACTACAATATTGATTTTGTAGAAATTAATAGTAAAATATAATAAGTTAAATTTTAACTATAAATTTGAAATTGCATAATTTCTTAAACTCGTTCAGAAATTATATAGACCCAAATTTAATTTAAAAGTGACTTTTAATATTCGTAAATACGAACCGAATATTCGATTCGAATCGAATATTCGCGGATATCATTACGAATCGAATACGAATCAAAAATAATATTAGAAGTCGATTCGAATATTGATTCAAATATGCAAATAATTCGAATATTGGTTCGAATATGCGAATAATGTCAGAAATCCGAATTTGGAACCATTTATTTGGCCAACTAATAAATGTTGGAATCGTCTCGTCGACCACAACATTGACTTTTGTGAAATAATTGCAAAGCTCTGTTTATTTTCAACATTGATGTAGGACAAAATTATATTTGAATCTCAAAAAGATTGTCACACGTCGATTTCATATAAAATTATTGTGGATCATTTTGACAACAAATATCTCTTTGTCCCATATTGATTTAGAAAAAAAAAAGATAATTATGAAAACTATCTATAACAATGAAATGACCTAAATATCCTGCATTATGAAATTAACTTAAGATCTTTTTTTCCGCTTGCTAGGAATCGGCCAGTCCACCCCTCGCTTCGGTGTCGAAATCGGCCCCTCGACCACGATTTGATTTTTGTGGGCACCTCTAGTATAAATAATAAAAGATAGTATAAACTAATCCATCGACATGGTTTTAAATTTGTGGGCAAATAATAAATTATATATCAAAGTATATAAATTGCATACTTGTTTTGGTTCTAAACAAAATTTAATAGTATCTTACTCACTTGTCATAATCAAATATTGATTCAAACTAAGAATATGATAGTTAGTAGTATTATTTATTTTAGAAAAATAAAATTAAAGAATAAATTAAAATTACTGAGAATTTAGATAAATAGGAATAAAATAATATAAGGGGTGCCACATAGAATTTTTTTTTTTACGTAGAGTCATTTTTCTTTATATAATATATAGATTTTTCATTTTATGTATTTTTTTTCATATATTTTCTATCGAATCCAATATTTGTGAATATCATTATGAATATAATACGAATAAAAAAATATTCGAAGTCGATTCAAATATTTGAATAATGTCACAAATCTGAATTTGGAACCATTGGTTCGGCTAACTAATAATTTGATTTCCTACAAAAAATAATTATTTATTCGACTAACTAATAAATTGGTCAAATTAAATTAAATTAAACTATAATAATATAGTTATTTATTCAGCCGACTAATAAATAAATGGACCAAATAAAACTTTTGGTGCAAAAGATGAGAAAATACACATTGATTTTATGTATTTATAAGCTTTTCAATAGGTAATGTTTTATTGAATAATCGATGTGGGACACAGGATTTTAATAGATATTTAAAAGTTATTATTTTATGTTAAAAATTCAAATTATACAAAAGATATTGTAAGTGTTTTTTTTTTCTTTTTTTGAAGGAAAAATATTGCAAGTGTTACTGATTTGTAGCCGATTTTTGTACTGAAAGGCATAAAGTATATATAAAAATATTTAATAATTCATAAAATTTACTCACGTTTAGGATGTTGCATAGACAAAATTAAAGAAAATAAAATATAAATTTTGAGTGAAAGAACAAATTAATTAATATGTAATATATTAAAAATATGATATTAATTGATTTTGAAGATTTGATATTGTTAAGATTTTGTTTCCATATTTATATATAATATAGAATATAAATATGATAAATATTAATTTTAAATTCAAAAAATTTGAGAATTTAGATAAATAGGAAAGGAAGAATATGAGGGGTGCCACATAAGATTTTGTAAAAGAAGATTCGTTTTCGTTTATATAATAACTAGCGTATAACCCGTCGAAAATCGATGGAAAATTATAAAAATTAATAAAATTATTAAATAGTACTAATATGTGATAGATTAAAAAAAATATTATTTGTTAATTATTTTTGCGTTAAATAATTCGATTATGCAATTTGCTAAACTCACTTAGAATTTATATCCCTTGAACACATTTCAAATTCAATTAAAAAGTAATTTTACCACATGTTTAAGTCTCAAACTCATATAGTTATGTTTGTTAAAAATTATAACTAATATATTTTCATTACTTTCGATAATTGTTAAAGCTCTGTTCTTCTATAAAATCGATGTGGGAAAAATATATTTCTCTCTCAAAGGAAAGCGACTCTTAAGCTGAATTTTTTAGCTTTTTATGAAGAAAAAGAGGCAAGGGAAGGAGCGGGTAGTGAGAGAGAGAGAAGAGATATATAGATTGTGAATAATACTATAGATGTTAAGATTGTCTATAAGATGAAAGTGACCCTAAATACCCCATATTATAAATTCAACACAAGAATAAGAAAAAAAAAAAAAGTTAAACCACCGCTTCACAATCATCTCGTCTACCCCGACGGTTCTGACCTGGAACCGGCCTATTGACTACAATAATAATTTTAAATTATATAAATAATCATCTTCCAAATATATTCACAAAAAAAAATAATGATGACATGTGTTTTCTTTTTACCTGAAATTAATATTTAATTATATAAATAACTATATTCCAAAAAATATTCACACAATATTTAATAAATAAAAAATTAATTATAAATTGTAGTATTATATAAATAATCATCTTCCAAATATATTCATAGAAAAACAAATGATAACATTCGTTTTTTTTTTACCAACTTCGAGAATAACTTTTTTAACTAAGAATAGAACTTCAAGAATTGTTTCACTATGTACTTGGTAGTTTTTCCTTTTTACAAAACTTTATGTGGAATGATTATGATTCATAAAATTATTAGTCAATGATATAAGATAAAAGTTGACCATAAATATTCTTAATTTTATGAGTTCAAAATTATATAATATATTAAAAAAAAAAGTTGTCCCGCAAGTACTGAATTGGCCCATCTACGCTCACGATTATTGATCGGAATTGACTCGTTGATAAATCGTTAGTAATTTTTCTGCCAATTTTTCTACATATTCCAACGAAAACGATTGATCAAACAATTTGAGATGATGTGTTTAGGATTATTTAAACCTGTTTGAAATTTATATACTCGTACTTGTTTAAAATCCGATTAAAAAATTAGTCATTTGTGTTCCTTTCTAAAAAAATACGTATATTAGTCTACCACCACAGTTCTGCGTCGGAACTGGCCTGTTGACCACGACTCTGATTTATAAGTGCGTAATTTATAAAATTTATTTAGAATTTATATAGATCCAAAAATTTAATAAAAATAATGATTGTACCGTTCGTTATCGTCCTTAATCGTATAGTAATATTCGTTAATTAAAATTATAAATTATGCAAAGTTGGAAACCCAACTACAAATAACGTAAAAATTATTTCATTGATGACGATTATAGATATTAGAAAATACATGAAAAAAAAAACATAAAATGAAAAATTTCTCGAGTGTCGGCTGGGAATTGACTCGTCTACCACCACAGTTCCGGGTCAGAATTGACCCGTTGACCACGATTTTGATTTATAAATGCACAATTTATGACGATTCTAGATTTTAGAAAATACATGAAAAAAATGAATAAAATGAAAATTTTAAAATTAATAAGAAAAAAGAATGAAAATGTGTCACGTGGGATCCCGAGTTGAGGTACCCGTCAGTTGGGAATGGGCCCGAATTGACAAATTAGAACTTACTTATTTTCTATCAAATTAAATAAAAAAATATTAGACTATTTCCAATTTTAATTCGGTCAACCAATAAATTATCCAAACTATTTTGGAACCATTTATTCTGTCAACTAATAAATTGGTTCCCTAATAAAAATAATTATCTATTCGGTCAATTAATAAATTGACCAAATTAAATTAAATTAAACTATAAAAAAATAGCAGTTATTTATTCGGCCGATTAATAAATAAATTGGCCAAATAAAACTCCTACAAAAAATAATTATCTATTCGGCCAATTAATAAATTGATCAAATTAAATTAAATTAAACTATAAAATATAGTTATTTCTTTGGCCGATTAATAAATAAACTGGCCAAATAAAACTGGTGGAGCAAAAGATGAGAAAATTTAAAAATCTATTATTTTACATTTAAAAATTTAAAAATTTGAGAATTTAGATAAATATGAATAGAGAAATATAAGGGGTGCCACGTAGGATTTTTTCAAAGTAAGAATCGTTTTCATTTTAGTAATATAATGATGATGATAGATTATATAGGTTATTCCACTTAAAGTCCGTGACGAGCCCATTTTGCATATGGGCCGGATCTGTTTATGAGCCTTAGGGTAGGTACGATTGGGGCTTATTTCAAGACGAAGACACAATTAAATCCGAATTATCCGGTCCCAAATTAGCCTATAATAATGGACTTGATAACTCTAGGCAGCTACATGAGGATGAGATGCATGCTCGATAAAAATAAAAAATATACAAAAAAAAAAAAAAAAAATTGATTGACGGTAGGGGACCTGTAACTTAGTGACTGACAGAAGCCAACTTCAATACGAATAAAACCAATAAATGAGCAACTTGAATAGGTCCAATTTTTTCAATAATAGGCTTGCTAGGCTAAATCAAGTTAGAGGACCACTTTTAGATTTGTGGGAGATGCTCAAATTTAATCAAAATCCCTTTAAATATTTGTTTCGATTGAGAGCATTTATAACTAATGTGTGTTGATTAATAATGAGATGCATGTCTAATGTTACCAATAAATGTGAGATGGTATGCTTACATCATATGTTTTCTTGGTCCGGTTGAATTACAATTTTCGCCTCACATTAATTTAAATTAAGAATCAAATTACAATTCCTTAATAATTACTACTATTATAGATCGAATCGAATCGACTCGTTTATAGCTCTAAAAATTGCATTACAACGCTAGATTAGTATGACTGAACTACCAAAAGTGGTCCTTTGTAGAATTGCTATTGCTAATGTTCCATTTGTTTCTCTAGACATCTGATCTTGTAGACCCTTTTTATGCTTCCGACTTCCATAGGATGTGGACAGATTGAAAGCTACAGTTTCATCCCTTAAATTTATTTGGGGGGAAATTTTATATGCACCATTTGAAGATTGCAAAATTAAAAATATACCATGCCTTAAAAACAATGAAATATATATCATGGGAAACAAAAACTGAAAATGTGTCATACTTTGAGTCAAATCTTGTTGACTCTCGTGCACCTTGTTTAATTTGTTGGTTCCGGTTTTGTCGTGACCCATCATGCGAGCTGACAGTTTTTTTTTACCTACTTTATTATTTTGTCGCCTCTCACACCCCTACCTCTCATTTTCAATATTAAAACCTCTACATCCCGCTCACACCTTCCTCCCACTGCACTATCTTCTCTCTCTCTAAGTTAAGAAATCCCGCCGACTATCTTCTCTTTGTGAAACCAAAAATTCCGATGTCAATACTGTTCTGCAGTCGACGGTGTGATTTTCCCTTGTTATTTTCCACAATATGGCTAATTATGGAGAGGTTAGTATTTTAATTTTTTTTTTCATGCGTTTGAATTTTAATATGAAATTTCATCTGTTAATTGCAAAAATTATTTAGTATCTATCTATGTAAAATCCCGCTTGAGAAACCTTAGATTTCTGTAAATCCCGCTCGAGCGAGATCTGTCTTCTACGAGCGGAAAATGCTTTGTTCACTTATTTAATTAATAATAATAGTGTATAACCTCTCCTAAATCCCTAATTTGCTAAATTGTTCATAATTAGATTGTTTGATGTTTAATCTATACTAATAATTGTGATTTTGAAGACTGTTGAATTGAGCGCATGCGTAATTTACTCGTAAATTTTCCCTTAATTTTCACATGTTAATGACATTAAATCCCGCTCGATTAATAGGCATAAATCCCGCTCGAGCGAGATATAGTTTTTCCGAGCGGGATATTGTTATTTAACTTGATAATTATTGTTTATGCTTTGTATGACATTTCCCGCTCATTGTTGTCATATTTGGCATGACATCCCGCTCGAGCAGGATTTGCTAATCTCGAGCGGGAAATGTATAGTGAACTTGTTTAATACCGTGTATATTTTGATTTTATTATTTGTAATTTAATTTAAATTTTTAATCGTGCAGATTATTTTCAAGAGGCCCGAGACTATTGACCGGAAGTCCACGGTTAGCACGTCCTACAGGCACAACGTTTTAGAAGATGTTCAGTCTACATTGATGGCGATTGGAAGACAGGATCTCCTGGAGAGGTGGCTTGAAGGTTGTTTTGGCCACTTTACTTACTGGCAGCCGAGGCAGAAGTGCGGTATGGGCGTGCATCACGTATTGTCCCGGCAGATTTCGATTCAATGGGGCGAGCCACACGACATGTGGTTTCATATCAACGGGACGAACCTTCATTTTTCTTCTGCGGAGTATGCCCTTGTTACCAGATTGTCATTCGGCTCGTCTGATTTCCGACCTTCAGACGGCCACGACTTACGGGGTGTGCAAGTGTATCAGCGGTTTGCCAACGGCGTGCTGATTAGTGTGGGGGACCTCCTCGATCGGTTTTCTCTGAGGCAAGTGACAGATCAGAGTGGAAAACTGTACCTACAGGTCGCGCACGTGTTAGCTCTATATATGTTGCTGTTTGATCTTGAGCAGAAGAAGTTTGTTGCGGATTGAGTGTGGAAGCTGGTGGACGATCTGGACGCATTTTCTGGATTTCCTTGGGGCGCATACACGTATTTGCATCTGAAGCACTACGTGGACAATATGCAGCAGACGAAAAAGTACCACTTCTACGGTGCAACCTGGGTTTTCTACGTTTGGTCGTTGGAGGTGCTGCCAGACTTAGCCGCTGCAGTTGCGATCATTGATAACCCGGATGCACGGCCCAGATGTCTTAGATGGAAGTTCAAGAAGTTAAGTGGAACAGAGCTGCAACCATTATTTTCTTTGCAAGTAAATTTTAATTTTTGCACTGTATGTATTTTTCAGTATTTTTTTTGTAATTGTATTTGTGTTTGATAAAATGTTTTGCGTTGCAGGTTGGTCGATTCAACCCTTTTGTACCGGATGATGCTGAAATGGAGACTTTCTATTTCCGGTCAAGTCAGTATCCAAATGCACTTTGAGTGGGCTATGTAGTGCCTCGCAATCCGTTACGTGCAGGGGAACAATTCCCCCGTCAGCCACGCCAGGCCATCGTAATTGATGATGAAGACCAGGAAGAGAGACCCCCTCGAAGGAGAGCACAGAGACAACGGGGTCAACAGAGGTAGCCTGTTAGAAATGACCGGCGAGAGGTCGAGGCAGAGGCAGAGGATCGTGATCCTGAGTACCGAGAGCCACCCCGCCGTCCAGAACACGGAAAGCGTGTTTGTCAGTCAGGATCTTCATCCTCCAGTGGTGGGGTCGATCACGTCCTACGGTCCAGTGATCGACGCTGGATTCGATCAGAGATTGCTTTAACAGAGGATTGCATTGTAGAGAAAGTGGAGCGGAGACTGTTCCCCAAGCTCAAATCTTGGATTGAGGGCTTGTTTGACAAAGCCCGATGTGGATCTACACGCCGATCCCCTGGACGTCAGCCCACCCCGTAGTCCATGCCTATACAGTCACCACGCCGCTCAGTGCGAGACCCTGCACAGGGTCAGGGCCAGGAAGACCAGCGCAGCTCCTCAGTGCGAGACCCTGCACAGGGCCAGGGCCAGGAACACCAGCGCCGCTCCTCAGTGCGAGACCCTGCACAGGGCCAGGGCCAGGAAGGCCAGCGCCGCCCCTCTTGTCCAACTCGTCATTCCTTGCAAGCAGAATGGTTTTTGTCGCCGCATTCTCCAGCTCGTTATTTCATGTACGAGCTTGGTTACCAGCCTGGATCGTCGAGTGCAATGTTCGATCAGTACGGTACGTTATACAAGAGGGAAATAACAATGTCAATGCATTGTGGGAGTCTCTTACTACGGTATGTAATTATTTTACAGATATTAGATTATGCATTATTATGTTTTACGTAAGATATTGATATTTATTTTGTTTGTGTAGGGCCATGGACAGAGTTTTGAGGCACGTCTAAACGAGGTGGCATCGCCGATCCACGCAGTCCCAATTAATCAGATACCGGTGGGGGAAGAGCAACATCAACAACAACAGCAGCAGCAGCAACAGCGTCGAAGAGGGGAAAGAATTCGGAGAGCTGCTGCAGCAATACAGACGCCCATGCTAGCCCAAAGAGAACCACATCCACTTCCACCGGAATTGATGCAAGCGCTTGAACTATTTATGAGCGGTGATGGATTCATGGTTATTCCTGAAAGCGGGGGATTTGTAGGCAAGCACTGGTGGAGGAAAATTATGCTGACTAACGCAGACATAAATGTTGAGGTAAAGACAACATTATTTTATTGATTGTGTTAGAGTTTAATTTAATTCACAAACTTATGTTTTGCCTTGTAGGTCGTAGATTTGTTCGATTTTTACTTGAGAAAACGACTAATTGATCGAGTGCATGTAAAGCCCGATGTGACAAGCACAAACACTGTTTTATTGGATTCCGATGTCTATGTAAGTTCAATTTAATGAATAAAAGAAATTATTTACAACCGTGTTCAATTTTATGAATGTGTCTCATATTTATTGCAGCTTCAGCTCAGAGGTGATTGGTGTAATAAGATTTTGAGCATAGACATCGAGCGAGAACTTAGGGGATCCTGGAGCACTTATGCTGACTATGAGCCTCCAGTGAGTTTACTATATGGAGCGCATGGAGCAACGGGAGCTGGACAACCGAGCTTCTTTGGTGCAACCCACGTAAGTGGACGCACTTCAACGTTTACTTGATAATTCTCTTACAATTAATGATATTAATCGTTCGTTTGATGCAGATGATTGTTGTGTGCAATATTGACTTGCATTACGTGGTAGTCCGAATTGATTGCAAGAATTGGGTGACTGAGCTCTACGACTCCACGTATCATTATATAGACCGAACCGCACAAGCGCGCCGACGTAGGAGCCTGGAGCCACTACTGAAGCTGTGGACTCGAGTTCTTACATGCTCGTTTTACTGGAGGCACAACACAGTTGGAGCGGAGCCCAATGAGGGGCCCCTAACGCTCATGGTCATTCCAACTATAGATCAATTCAGGCAAAAGGACAGTGTTAGCAGTGGTGTATTTGCAATGATGACGATTGAACGTTTAATTAGTGGTTCACCCTCTATTCCGTGGAGCAACACACACATAGAGGAATATCGGAGGAGGGTCGCCGCGGCTATATTTAGTATTTATCGTGCACCGGATGGAGCGGATAGGTACAGATATGATTTAGAGCACATGCGTAGACCATCAGCTGGGTGATCTCTCCTGTTGTAATTTTATGTTGTACGAATATTGAATATTTAATTTCAAGCTTTTTAAAATAATTAGAGTAATACTTTATATTAATTGAGTAATATTTCTTTGTTTCTAAACATGCATTCATTAGAAATTCATTAGAAATTTTGCAGGAATGGATGATTACAGATATGTTTTTCATCCTAAATGTTGATTATGCATTGCACGAGTATGTCCATATTCATGACACACACTACATCTCCTACGTGGTTGGCTTTCTGTGTGAGCTCGACGACGGCTCAGTCTGGGGCGACCCAGTAGAGGCGTGATTTTTGGAGGCAAGATCAATATGTTATCCACAGCAGTAGGAATAGTCCAATCTTCAATGTGAGGAACGGGATTTATAGAATTTTGATAAACTTCGCTCCAAGCTTCTAGTGTGTAGTAATACTGAACATAATCGTATATGCTTTCACCATTTTTCCTGCAATTTTACATTAAAAAATAATCGTATGAAAACATTAGTATTTTCAAATAAATAAAGGACAGATGAATGCATGTGAAGTGTACTTACAGTATTGCAGCAATGGCATGAGAACAAGGGAGCCCATCAGCTTGAAATTCCATGCAAATGCATGTCCTTATGTCAAGGTCCACTTGATGCGGTCTTCTAGAATCACGGACATTGAAGATCGACCCCATGGCCTTTCGTGCAGTATACGTCAAACCCTTATTCATTCCCGCCGTCAATTTGGCTGTCGCGTTAGCAGTCAGTACAGTGTCATCGCCGTGAGGGGCAATTCGTCTCTCCTCGAATCACTCCTCGATGACATGTCTGATTGCATCAAGCATTGAGCATATTGGCAGCCGTCGTGCCCACTCCAACCGCCCATTTCAATTTTCGGCTGCATTAGATGTCAGCTGACTGTAACGCGGCAAAGGACAGTGAACTCGAGACCACTTCTCGGGTCCGACACTTATAAATTTTTGGTAAGCAGCTTCGCTCTCTCAGCGGATCATGTCCATTGCTTTATCAAAAATTGCTCGGCGATATGCTAATGCAGCTTTTTTAAACAATTCCACCACTGTTTTTCCGTAACGGTTAATCTTTTGCAGCAAGTGATAGTAGTATAAATCATGAACTGCATTCGGAAAAACCTCCTTCACAACGTTATCTATCGAGGGATGGGCATCAGACACAATTAATGTATCATTCAATTCTCCATACGCAATTCTAAATCGGCTGAGGAACCACTTCCAAGAGATATCATTCTCAATAGGCCCAACGCCAATCGCTAGAGGAAAGGTATGCTCGTTGGCATCCTTAGTGACAGCGACAAACAAGATATCTCTATTCTTGGCCTTCAGATGAGTGCCATCAATTGCAATCACATGCCTCATATTCAGTGGATAAGCAAGTATACATACGCCGAAAACTACAAACAAGTGTTCAAACTTCCCATTAATACCAACTTGCAAATCAGTAAATCTACCTGGATTCCATTGCTGCAGCATGTGAAGATAGCATGACAACATCCGGAAGGAATTAATATAGCCCCCGTATATGCTTTCTATCGCTGCATGCCGTGCTCGCAGGGCCAAATCATAACGAATGGTGAACCCAAATTCGCTTTGCACCTCTGCCATAATGGCCTTTGGCTCTATTATTTTACACTCTCTTCGTATTTTCCGAGCAACGTAGGCTGCAATCACATTCATGCGAACTTTTCTACGACCAACACGTCCTAGCTGGCATGTGCATGCGTGATCGTCCGTAAACTTGGTAATTCTCCAAGCTTTTGATCTTTTACTTGATCTTGCTTTCAGCTCGAACGGACAAGATTCCATACGCCTGCATATCCATCTGAGACGTAGGCCATCAGAGGCATCAACTTTGTATTCTGCTCCAATCTCCAGGTGCCACAAGCCTACTGCTACATTTAGAGCTGCTTTACTTTCAAAAACAGAACCAACAGACAAATCACCATCTTCTAGCGGGCCTTGTTCATGTACAACGATTGAATTCGTTGCATTCACGGGAATCACTGGAACTAACCAACTGCTCCAATCACCGGCTTCGTCATCTTCTTCACCGCGAATCCATGCTTCACGCTCCAACACAGCGTTATCTATCATGGTGTCCTCTGCCATCACTGTCGGTTTCCAGCTCATAGTCTTCATCCTGAGGACCAACTGCCTCTTGATCTTCGTAATCACCATCTGCCTCTTCATCATTGTCAGCATCGTCAGCACTATCTGCATCTTCATCATCGCCATAACCCTCTGCTGTCTCTGGAACTTGAGTCGACGTGGATCCGAAATAATGTGTGGATGTCGATGCATAATTATCCCCAGCGGGGTATGCATCAACACTAAAAGTGGAGGAAAGCATCTGTGTTTGGATACGATCCATTTCTTCATAATAATCAGCATCAAACTCAGGCACGTATACGTTCGTGTATTGGTGAGTCACGTACATAATTGCTTCTGGCTGCGTCGCGCACAAACGATAAAATTCAACGTCGGTGCTTAATGGGCACTTTACAGTACGTCCCCTCTCATTCTTCGACAGATAATGCAACTCGTACTGTGTGCTGAAGGAGTTTGCACTCGATTGATAATCGATGTTGTACCTCAGGCCGGAGAGACAGTGATCGACATCTACGAATTGATATTCGCCCGAGTACGTACAATCAGACCATGTTTCTCCGTATTTGATAATAAAATAGCGATCTATCTATACAGAAGTACAAACACATAACAATTAATAAAAATAACACAAAAATACGAAATCCCGCTCGCCAACCACACAAATTTCCCGCTCGAGCGGGATCTAACCTCACGAGCGGGAAGTTCTATTTTCGAGCGGGAAATGATACATATAGATTCTAGATTTTTTTGGAGTCCTAATATACAAAATCCTCTCGCTAGGCCTAAATCCCGCTCGAGCGGGATTTAAATTCAAGAGCAGAAATTTACAATTTCGAGTGAGAAGTGATAAAATTCACTTGCTATGCAAACTATACATCATTCATATAAATTTCAAAGTTTTGATTATTAAGTGGACACTAGCGGAAAATTACAAGAAAAGAAAAATACCTCAAATAATGAATTTGAATGGATGTTACTTGAAATATTTCTGCCCACTATATAATGTTATGAATTTGAAAGGATGTTACTTGAAAGATTGCTGCCCACTATAGAATGTGATGAATTTGAAAGAATGTTATTGTGGGTGTGTAAAAGAGCGGTGTGAATGGTAAAATATATAGAGTTGTGAATGCTATACAGATTTTTTTCCGCATTTCACGTGAAAATGTACTGTCTCATATCTGCACAAGCAAATAAATCCATGCCATGCACCAATCAGCCATCATTCTGTATATTGACCAACTTTCTGCCATTTCCCCCTCGGATAAATTAATTTCCCGCTCGACACGTGTCAAATTCCGCTCGAGCGGGATCATAGTTCCCGCTCGAGCGGGATTTGACACGTGTCGAGCGTGAAATTAATCTATCCGAGCGGAAACTTCATTTAGGTTCGTTTAGTACTTATTCAAAATTTTTCGACTGAAATTTGTCCCTAATTAATCCCGAGTAGTGATATATAAAATAATTAAATTATATAATTATTGACTAATGATTGACAAATAATCACATAATTATTACTAAATCATTGCAATGTCATATACTTTATATCACATCTCTTACACATGTGTAATAGATGTGATATAAAGAGGTTGACAAGATGACATATTATATTAGAAATATTCAAAATAATGTAAAATTCATTATTATTAGGAGGGTGATGTATTTTTCATTTTTGCATTGTGAAAATGTGTATTTCAATAGATTACCGTAATTTAATTAATTTCCATTCACCTTAATTAATTTATTTATTGGTCATATTTCAAACTATGACATGAAATAAATAAAATAAAGACAAAAGGTCAACAATATATACTCCATCCGAATTAAATAAGGGTCCCGCATAAAAAAAACGCATATCAATAAAGTTGACAAATTATTACCCCTCTGACCGTGATTCTTTTACTAATAGTATTTATCTACTCTATTCTATTTATGGTAATAGGGTTTATATAATATATTATATTTTTTACTATCTCACTTATATTTAAAGTGATATTTTTATTTTTTCACAATAATATTCATTATTATTTACTATTATTTAACATTTTCTTAAAATTCATGTTGTTCCAGTGTAACAATGATATTGTGGATGGAGAAAACATCAAATATTTTCTCCTTACGCGAAAGAGAGTCCTACTTAGTTATTTTCTTTTGTACACAAAAGAGTCATATTTCACTTTTTTCACTCACATCAAGTTGAATTTTACTCAATTCTCCACAACTTTCACTCTCATTTTACTTTTTTCACTGATAATAACCGAATAACTTATTTTACTCAGAATAAGTTTAATTTTATTTACCTTTTTCAGTCACAACAAGTCGGATCTTTATTTCACCCACAATAATTTTAATTCTAATTCACTTTTACCATTTTCAACAAGTCGAACCTCTCTCATAATAATTTTATCAACAAATACTTTATCAACAACCTTAATCTATGTGTCCAACTATAAATGAAACTCTATAAGTGAAGACATGTTAGGAAATTTTGATCTATAATTATAGTTTAGATTTGAATCAATTTTAACTCCTTTCGTAGTAAAACCATCTCATACCAAGTGTCATAAATACAAATTTCCAACAATAATAATAGAGAGATGAACTACAATTTTAAAGCTAGGATAAAATATATATATACTCTGAGATAATACGTTTCATCCACCTATGGAAAAATGTTACTACTCGTATAGAGAAGCTACCTAAAAGATGAAATTTACAAAATTGTAATATTACGTTTATTTTGATAGTTGAATTTATCATGCGAAAATGAAAAAAAAAATAAAGGAAAAAAAGTCTCAATCTTTCAATACTTCCTTTCTTTTCATCATTTTCCATAAATAAAAACTTCACTCCCTCTTCTTCCTCCTTTATTTTCTTTCCTTTTCTTTTTACATCATAAATTTAATAACTTAAAAAAAAACTAAAAGAATAATTACAAAGCAGGTACAAAAGATCCAAGATTGAGATGTTATTTTAAAAAGAAAATGGAAAAAACAGTGGACAGTTTATTTAAACAAAAAATAATCAGAAAGGCAAACTGTAAATGCAAAAGCACAGCGATTTTCGCAGAGGTTTTTCCCCTTTGCCATCCCTAAACCAGCGAAGCCACTCAATTGTTTCTCATTCCAAATCTCTCATACACACACCCACTAAGTATGTGAGAGAGAGAGAGAGAAAGCTAGGGAGGGGCGGTGAATCTAATCTACCTCTTAAATCTTTTTACAGTACTTTATTTATTTTTTATTTTCTGCCTAAACTATAAATAAGCCTGCAACATGCCTCTTGGTTTGTGGAAGCTTTAGTGCTTTTCAAACTGCAAATTCTGCAAAGTTTCACATCGCACAAACTCCATTTTACCTTGTATATTTTTGCTTTTTTAATCAGTCTTCCCCCACTTGACGTTTCTCTCGCTCTCTCAGTCTCTCACTCTCTCTCTAAAACCTTCCCATATAAATGCCACTGTGATTTGGCAAAATCTTTTCGGATTCTCAACTCTTCTTTTTCCTATATGAGCTAGCTTTTCTCGAGTGGGATTCCTTTTCTGATTCCACAGGTACTTATTTATGTTGATGCATGATGAAATTTTATATTTTTATTTGTATTTGTATTTGCACACAACAAAAGAAAAGAAAATACTAAAAGAACAGAAAAAACCATCATCTCCTTTATTCTCCAGAATCTATTCACCTTCTCACGTCGTTATCTCGTTCTCTTCTCAACTTTTTGCCTCAAGATAAAACCCTTGTCTTCTTCTATGTACGTAGACATGATGTTTGTGTATATGTGTGTGTAAGAGAGAGAGAGAGAGAGAGAGAGAGCAGCTTTGGTTGGGGCATGCACCATTGGCTTCTTCTTTTACCCTTCGGATTTTCTCTTAACTTCTGTGTGTAATCCGCTGTATTTTTTTCATTAAAGATTAATCTTGGCAGGTAAAAGAGTAGTCTTTGTGTTAAAAATTGAGCTTGATGGTTATGGAGTTCAGAACGATGGTTTTGGGGCATTTTTTGGTGATTTCTCTGGCCTTGAACGCGGGATTGTTGTACACAAACTACTGCAATGTCAAACACAAAACCCAGAATGTTTTCAGCTTCAACAATGGGTGCAGGAATTCATCTTTGCTCCAAAAAAGGGAGGCGTTTCTTGAAACTACATTTCAGTCTTCAAAACCAGCTCTAACTGAAGTTATCGATCTTGATCAGTAAGTACTTTTTTAACCCCTTTTATTTTCTTACTTTTCTTCTTTTGCCGCCCCAAATTTGAGTGGGGGAAAAAGGGTCTTTGTAGTTTTACTCTTTTCTTTTCTCCATTTTTTTCTTTTTTTTTGGGTCATATAGTATTTATTTTTTATTTTAAAAGTAGTGGGGTTTGACTCTGAGATTTTAGTTCTAGTTCTTCATCTTTATTTTAGTCCATACGCATGTATTCGGACGGCATCTTGTGCTTGAAGCGATGAGTAATTTCATTACAATTGATTATTGAGTGCTACCTTTTTCTTAGCAATAATGACTATCTTGCACTATGAAGTTAGTTTTCTGGTCTTGTTGACTAATCCATCATCTAAGATTCAATCTTTTCACATTTTTCAGATTCATTAAAGCAAATTAAATACTCCCTTCTTTGAGGCCGTGGATCATTTCATGTTTAATTTTAAATAATTGGGGAAATTTGCTGGTTGGTTTAAGTGAGTTGAATGGTGCACTGGCATGCTGGTGGGATTCCCTAACGTGCGCATGGGGGTTCACGTTATGTCAGTTTAGAGACAGGGACAAGACCTGCTGGCTTTGGAATTCCCATGGTGCATGTTAGAGAGATGCACAGTTTTTTTATTATTCTTGAATTTTATGCTTATTTTTGTTGTCTCCAAAGTGATTGTTGTATTCCTAAGACAGTGGCATGCATGATGAGGGGGCAGAAATGGTGGTGGTCTTTCTTGATTCCCTCGTTGACCCATTTCATCATTCTCTTTCTTTTGTTTTTGCCATAGTTTTTCTTTTAAAAGATTACTTTTTTAATATAATAAAGTTTCACATTCCTCCATGTGTGATCCTTCTCGAGTTGAGCATTAGATATTCTAATTTATTGTAACAAAGTAGTTGCACGTTTCATTCCCATGGTTATGATCTTTTATTTTAGATTCTTGCTGAAGAAAGATATTTTCAAGATTCTTGATAAAAATGTGAACCACATAACTTTAGTTTAGGCGTTTGGTTTACTTGGAACTAACTGTATGCAAAAGTTTGGTTAAGCAATAAAAATGTTGTTTTAATAGCCAGTTTTTAGGTGTTTGTCTATTTCATGTGTAGGAATGATTGTGGCCCTGATATTTACTTGTCATTTATCCAATCATTTGATTGTATGATAGAGGGTTGACCCACAAGTTTGGTCCTTCCACACCTACTACCTCCCACCCATATTGAAACCTATGGGAGTGGCGAGGACCACCGTCCTCGATTCTGGACCATCCTTTGGGTATGGTGCTGTTATATCATGCTCGTGTACTTACGTTTCACTGCCCATCCGATGGTTGAGGTTAACCAACCCTACTGGACACCATCATCCACGACGCATCTTCACACACTTGCATATGTGTGAAGACGTGCAGTGGATTGGTCTCCGTTTTTGTTAGTCATAATGGGATAAAGATGCGATTTTTAAAACTGTTTTGAGTTGAATTCAGACTAAATTGATGGTAATTGACTAATTGTGGCGTTGATTTGGACCGTGTCTAGTGGTGACCCGACGATGTACGAGAAATATTGGCAACAAATGGGGGATAGGACTACGGTCGTGATCCCGGGTTGGAAATTTATCAGTTATTTTTCTGATATGAGGAGCCTATGTTGGTTTCTCGAGCCAGAATTTGGAAATGCAGTGGTCAGGCTGCACAAACTGGTGGGCAATGCCGTCACTGACGACCGTTATATTGTCGTTGGAACGGGCTCCACACAGCTGTTCCAGGCTGTGCTTTACGCCGTCTCCTCACCTAATGCTTCAGAGCCGCTCACCGTGGTGTCTGCTGCCCCGTTCTACTCAGTAAGTCGCAGTTACAGTTTTTTCTTCTATATGGTTTCTTGATTTTTTTACTTGGTTCGTCTTTCGTGCATTGGTTGCATTATATTTGTATAGTTGTCCTCTGTATCTTGCTGTTTGGTAGAGGAACAGTTTGATTCTTGATTATTTTGTTAGCAGACATAAAAATCCTCTCCATAAATTGCTCACCTGCAGATCTGTATTCTGTCCCCATTTAGTAATACTATTTGCAGGAGGAAACATTATTTTTTTAGCAATTATTTGAGTTTAAGATTAATGCTTATTTCTCTTACATTGTTTCACAAGTTTTAGGATGCAAGGAAAATAATGCACATGCTAGCTTCAGTGTAACTATGGGTTTGAGTGATTCTTACATTTTGCCAAACAAATTAAGCTGAATTATAATTTATTATGCTGAGCTGGCAAGATCTTCTCTCATTAAAGTTCTTGATCTTTAAAGATATCTTCAAGATCTAGATACATTCTTGAATTGATGCTTATGCACAATGATGATCGTGTTGGTTGCAGTCGTACCCTCTGATCACCGATTTTCTCAAGTCGGGGCTTTACAAATGGGGTGGCGACGCGCACAAGTTCAGGAAAGATGTGCCATATATTGAACTTGTGACGTCGCCAAACAACCCGGATGGATTATCAAGAGAGGCTGTGGTGAATGGGAATCAAGGTGTACTAATTCATGATCTGGCTTATTACTGGCCTCAGTACACTTCGATTTCGTCTCCGCCTGCAGATCACGATATCATGCTGTTTACAGTTTCCAAAAGCACGGGCCATGCTGGCACGCGCTTGGGGTAAGCCATGCTTCTTGCTCGTATTTTGATGAATCAAACAGATTGAATAATTTTGAGCCTGTTTGATCGTGTATTTCCAAATTCATTGCGAACTTTGCAGGTGGGCTCTCGTTAAAGATCGAGAAATCGCCAAGAGAATGACTGAATTCATCGTGCTCAGCACCATAGGCGTCTCCAAAGAGTCACAGCTACGTGCTGCCAAGATTCTGCAGGTTCTGTCCGATTCCCACGAGCAACGAGGGAGTTTCAAGGAAGGCGAAGCCTTCTTCGAACACAGCTACCATCTCATGAAGAAGAGGTGGAAACAGCTGAGAGAGGCAGTGAAGAGGAGCAAGCTCTTCAGTCTGCCTGAGTTTCCCTTCGGCAAATGCTCATTCACAGGCCGGACCTTTGCCTCACAGCCAGGTAACATAATCATTCTTCTCCAAAATCGACTACTACTTTTCTTTTCTTTTTTTTTTTTTTCCTTCACCATATACAATCTTGCAGCTTTCGCGTGGCTCAAGTGTGAGGGCGAAATAGAGGACTGCGAGAGCTTCCTGCGTGACTACAAGATTTTAACGCGTAGTGGGAAGCACTTTGGTGAGAGTGCGAAGTATGTTAGGATCAGCGTGTTGCCGCGTAATGAAGTTTTCGACCAGTTCACAGAGAGGTTAGCTAGTATCACGTCGTCCACTTAACAGTCGATGTTTTTTTTATCGAACGATCGTAGGTTGTACTAATCTTTTGCATAATCTCTATTAGTTTCTATAGAGAGTAAATATCTCTAGTTTTCATCTGCATGTATGCTTTCTAAAGAGTGTTCATATAAAAAAAAATGCAAGATCTATTCAATTCTTTTATTACACTGAACAAATTGGAGCAAGAAAATTGAAACACATTAAGATTCAGACAAAGTGTTAAGGATTATTTCATCACTCAAAACCTCAACTTAGCCTGAGCTCATAATCTCCAGCAATGGTTATGTATCTCACCCATGGAAGTGCTTGATACCCACTTTTTTCGATGATTTTAAGATAACGAATCTGTTCAAAACCGGAATGCAACATCTTATAAGCTCGAAAATCATCAATTCAAGAACGAGGAATGAACAAAAATACGAATGTTTAGAAGCAGACCTGAATCCCAGAAACTGTGAAGTATGGAATCTCAAATTTAACACAGATTGGAGCTTTTCTGTCTATTGCATCTTCAGACAGTACAGAAGGGAGTTTGAACTCTGCCTTTAACATGAATTCCTACATTGTACGACAGTAAGAAATTGAACATACGAAAATCGTGTATACGAGATTTTCTTGCAGAAGCCTAACCTTGTTACCAGGAAAAGAGTTGATCTTCCATAACAAGGCATCCTTTTCCGGAGTGTATTTGGCAGACCCTACTGATGTCTTTATGCTCGGGCTCGTTGCATCCGGGGGGACGGGCAGCTCGATTGTAACACTCGTTGCTGTGCTGTACGAGAGTACGAGGTAGTATAGTATTGCATTTACATCAGTTTATGGCAGCATGAAGTTTGAAGAGAAGAATTGGATAGAAGTGTACCTTCGTTCCTTGAACTGGCTACGAGCTTTTACCAACATCTCGACCCGACTCCTTGAATGTCTCTCGACGTGAGCTTCCACCCAAACTAACGGTTTCACCTATGATCATGATGAATGTGAGCAATTACTACAAGAAAAAAGCTCATAGACGACGGTGAAATGACAAGAGCAAAGCTCGGACACCTGAGTACTGAGTCTGTAAGTCATGAGATCGAATATTCCATCGGGGGGTATGAAAGAAATCGTACGAGCATTCTCAAATCGAGCTAAACGAACACATCTGAGAGTGAAAAGGGTAAGAGATTAACATAGTTTGAACTTAAAATGAAGTTTTTTTACTATTAAAGAAGGCTTACTGATGGAATTTGATGTCTTCTAAATCAATGGCCTTTACTCTTGATGATTGATTTTGAGACTCCATTAATACTCTATCATTTAACCCAAGCTTACATTCAGGCATCCCACTGCAAACATAAAAAAACATTAAAAAAAATAAATAAATGAAATAATCAAAATATTTTTTTTAATCTTTAAATCTTAGTGTAGCAGAGAAGGAGAAGTTTAGTACCTCAGACGCGTCTGCATCTTCAACGCGCCATTCACTTCTGAACGGATTATCTGCCCGTTGCTGTTGACAAGAAGATTCACTTTCTCAACCACATCAAGAAAAACCTAATGGAACCATGAAATCAATGGTTTAGAAGGCGGGGATTTGATCATGAGACGAAGAATTAAAGGCCGTACCTCATTAGTCCTATATAGTATCCCTTCACTACGCCATGAAACTGCATTCGTTACAGCCATAGGAGGTCGTTGTGCAGCTTCCATACGATAAGCATCCGTCTTGATGAACTCACTCAGTATCTTAGCCTCGGTGTATTGAGGATAGCCGAAGTCCATGATTTCATCGAGCAATTCATACTGCAAAGTTTTTTGTTCAATTTTCTTGAGTTTGTATATATGGTTAGGTATTTGATTATGATATCAAGAAAGTCTGGGACTCACCACTACAACAAAGTTATCTTTGAGAGATTCCTCTTCCAATTTCTCAAAATAATGCTTGAAAACCTACCAATTTAGATAGGATTTAACAAGAAAGTATAAGAAAACTACAAGCATATATCCAATAACACGGCTTCTTACATCAACAACGCGGTGTAAGAAGACGAGTAGGCTAGCAGCATTGCTGTTCTGCCTCGATGCTGTCATCAAATACACGTTGCTGTGTTGAATAAACACGTAGCTCACACCGTTGTCGTAGCATATAGGACCATGAGACTCCATATCTCCCTAGAGTAGATAGAAAAATCAATCAAAAAATCAAACAATGTGGAATGTGATGAGCCCTATCAATGAATAATAATACATCTTGTTTCAAGCTAAGAGAGTAGTACTCTCAATGGTTCATGATATTCTTGCCACTTTTGCCATTTTGGTCCATCCACAATACGCTTGCCACTTCAAGATATAGTAATAGGGCCCACATATCATCTTTTCAACATTATATACTATATTCCCTACTATTTACAGAGCTATTATTCCACTTACAACAACACCCATTACTACTCACTACTACCTACTAATTTTATTACAATTCGTATCATCCACAATGTGACAAGGATATCGTAGACGGAGGGAGTACAACTTATCAAACCAGAAAATTCATATTCTTTCAAATGGTATATAGTAAAGAACACAATATTGTCTCGAGAAACTCGAGGCATGCTCAACTTATAAGATATTGACGAGAGTCGAATTTACAGTATTTTGCCCGCCTAAGGGGTTGCAAGATCATTTATTTTTTCAGCAACAGAATTTATTTTTCCATTATTCAATTCATATTAAAGACACATTTTTGTAGATGTATAATCTCAAGATCTCTAAAACCCATTTGAACATGAATTAAAATGCAGGTAGGTTTTCAATCAAACACCATGACACACACACACACACCCGCACGTGTATGTGCTATATTAATGTGTGTGTGTGAGAGAGAGAGAGAGAGAGAGAGAGAGAGAGAGAGAGAGAGAGAGAGAGAGAGAGAGAATTGACCTCCCTTTCAAGAAGCTTAGAGAAGAACCTCTCAACCTCGGCGACGAAGACGTTGCCGCGGTAGTCGCGGCTGATCAAGCACCGCCCCTTTATGTCTAGAACAAAGAGAGCGGAGGTGGCCGCCATTGATGACTACTGAAATTACTGCAAACAAAACTCTTGAACCATTTTCACATAATAATGTGTGAACTGCGTGTAATTACCCATACGAGATCTTGTGTGTTCATTTCATGTTTCCGTAATCAACCGATGTAGGATACACATTAAACGAAGTCACATTTTTCAATTTACACGTAAAACTTATTAAATGGAAGAAAATAATTAACTGAGAAATATCAAAATCAGTTAAACAACAATATTATACATCACATTATCACAGACTAATTTCTAATTAATCAATCAATAATTCAATAATAATGAAAATAATAGCAAGATCTTCTCGTTTGTACTAATTAATTAATTATAGAAAAATTACAGTGTCTATTTGCCATCGTTATTGCGTTAATAATCTAATTATTATACCCGCCGATGAGGCCTAGCTCAATTGGCTGGCTGAGGTACGACAAGTCTTTCCTTAATAAAAAGTTTTGGGTTCAATTCTCAGTATATTGTGTGAATGCACGAGTTCTAGCCATGATTACTCGTGACGTATTAACATTGGCGTCGCCCTACAATTCCCCTGTGAAATGCTTGCTCGGTGTCCTTCATCTTCAATGATCATATTATGCATAATGATGCAAGCATACATGATTTCACTTAAGTGTTCTTGAAAATGCAAGCAAGTAGGGCCCTTTATTATTGCCCAACGAGCTTGAAGGACACTGAAAACCCTTTGCCCAACAAGCTTGGAGGACACTGAAAACCCTTTTAACGTCCTTTCGTGCAACTTCTTGCATCTGAGCAAATCAACATCTTTTTGGATCCGTTGGAGCTTGTACTGTCTTCACGAATGTAGCCCACTTCGGATAGATGCCATGAAGGGTTGTATACGAAAGCAAGACTTTTGTTTATATATAATTGATATTTATTTCACTATTATTCTTTTATCTGAAATGTTTGTTATTGCATATTAATTATTTGTCCAATTATCTCAATTTTAAATATTATATAGTGTGTTGTAGATCACAGAAGATTATATAATCGGCATCTTATGAGATATAAACTAATATTCACAATCGAGACAACTTGGACGAGTTGTTGGTTTAGATTGTAGCATAATAGTATTAAATAGTTTATCTTGACTATTTATTTATGCTAGTACGTTAATCGTATTGAAATGATCACAGTGAGATTAATTCTCTGTTCTGACTTATTGAGAATTAAAGATCTCGGTGACTTAAATAGTCTTAACCTTAATTGGCTTATCAGTATGAATAAGTGACTGACTATTGCTTTGATCTATTATAAATGAGAACTTGATAGTGGTTCGAAATTTCGTATTTTTGGCAGTAGCAGTTCTTATTTGATATTGATAGAGCTGCAATAAGGATCCGTGTCCTATGAATGATTGGATGATGATTTCCTCTCGAGGAACTTAATAAGTTTATCGTATTAAACCCTGCAGGTGGAATTAGTTCCGATACGATAATAAGTTTAAGTGGTAGCACTCGAGATAATTATTTATTAGTAAATAATTAATTAATTAATTAATTGCTGTCAGAAGTATTTAATTAATTAATGAATATTCGATAATCTTAAACACGGAGATTAATTAAGTCTAATACTAGCCCCGACTCAATTAAATAAATAAGAGGGTAAGTCAATATTAATTCTTTAGTGGAATGAATTAATATTTATATCTGATTTATATTTCTGGGCTGAATAGATTAAATCAAATATTATCGGGCCAATTTTATTTAAGCTAGTAGATCCCTGAACTGGCCCAATGGCATGTGTCTCTAAGTGGGCTAGGCGCCTGTCTCCTACGGCCTGTGAGGGTTGTTTAGGTTTAATGATTGTGAGCAATTTTTATCTATAAATACAAGGCTTATAAGACTTATTGCTCACTTGCATTCTAAGCAACTAAAACCTAGAGTTAGAGAGAGAAAAAAACGGCACCTCATCCTACTGTGAGAGAGAGAGCTCGAAGTCGATCCCATCCATCGTCGTGCTCTAGCCGGGAACAGTTCGGAAGGTCAACTCTGGAGTCGATGTGCGTCAAGTTTGCAGGTATTCCGAATAAACATTCTATGATTGTAATTAAATTCATAGGAGCATGCTAGGTATGAATTTTGTATGTGTTTGTTAGATATCCATAATTGATCCATGGGTGAAAACGAATCGGTTTTCAATAATCGGTTCCAACAGTTGGTATCAGAGCCCTGGTCTGTGAGTTATGGCTCTGTCGGATAAACGAACAGTAAATCCATGTAAAATAAAATCTGATTTTATTTACGTACGTATATATGCATGCATGTTCGTTGTCTCATCGTGCATTCGTTTTATTTTTTCTGTTGGTTTGCCGGTTTGGCCGTTTTTACCACGAGAAAATCCGTGGTTAGATTAGATTTCAGTTGTAAATTGTTATTTCGATTTGTAATTATTGAACGGGTCGAGAAACGGTGTAACTGGACAGGAGGAGGAAGGCTGGTGGTGGTAGACGGCGGCGCACGGTGGCGCGTCGTTTTTCATGCGTAGGGTTTAGCCCTCGCCATGGCTTTCGACCGGACAAAATCCGATTCATCAAGAGCTTAGCTCTGATGTCTATGGTGTTCGGCTCGTGGTCATGACGGGGCGACAACACACGTGAAGGCGGGGCACCGGGCGTTCACGGCGGCGCGTGTTCACCACGTGCAGGGCGTCGTGGCGGTGGAGGCGTTTTTTGATGCGTCTCCACTGATGCTGCTGGCTTCGATCGAAGCTTGAGGGTCTGACCCTTGGGCTGGGGTGATCAGAGCAGTGGGAGCATGGGGTTTTGACCACCCTTGATGTCCCATGCCGTCGAAGATGGCTCTCCTTCTCCGGCAGCGGCGAACGACGATAGCAACATCAACAGCAAAGGCGAACAGCAGCAGCACGATGAGTAGCAAAGCAGGAGGTCGAGGCGGTGGCCGTGGCGCGATGCTGCAAAGGCAGCATGCCGTGCGTTTTCGTTGTGAGCCATCGCGAGCTCGACGACCGTGCGCGGGTTTGCTGCAACGAAATCCTAGGGTTTCGACTCTAGGGTTTGGTTTGGTTGTGGCAGCCGCACGGTGAGGCTTACGCGGGTCGGGTCGTGATGGAAAGACGAGATTTTGATAATCTCGTTTCCTTCTTGGGCGATTCTTCAAGATGACGGATATGGAAAGTTTTGAAGACGAAGATTTATTGTAATAGATAGATTTTTACTTTCCTATTTTATTTTTATAATAAATTAGGCAGGTACCAAATATCCACGACGAGACGACAATTTATTTATTTTTATTGTAAATTGCATGTCGTGGGTTTTAATCACCGTTAAGGTGTTATTATTTCTAAAGCATGATATAATTTGAAATTATTTGAATTTATTTGCGTTTTGAAATTACATGCTAGGAATTTATCGTATAATTCTAAGCATGTTATGAATTCAAGTGAGCATGATTTATCATGTGAGTCCTAGAAAAGCATATTTAGTAATTCCGTGTTTTACGTGATTTGCATGCGAAAACCTTTTGAATTAAAAATGACTAAGTATGTTAAATTGATTTTAATAAATCAAATTAGACCTCCATAATTGGTTTTAGACGAATTAAGTTGTTAGGCTCGTGTAAACGTCCACACGATCGTGGCTTGCATGGGTTCTATTAACTTATAGATTTTGTCGAGTAAAACTTCTAAAAAGTACTTTAGTCTCGTGAATAGTGGGAGTTTTGTGTGTAAACGTCCACACTATCGTGGCTTGCCCGTATTAATTCTCATTAATTATTCTAAGAGAGATTAGAATAAGATAATTAATGAAATTATTTACAAGGAGATGTCGTTCGAGTAATTGCATCAATATGTGGGACAATTTTGGATTAGTTAAATTGTGGTCTGTGCTTAGATATTGTCTCGAATACAACTCCCCATCGGAGTCCCTTTTCGAGATAATATGGTCTACTAAGGTTCATTTATTAATTTTATGTGTTATAAGGTTAATTTGGCATAAGATAAAATTAAAAACTGGGTGTTTGGTTGAGTGGTGCGCACGTAAACGTCTACACTATCGTGGCTTGCGTGTAAATCACTTGAGCTAATGAAGGTTTCATTTAATATTGTTTTATCAAAAGGTTACAATATAAATGTTACGAACGTTTTATGCAATAATTGTGACTTATGTGTGTTTTGAATGTTTGTTTTTTCAGATATGACTGTTACTCCGTTATTGAATGTGCTTACTGCTAAGCCAATTACCGGACCAAATTTTTTGAAATGGAAGCGCAATTTGGGATATGTCCTAGATGCCAAAGAGTACCACTTTGTACTCAATACTCCTGCGCTTGCAGCTCTCACTGCAGCATCCACCGATGCTCAGAAAGAGAAGTCTAAGAGGTGGAATAAGGCCAATTGTATAGCGAAAGCCTACATGATGACCACTATGTCCTCTGGGTTGCAGCAACAGCATCAGTCTTTGGACACGGCTGCTGCAATCATGACTAACCTCGAGGAGTTGTTCGGTGAGAGTGACCGTTCTACCCGATTCGAGATCATGAGGCAAATCATGAGCTCGAAGATGATGGAAGGTGTGTCTGTGCGCGAGCACGTGCTTGGAATGATCAATCATTTCAATGAGCTGGACGTGCTTGGTGGAGGTATCATGAATGAAACGAAAGTTGACATGATACTCCACACTCTTTCCAAGTCCTATGAGAACTTCCGCCTTAATGCAATAATGAGCAAGAAAGTGTTCACTCTAAATGAACTGCTCAATGAACTTGTTGCAGCGGAGGGGTTATGGGAAAGAGTCCGCAAGCTCTTGCCTCCTCTTCAAAGGGTTTCCATGTTTCACCGAAAGGTGGAAAGAAATGAAAAGGCCCGGCGAAAGGCAAGATGGGCGAAGGAAGTAGTGGGAGCAAGAGGCTAGGCCCTACCTGAGGCATCAAAAAGCCAAAGGAGAAGGGTGGAAAGTGCTTCAAGTGCAAGAAATCTGGACATTGGAAGGCTAACTGCCCCCTGTTGAAGAAGGCTCAAGGTATGACTTCTACTCTTGTTAATGAAATATGTTTAAATTCAAGTTCTATCCACAAGTGGGTAGTAGATACGGGCGCAACTGACCATATTTGTTATTCCTTGCAGGGGTTCCTGCGGACAAGGGAAGTGACTAGAGGGGAGTTGAGCGTCGCCATGGGAACGGAAGCGCGAGCGGACGTTGCGGCCATAGGCGATGTTCATTTATCTTTTGAGAATTCAGTTTTAGTATTGAGAGATGTTTTATATGTGCCAAATTTTAGGCGAAACTTGATTTCTGTGGTTAAGTTGTGGAAAGATGGATATTTTATTCGTTTTGAGGGTTTTGCGACTTTTATGAAAGATGATAAGATTATCGGTTATGCACATGTTGTTGATTCTCTTTATACTATTTACTGCTCTCATGCTTCGAGTTCTTCAAGTAATGCTTTAACTGTTAACCAAAAGAAGAGGTCGAATTCTTCTCAAGAGAATCAAACTCTTCTTTGGCACTTAAGATTGGGTCACATCAATCTAAGGAGGATCCAAAGATTGGTTTCCGATGGGGTCTTGGATTCTTTCCAAATCGAGACCATCCCAATCTGCGAATCCTGCATAGAAGGAAAGATAACGACTCGGCCTTTTAAGGTCAAGGGGTATAGAGCCAAAGAAGTGTTGGAATTGATTCATTCCGACTTGTGTGGACCCATATCTACTCAAGCTCGTGGAGGGTACGAGTACTTTGTCACTTTCATTGACGATCACTCAAGGTACGGGTACATCTACCTGTTGCGCTACAAGTCCGAGTGTTTTGAAAAGTTCAAACTATTCAAAGCGGAAGTATAGAAGCGACATGGAAAGAGTATCAAGTCGTTGCGATCTGACCGCGGCGGTGAATACCTTAGCAACGAGTTTAAGGAATACTTGTTGGAAAGTGGGATTACGTCCCAATTGACTACACCTGGAACACCCCAACAGAATGGTGTGTCAGAGAGAAGTAATCGAACACTTTTGGAAATGGTTCGATCTATGATGAGTTATGCATCTCTACCTATTTCATTTTGGGGATATGCTTTGGAAACAACGGCTCACATGCTAAACTTGGTTCCCTCAAAGTCAGTGCCTAAGACCCCGTCCGAGCTGTGGTTCGGGCGCAAGCCTAGTCTTAACCACATCCGGATTTGGGGTACTCCGGCACATGTTTTGAACAAAGAAGCTGACAAGTTGAGTTCAAGAACCAAGGTGATGCTGTTTGTGGGCTATCCTAGAGGAACGAAAGGTGGTTATTTCTACTGTCCTAAGGATCAGAAAGTCGTTATTAGCACTAACGCGAGATTCTTGGAAGAGGACTATATGATTGGCCATAGGAAGAGAAGCGACGTCATACTTCAAGAAGTTAGATGGGAGGAGGTGATTAGTGCTCCAGTTGTGCAAGACGAGCAATCGTCGGAACCTGCACAAACCGTTAATACTGAATCTGCTATAGGGCTTCGTCGTAGTGGGAGGGTAATTCAAGGAAAGTTGCCTAGTCGATACACTCTACTTAATGAATCCAAGGATTCATTGGAATTAGCAGTGATCGAAGAAGATCCCTGGACTTAATCTGAAGCATTAGCAGATCCGGATGCTCTTGAGTGGGAGACGTGTATGATTTCGCCTCTATGGATGTATACGAGAAATGCGAGCTTCCTGAGGGATGTGAAGCCATAGGATGCAAGTGGGTATACAAGAGAAAGAGAGGACCAGATGGAAAGGTTGTGGCCTTTAAGGCAAGACTAGTGGCGAAAGGTTTCACCCAAAGAGAAGGAATCGATTACTATGAGACATTTTCGCCAGTAGCCATGCTTAAATCTATCCGAACACTCATGGCAATGGCCGCTCACATGAATCTCGAGGTCTGGCAAATGGATGTCAAAACTGCATTTTTGAACGGGTATCTTGAAAAAGATAGGGACATCTATATGCTGCAGCCGGAGGGGTTCATAAAGAAAGGTGAAGAGCATATTGTGTGGAAGCTAAAGAAGTCCATTTATGGACTTAAGCAGGTTTCGTGATCCTGGAACAAACGTTTCAATGATGTTGTCCAAGGCTATGGCTTTGTACAGTGTGAACATGAAAGTTGTGTTTACCGGATGTGTATTGATGGGAGTCTAGTGTTTCTGGTGCTTTATGTTAATGACATTCTTCTCATTAGTGATAATGTGAATGTACTATCAAAGATTAAGGCATGGTTATTCCAGCACTTTCAAATGAAGGATTTGGGAGAGGTGGCATACATTCTCGGGATTAAGGTCGGTCGTGATCGATCTAAGAGAATGTTGAGTTTGTCTCAGACAGCCTACATTGATACTGTGTTATCGTGTTTCAGCATGCAGAATGCTAAGAAGGGTTTCTTACCTTTCAGACATGGCGTTCATCTATCTAAGGCGATGTGTCCTACGTCACCTAAGGAGATAGCGGACATGAAGTGTTGGGAAATTTGTTAGTAAGAGTTTTGATGAATTCCAAAACCAACTGACCCCAACCGAGTAGATGTTGCCAGAACCTAATGTTAGTAGGTAGGCTCGCTGTTTGAGCATTGTTAAGATTTTATCTTTACAGGTCTCCAGCTGAAGATGGCAACACGGCTTCACTCGGATAGAACATCAGTTGTAAGAAAGACAACTGAGTGTTCACTTCATCATAATGCAAAAAGGGAGAAGACATAAGAACATTACCTGAGCGTTCGTCAGATGAGAATCAAGAAGTAGGAAGTTACGTTCAAAGTTCAGATCAATAGTTAAGTATCCAAAAAGGGGAAATCACATTCAAGAGATAGAACATCAGTTGTAAGAAAAATAACTGAGTGTTCATCAGATGAGAAGCAGTAAAAGGGAAGAGAACATCAGATGAAAGGAAGCCATCTGAGCGTTCGAACCCAACTGATCAGATACAAGGAAGACAACTGAGTGTTCAGTTTCAGAACATCAGTTGTAGAACTCAACCGAGAAGATCAACAGCTTGAAGATGAAGTCAGCTGAGAGCTCAACTGTTAGTTGTCAGATAGAACATCGACTGAAGAGCAAGTTAGTTGAAGATCGAAAGTCTTAACCGTCCACTCCTTGTTGGAAGTCTGTTGTTAAGATTTGAATTTCAAAAAGGAAGTCACGTATGGGTTTAACCGTTCAGTCATTACCCCATTTGGCCCAACACAAGGCTATTTCAGATGGAAAGCAGAAGAGCACAAATGCCATATCGGGAAAGTCTGCAGAGATGAGAGACAAGCCATCGCTTTCAAAGAACAGAGATCAACAGCTCCTCCAACGGCTAGTTGATACTCTCCGCCTATAAATAGAGGCCTTCATTCATTCGAAGATAATAAGAAGACACACACGCGAGAAGAAACCAGAGAGCGAAAGAAAGAGCAATATTCTTCACGAGCTGAACTGAATTTAATCTCTTAGAACATCACTTGTTGAGAGTTCTAGAGTTAGTTAGTTTTTGTGTCTTTAGATCGAACCTTGAGAACATCACTTAGTGAGAGTTCGTAGAGTGTTAGATCATAGCTCACTTCGTGTTCGAGCTTTTAGTTGGAACCCCATTTTCTTTCACCTGAAAAGGTTTAGGATCCTACTCTTCCTGCAACTGAGTAGATAGGTTGTTTAGTACCCGAAAATTAAACAGATGGATGACGTGTCAGGACTCGGTTATGATGTGATTAAAGATCGTGGAATTCCTCCAGTAACCTTCATCAAAGCTGTTGAGGTCAAGGTTGTCGAACCTAACACAGTGGAACCTGAGTCACCACAAAGTAATTCAACCTCCACCTCTCAGCAAGCTCAACCGACCAAGGTAACCACAACTGAGAAGGGAAAAGGAGCAGTAGATGAAGGACAGAATGTTCCATCGGTTGGGATATCAACCGAGGGGGAATGTTCCAAAAGTCAGAAGAGGAATCAGAGGCGTCGAAGGCATAATCGCAACCGAACTCAGAATCAGAACCGACCTCTGCATCAACCTCAGAGTCAACAACAGAAAGAATGGAACCGACCGCAGAACCGACAAGGGTTCAATCATCTGAATCAACAGCGGTTCCATCCCCAGTTCAACCAAAGGTTCCAACCGATTCAATCGATAAGGAACATGTCGAACAGTTGGAGATACTCATGCCACAACATGAATCATCAACAGGGCATGAACATCTATCAACAACACTCAAGGAGTTGAAAACAGAATCAGCAACAAAGATTCCAACATGGCGTCCGACCTCACAAACAAACTCAACAGGATAAGAATCGCCATCAAAACAGGGGGAAAGCCTCACCTTCTAAAGCTCAACATGGGAGAAATCCAACTCCTCCCAAGAAACAGAACATCACTACTAACAACAAGCCTAAGGATAACCGAGGCGTTGTTATAGTTGATGATGAAGGAAAAGTGATCTGGAATGATAAATCCATCCGAGTTTACAGGGAAAAGCGACGCACAGTTCCAGGGGGAACTGGTTCTAACCCTCAAGGACCCAACTGAAATTGGGGACCTAAGCGAGTTTCTCTTTGCAGGTACAGGAGAAACAGCTGAGGAAGAAGAAGGCGTCTGCAACAATATGGGTAATGGACAGTCGATGCTCGAAACACGTGACGAATCTGAAGGATTTGCTTGGAAGTTTCGTGGAGAAAGAAGGTCCATCAGTTACTTTTGGTGATAACTCAAAAGGTTACACCAGAGGTTACGGTACCCTTGAAACCAATAATGTTTCAATTTCTAATGTCTCTTATGTTGATGGATTGAAGCATAACTTGCTCTCCATCAGCCAATTCTGTGATAATGGTTTCTCTGTCAAGTTTGATGCACAGGGTTGCAGGGTTAAAGATGTCGGATCAAAGCAGGTGATATTGTTGAGAAATCGTTCACCAACAGGGAATGTCTACTACGCTGATTGGAACAGCAGCCTCCCTGACACCTGCCTATTATCAAAGAGCAGTTATGATATGAGCTAGTTGTGGCACAGAAGGCTCAACCATCTGAACTTCAAGACGATGAACCGACTCGCCAGACAAGAACATGCAAGAGGCATACCAAACCGAGTGTTTTCAACAACACACATCTGCAGTGCATGCCAGCTGGGAAAGCTCGCTAAATCCTCCTTCCGGTTGAAGTCAACTCCCTCAACCGACCGAGTGTTACAGCTGATCCATATGGATCTCTTCGGGCCAGTTACACCAAAGAACATGAACGGGAACGAGTATACCCTGGTTGTAACTGATGATTACTCGAGGTACGCATGGACCATTTTCATGCGCCACAAGAGTGAAATCCGAGATGAGCTGCCCAAGCTGATGGATCGAATATCGAACCAACAAGAGATGAAGATCATGTCTATCCGATCAGATCACGGAACGGAGTTCCTAAATGAAACCATCATCGAGTATTGCGAGAAGAATGGTATTACCCATCAGACATCGGCCGCGCGTACTCCGCAACAGAATGGAGTAGCTGAGCGAAGGAACAAAACGCTTAAGGATGCAGCCACATCCATGTTAGCCAGCTCAGCTCTGCCAAAGAGATTTTGGGCTGAAGCAATCAACACTGCATGCTACACTCAGAACCGGTCTCTTCTGACCAAGCGGTTGGGAAAGACACCATACGAGCTATGGAGACGCAGGAAGCCAGATATTTCTTATTTTCGCGTTTTTGGTTCTAAGTGTTATATTCACAACAATGGGAAAACTCAGTTGAAAACTTTTGATGCCAAAGCTTCGAAAGGCATATTTCTCGGATATGACGCTCGGATCAAGGCTTATAGAGTTTTCAACAATAGCTCTCGTGTTGTGGAGATAACACCTCATGTTAGTTTTGATGAATCTACTTTTGAGTACAAGGAACATGCTAAAGGACAACAGGGCAATCGACAAGTTCCACCTGTTCTCACCAGATCACAAGCTCTAAGGGAAAAGAATCTAGCTGAACCACTGGTATGGGCAACCGAGGATGAGGATCCATACTCCTCTGAAGATGAATGCGAGGACCCCAGCTCATCTCAAGGGAGAACTTCAGCTGATGCCTCTCCAACTGCATCAGCATCCGAAGCTCAACCGAGTCCGATTCAAAATAATGTCAATGTTGAGGATCCAGACTCAACAACTGATCAATCACCAGCTCTGAAGACTCCAACTCAGATCACGGAACAACCACAGTTGGAAGAAGAAGGAAGACGCAACCGAAGATGGTATGAAGTTCATTCCACTGACAACATCATCGGAGATCCAACCGAAGGTGTGCGTACAAGAAGCAGAGTTGCGACTCAGGATTCAACCGAGGAAGATTCCAACACTTATGCGCAATATGCTGAGGAGTTGGCAGTTCTTGAGGAATTCGAGCAAGCTGGAGATGTTTCCATGATATCTTGCTTTGTAGCTGATGTGCCAGAACCGAAGAATGTTGGGAAAGTTCTCAACTGTGTTCACTGAACAACGGCCATGCAAGAAGAACTGAATGAGTTTCTACGCAACTGTGTATAGGAGTTGGTAGAAAGACCAAATGGTGTCAAGGTTATTGGATTGAAGTGGATTTTCAAAAACAAGAGAGACACCATTGGATTCATCGTGAGGAATAAGGCAAGGTTGGTAGCTCAAGGATATTGCCAACAAGAAGGAATCGATTTCGAGGACTCCTTCGCGCCGGTTGCAAGGCTGGAAGCCATCCGAATCTTTCTAGCCTATGCCGCACATCACAAGTTCAAGGTGTATCAGATGGATGTGAAGTGTGCATTCCTCAACGGAGATATCAAGGAAGATGTATGTTGAACAGCCTCCTGGTTTTGAGACTGGAGATGGAAGAGTGTACAAGTTGAAGAAAGATATCTATGGACTAAAGCAAGCGGCAAGGGCTTGGTATGACACTCTTTGTGGTTTTCTTCTGAACTCGGGTTTCAAACGAGGGTCAGTTGACAAAACCCTATTCACCATCAAAGTTGGAGATGACATTCTTGTTGTGCAAATCTATATTGACGACATCATATTCGGTTCTAAGTCGGAGGAACTGTGTGAAAAATTTTCAAACCTCATGAAGGAGAAGTTCAAGATGTCGATGATGGGCGAGATGAATTATTTTCTTGGGCTACAAGTGAAGCAGTCAGAAAAGGGCATCTTCATTAATTAGTCTAAATATACAAAAGAGTTCATCACCAAATTCGGATTGCAGACAAGCAAGACAACAAGGATCCCGATGAATACTAACTGGAAGATTGAACCTGGATCTGAGGGAAAGCTCGTGGATGCCAGTAAGTATAGAGGGATCATCGGCTCTTTGCTCTATCTAACCGCAAGTCGGCCAGACATATCTTACGTGATTGGAGTGTGTGCTCGATTCCAAGTTCAACCAAGGGAAGCACACATGTTAGCAGCAAAGAACATCATCAAGTATCTGAAGGGTACAATCAATGTTGGACTATGGTATCCAACTGACGACAATATTCAGCTGACCGGATACTCAGATGCAGATCTAGCAGGAGATCGGTTGGACAGGAAGTCCACATCTGGACACTGTCAGTTCATGGGAAGCAAGCTGGTTTCATGGTTCTCTAAGAAACAAGCATGTATTGCCACTTCTACAACCGAGTCAGAGTATATGGCTGCCGGAAGCTGTTGCATGCAAGTATTGTGGCTCAAGCAACAGTTGAGAGATTATGAAGTTTCAACTGGACAGGTTCCCATTCATTGTGATAACTCAAGTGCCATTGCTATCTCTCTGAATCCTGTTCACCACTCTCGGACAAAGCATATCAACATCCGTCATCATTTTATCCGAGATCATATTGAGAAGAAGGATGTATCCATGGAGAAGATTCCAACTGAGATTCAGAGAGCTGATATCTTCACCAAACCTCTAGCTGAAGCACGGTTCAAGATGCTATGTGACCTTCTTGGACTGTTGGATCCATCAGATGAGGAGTCAACAGAAGTAAAGAAATAGATATCCATCTGAGGGGAAAGCTCAGATGAAGGGGGAATCTCAGATGCAGATCGCCAACTGAAGACATCAGACGTCAGCTGAACAGACGAACTTGAGTTAGCTGATGGTATGCCGATCAGATGCAGATTGCCAACCGAAGGAATCAGACGTCAGCTGAACAGACGAACTCGAGTCAGCTGATGGTATGCTGTAACATGGGAACTCAGCTGATTCCAACATCAGCTGGTAGGTAATATTTATGGCCAAAGGTGATATGTTCTTAAATGAGAATGTTTGAAATAAATTCAAACATTCCTGAACTAGTCAGTTACATTAAAAATAGCCATCATGTCGCATTAAATGTAAAGTACAGCTGAACATCCATAGCCTACTTTATAGTGCGACTGGGCTGACAAGATAAACTGTACACCTTCTCACGCGCTGGTTGGAACTCGGATCAAAACGTCAAGTCAAAGATAGTCAACAGTCGCGTAATCTCAGCCGTTGATGGATTCGCGCCATTTAACCCCAGCCGTCGATCTCTACCAAGTAAAAAACCTATATAAGGCGGTAAATCAGGAAGAAATCTCCTACTTTCCTCATTCGTGTATATCTGATTTAACTGTTCATCGTCTTCACAGTTTTTGCCTAACCCGTTTCTGCAAAAAGATCTTCTTTCCTTTCCTCTATATATATTCCCTTTGCAGTGATCATTAATGGCACCAAAAAGTAAGAGAATGGCTTCATCCGGACCATCCCTAGTCCCTACCACATATGAAGAATCGTTCGATATGCTAGTATCGAAGATACACTTCGAGCAAATCCTCTCCGACGGGGATCTGGAGTCGCCGGTGTTGGCCCCCCTCGCCAATACTCTCCGTGAGAATGGCCTCCTGGAATGGGCCAAGCTCTGCCCATCCCATCTTCTCAGGCGACAAGTGGGGGAGTTTTATGTCAACTTGAAGGCCCCCTTTGAATTTACAGAAGGAGTATCTACGGAAGTCTCCTGCCGGCAAAGAGATGTTCTAGCCAGGACCATACGTGGTGTCACCTTCCCCATCGACGTGTCCGATGCCCTCCGATACATCATTCCCGTCAACCACACTGCCACAGAGTTCCTGGAGAATATTACCGACGAGCAGGCGGATGAGTTTCTGCAGAATGCTCTGATCGAGCCAGAGAGATTAAGGAGCAACATGCAACGGACGAAGCTGAAGCCAGAACATCGTCTGCTGTTCGATGCTGTGTCGAAGGTGGTGTTTGGTTACAGTGGCGCATTCGGCGACATCAGCCGACCCAAGCTAAAGCAGTTGGTGGCTTTGGAGCACCAACACCAGATCAACTGGTTCCAATATTTCTTGAACCAGTTGATGGTGGAGAAGTCGAAGATCACTGAGACCACAACCGAGTCGGGAGAGAAGCTGCTGAGTGTAAAGGGGACACTCAACTTCGGCTGCAAGATCTCTGCCCTCATCTTGCTCGCGACCAAGGACCGCAACATGGTCTGGGCAGATTGCGAGGAGACGCCGCTGAAGAAGTTGATGTTGTTCCCGACAGCCAAGAAAGCACAGGAGGTGCTCAGGAGTGTCTACACTCCTAAGGATAAGAAGGAGTCTAGAAAGACAGCTGAGTCAACAGCTGAGGGGGAACCAGCTGCCACTCGCCCCGCCAAGTCCAAAGCTGCACGCCGACGAGCAGAGTCGGAGAAGGAGTCAGCTGAGGAACCTGCCCAGAAAAAGCTAAGGGTACGGTTCAAGAAGTCGACTAAGAAGACAGTTGATGTGCCAGCTGTCAAAACAGCTGAGGAACAAGCTCTAGCTGAGGAGGAGGCACAGGCCAAGTCTGCGCTAGCTGAGGAGGAGATGCCAACTGAGGAGCAAGCTCCAGTTGAGGAAGATGCACCAGTTGAGTCAACACATACCGGAGCTGATGGGGTTGAGGGAATAGAGACTGACGTGACGTCGGATGCATCCTCCTCATCTGAGGACTTTGAAAATGTTCCCACCTCCCCCACGGCAGGAGATAATGCCGTACCACCCCCAGAGCCTCTTGCTCTTTCTACCCCTTCTCAACCAGATATTCCGAGCACTCTGCTCGATGCCAACATCGTGACCGCTCCTTCGACCGATGTTGAGGAAACCATTGAAACCGCTCTCCCAACCAAATCCCAAATTCCGAGCTCTCAGCTCAATGCCAATGTTGCGACCTACTCTTTGGCCAACATCGATGAACCTCTTGAACCTCAGCCATATAATCTTACCCCCTCCCCAATAAATGAAGCGGAGGACCTTCAGGCAGTTGCGCAGGAGCACGAGGGAAGGGTGGCCTACTGCTTCCAAAAGCTGCTAGGCATGTTCCCTGAGGCTCGCAACATGCCCATCTTCGCCACTCTGGGAACCGAGCTCTTGTACCAGTTCCACCTGATCTTCAGCCATTGGTATGTCAAAAAAGATACGATCAGGGTGCAGAGCTGAGACAGACTGAAGTCGGAGCTGAACGTCTTCAAATCCTTGGCCGACAAAAAGATACGATCAGGGTGCAGAGCTGGGACAGACTGAAGTCGGAGCTGAACGTCTTCAAATTCTTGGCCGACTCCAATCTTGCCAAGTCCCAACAGACACAAGATGCCGAATGGGAGTCCCACTTCGAGTCGCGATGGGTTGAGTTCGCTGCTTTTCAGACAGAGGTCATTGACAATCTCTCTGTCTTGAAGAAGGCTGAACAAGAGCGCCAGGACTCCGAACTGGTGAAGAAGATGGAGCTTGAATGCGCGGTCGATGAACTCTTCAACCGTGTTCAACTAACCGAGGATAAACTCAACTCTCTGAATGGTTCAGTAGCAAGCCTTGTTGCTGATGCCAAAAAGGGGGAAGAGAAGGAGACGGAGGTTGAGGCGCAGGAAGAAGAAGAGACCCAAGAACAAGGAGTGCCAGCTGCTCAATCATCAAAATCTCAGCTGAGGAAGAGGAAGTCTGCTGCTCCCAAGTCAACCGAAGTCGGTGGAGCTGAGATGTCTAAAGACTTGGAGCAAGCAGAGAAGTTTGGAGTTTCCTACAGCTCCATAGCCGAGATCGCAGCCGAGCTGGATTCTGAACTCGACGGGATAACAACCGAAGAGTGCATTGCAGCGGCCAAGGCTATGGATGTAGAGGAGAAGGATTATATGAACCTGAGCTGGATCATGAAGTTTGCCGCCAGCCAGGCGAGGAGGGTGAACCAGTTCGAGGATGAGCTGAAAAAGGTGTCCCAGAACCTGGACCGCAACGTTGCCTCCCGCAGCCGACGCCGCATCAACAAACTTCAATCAAAGGCGGAAGCTCGGTTGAAGCAACAAAGGTTGCCAGCAAAGTCTAAGGTCGAGAGTCGGTTTAGGCATGTTGACAAGTGGATGCCGACCGAGTGGAATGAAGAGTGGGAGTTGTTCAAGCAGGAGTTCGTGAACGACTTCTAATATAGGAAGGTTTACGCAACTCATGACCCGAGGAAAGCGTTCAAGGAAGCGCTGACCGAGTTGCACTCAGGAGACCAGGGCATGTTCAGTCAATTCAGGCGGGCTATGATTGACGCCAACCTGGATTTGAACACAGTTCCAGTTCCCAAGAGGGTTACTTATCGGCCTCCTCTTCTTCCAGACTCTAGCAACCGTAACCGCACGAAGATCGCAGCTGAGACGAGGCAGGTTTGCAAGGAGCATGGAGTGGACATTTCGAAGGAGTCACCTACCAAGAGAGAGATTTTTGTTAGGATCTTTAGTAAGTATGGGCTACAATTTTAGCTCAGTTAGTTTTCAAGCAACTGTTGTAACTTTTGGCTTTTGCGCTTATTCTTGTAACACTCAGTTGTAATGAAAACGACTCAGTTATAAGATTCAACTTGACGTACAATCCCTCATTGTCCAAGCTCTGAATCGCAAAGTTATTTCAATACCATGTTATAACTGTGCTAACCCTTTGATGTTTCAATCTTATAAAATGTCTAGAATTTTTCAGCTGAGATTTTGGATATGTAAGAATTGTATAAGGGTTTTAAAGTTTTAGAGTCTTGATCTGTAAGTTTGTAAGGGGTTTTGGCATCATCAAAAAGGGGGAAATTGTTGGGAAATTTGTTAGTAAGAGTTTTGATGAATTCCAAAACCAACTGACCCCAACCGAGTAGATGTTGCCAGAACCTAATGTTAGTAGGTAGGCTCGCTGTTTGAGCATTGTTAAGATTTTATCTTTACATGTCTCCAGCTGAAGATGGCAACAAGGCTTCACTCGGATAGAACATCATTTGTAAGAAAGACAATTGAGCGTTCACTTCATCAGAATGCAAAAACGGAGAAGACATAAGAACATCACCTGAGCGTTCGTCAAATGAGAATCAAAAAGGAGGAAGTTACGTTCAAAGTTCAGATCAATAGTCAAGTATCCAAAAAGGGGAAGTCACATTCAAGAGATAGAACATCAGTTGTAAGAAAAACAACTGAGTGTTCATCAGATGAGAAGCAGTAAAAGGGAAGAGAATATCAGATGAAAGGAAGCCATCTGAGCGTTCGAACCCAACTGATCAGATACAAGGAAGACAACTGAGTGTTCAGTTTCAGAACATCAGTTGTAGAACTCAATCGAGAAGATCAACATCTTGAAGATGAAGTCAGCTGAGAGTTCAACTGTTAGTTGTCAGATAGAACATCGGCTGAAGAACAAGTTAGTTGAAGATCGAAAGTCTTAACCGACCACTCCTTGTTGGAAGTCTGTTGTTAAGATTTGAATTTCAAAAAGGAAGTCACGTGAGGGTTTGACCGTTCAGTCATTACCCCATTTGGCCCAACACAAGGCTATCTCAGATGGAAAGCAGAAGAGCACAGATGCCATATCAGGAAAGTCTGCAGAGATGAGAGACAAGCCTTCGCTTTCAAAGAACAGAGATCAACAGCTCCTCCAACGGCTAGTTGATACTCTCCGCCTATAAATAGAGGCCTTCATTCATTCGAAGATAATAAGAAGACACACACGCGAGAAGAAACCAGAGAGCGAAAGAAAGAGCAATATTCTTCACGAGCTGAACTGAATTTAATCTCTTAGAACATCACTTGTTGAGAGTTCTAGAGTTAGTTAGTTTTTGTGTCTTTAGATCGAACCTTGAGAACATCACTTAGTGAGAGTTCGTAGAGTGTTAGATCATAGCTCACTTCGTCTTCGAGCTTTTAGTTGGAACCCCATTTTCTTTCACCTGAAAAGGTTTAGGATCCTACTCTTCCTGCAACTGAGTAGATAGGTTGTTTAGTACCCGGAAACTAAACTGTAAGGTTGATAAGTACCCGCAAACTTATCCTTAACGGTTGCTCAGCCCGCGTAAGCTGAGTGGTTTGTCCAGAAGAACTTGGACATAGTTGTGTGGACTCACAACTCCCCGTGGACGTAGGAGGTTTCTCCGAACCACGTAAATCTCTGTGTGCTAGTGTTTATTTTGTTTATTTGTTGCATATTCAACTGACCTTCTAACCAGCATACAAACTGATCTTAGCATTATCAACAGTCTTGGTTTTTGACCGACCTTGCACAAAAGCGTGAGTTGTTTTACGAGTTGTTAATTTCCACCACATTCCGCACAGCACCACTCTTCCAGCTGAGGTTGCTTACTCAGCTGTGAGATTCCAACTGAGTCTTTTTACTCGGTTGAAGTATTTTTCAGGAGTTTAGTTTTAAAATCCTAACTGGTGTATTCCCCCCCCCCCTCCATACACCAGTAACTCGTATCAGGGCCATCATGAAGGCAATTCCATATGCAATGCAGAGTACCAGGCCTGACATCTATCATGCTGTAGGCATGGTGTCTAGATATCAGGCTAATCCTGATCAGGGTCATTGAATTGCTGTAAAGTGCATACTCAAGTACCTTAAACGGACTAGAGAGCATGGACTGGTATATCGATCTGGTGATCTAGTTTCGGTAGGTTATGTAGATGCTGATTATCAAGGAGATAAAGATCAACGGTTTTCTACTTCTGGCTATGTGTTTAAGCTGGGAGGTAGAGCCATTGTCTGGAGAAGTGTGAAGCAGAAATGCATTGCATTATCTACTATGGAAGCCGAATATGTGGCTATTACTGAGGCTGCTAAAGAGGCAGTTTGGCTTAGAAATTTTCTGGCGGAGCTTGATGTGATTCCTAGTTGCCGAGAGGTATCACGATTTATTCTAATAATGAGGCTGCAATTGCCAATTGCAAGTAGTCTAGATTTCATCAAACGACTAAGCATATTGATGCAAGGTATCATTACATTCGGCTGCTTGTTCACGATGGTGATGTGGATGTACAAAAGGTTGCAGGAGTTGATAATCTGGCTGATCCGTTTACAAAGAGTCTACCAGCCGCTGTCTTTGATAAGCACGTTGAAGGCATGGGGCTGCGTTTCCTCCCACACTAAGTTAAACTTTGAGTATAAGTGGGAGAAGTTGTAATAGATGGCTAGATGAATATTAGTCTCATTGTATACTAAAAGTTTGCTTTAGTATAAGTGGGAGAATTGAAGGGTTGTATACGAAAGCAAGACTTTTGTTTATATACAATTGATATTTATTTCACTATAATTCTTCTATCTGAAATGTTTATTATTGCACATTAATTATTTGTCCAATTATCTCAATATTAAAGATTATATAGTGTGTTGTAGATCACATAAGATTATATAATCGGCATTTTATGAGATATAAACTAATATTCACAATCGAGATAACTTGGACGAGTTGTTGGTTTAGATTGTAGCATAATAGTATTAAATAGTTTATCTTGACTATTTATTTATGCTAGTACGTTAATCGTATTGAAAGGATCACAGTGAGATTAATTCTCTATTCTGACTTATTGAGAATTAAAGATCTCGGTGACTTAAATAGTCTTAACCTTAATTGGGCTTGTCAGTATGAATAAGTGTCTGACTATTGCTTTGATCTATTATAAATGAGAACTTGATAGTGGTTCGAAATTTCGTATTTTGGGCATTAGCAGTTCTTATTTGATATTGATAGAGCTGCAATAAGGATCCGTGTCCTATGAATAATGGGATGATGATATCCTCTCAAGGAACTTAATAAATTTATCGTATTAAACCATGCAGGTGGAATTAGTTCCGATACGATAATAAGTTTAAGTGGTAGCACTCAAGATAATTATTTATTAGTAAATAATTGATTGATTAATTAATTGCTGTCAGAAGTATTTAATTAATTAATGGATATTCGATAATCTTAAACACAGAGATTAATTAAGTTTAATACTAGCCCCGACTCAACTAAATAAATAAGAGGGTAAGTCAGTATTAATTCTTTAGTGGAATGAATTAATATTTATATCTGATTTATATTTCTGGGCTGAATAGATTAAATCAGATATTATCGGGCCGATCTTATTTAAGCTAGTAGATCCCTGAACTGGCCCAATGGCCCGTGTCTCTAAGTGGGCTAGGCGCCTGTCTCCTACGGCCCGTGAGGGTTATCTAGGTTTAATGATTGTGAGCAGTTATTTATCTATTAATATAAGGCTCATAAGACTCATTACTCACTTGCATTCTAAGCAACTAAAACCTAGAGTTAGAGAGAGAGAGAAAAACGACTCCTCATTTTACTGTGAGAGAGAGAGCTCGAAGTCGATCCCATCCATTGTCGTGCTCTAGCCGGGAACAGTTCGGAAGGTCAACTCTAGAGTCGTTGTGCGTCAAGTTTGCAGGTATTCCGAATAAACATTCTATGATTGTAATTAAATTCATAGGAGCATGCTAGGTATGGATTTTGTATGTGTTTGTTAGATATCCATAATTGATCCATGGGTGAAAACGAATCGGTTTTCAATAATTGGTTCCAACATGCCATTAGCGAGATATAATAGCTCATTCAGTGCTCGCGGTTATTTGCAATAAAGGTGATTGTCGGCGTTTTCTATGGAGACGTCACTAAAAACGTCAGAGTTCACAAATCTTGGGAGGCGATCACTTCAAGGATTAGCGTGGGATGACCCTTTCGTTGGGTTGTTTACGCACCTCTCCAAGTTGTTGGACAATTCTTCCATGTCTGGTGCATGCAGTCGATGTTTCCAAGCATACCAGGAAAGTAGTGTCTTGCTTCGTGTTGCTATCAGTCTAGCGACGTCAGTTTTGTTTGGCATCCTCAAATATTAGTAAGTGAAAGCGGTTATGGTGGCCTTACAAAAATTCTTGAGAATTTATGTGCCCGTTGTCGGTCCAACATGCAGATATTCATCGTATTGATCGGCAACTCCACTGTTCGCAAGTTGCCTCAAAGAAACAATGCATTTCAACCGTGAGGGAAGCCCCATTCTTCCAGTTACATCCGGGCGTTGTTGAAAATAAGGTTCCAGAGCAACCAAAGTGTCGGCTATCTTTAGGAACAACTTCTTGTTCATGCGAAATCGACAACGAAATATATTTTAGCCCCGAATCGGATTCTCGGCAAAATAATTGCGAATGAGGCGCTCTGCTGCCTCCTCACGATTCTGTTGCACGTATGTCCTTGCCGATGACTCATTTTCATCTTGAAAGTGTTGTCGGTAGAGATCAATGGCCTGCTAACCTAACTCGATGGCCCTCTGACGACGCTTCTCTTCTTCATTGAGATCGAAGAATTCCCCGTTCTAAGACATGTTTCTACTTGAATATAGTGTGAAATTGAAAGAAGATATTAAGGAAGAAGAGAGTAGATGAGGTGTGAAATTAGTAAAAGAAGAATGTGATATTTATTGAAAATTTGCCAAAGTAGCCCGTTGGCATTTTAAATTTTAACATTTAAAAAAAAATTATTACAGAAAATAATAAAAAAAAAGAAAGGAAAAATCGTCAGTGTCTGCTGCATGTCCACCTCCGCTCCGCACTCGCCCGCGACGTAGCTACAACGGGTGCCACCCATGACACGGTCAGACGAGAGGCATTCCAACAGCGGATCACCCTCGCCCTCGCCCGCCATTATCAATGCTCTTAAGAGTAAAGGTGGTGTTTAGGGTATTGAAGAATAAAGTGATACAAAGTGATTTTGAAGTGAATAAAGTGATATAAAGTGATTTTGAGATGATATAAAATGTTTTTAAAGTGATTTCCTCCGTTCACGAAATGATGTCCTGTTTCATCTCTTATTTTGTGTTCACCAAATGATGTTCTGTTTTGTTATTTTTACCAACATACCCTTGTTACTTTATTAAAATCACTACCACTTGCCATTGAGGACCCCACCTCACATCAACTTTATTTCTACCTTTTTATAATCCCAACAACTTTATTCCTACTTTTTGGTCAATATTACATTTTTTTTTTGTTATTATCACTGTTTTTTTGTCATTATCTCACTATCCTTGACTTTTACCCCACTCATAACAACTTTATCATCTTTCTTAATCTCCGTATCGAACATCAAATATGGTATCATTTCGTGAATGGATGGAGTATTTATTTCCTTAAACGGAAATATAGCAAGATTAGTGAGATGGTCCAAAAAAAAGAAGTAGTAGAAAATAAACGAAAAGGAGGGAGTATAAGATTTATAATATTCGGAGCTCGTCTGATAAAAATGTTCAAAATTGTTTGATGAAGTTTGTTAATTAAAAAGTCAAATTTGAATTTGACAATATTTCGAATCATATATTGTGAACAAATTCGTTGAATAATTTTAATTATAAGATAATTTATTGAGTATTAAATATAATAACTAATCTTTTAAAAAGTATAATAATACTTTTAGTTTTGTCACATTAAATTTAGCCCAATCGGTAATTCATTTTAAACATTACATAAAAGACTAAAGTATAATAATACTTTTAGTTTTGTCACATTAAAATTTAGCCCAATCGGTGATTCATTTTAAACATTACATAAAAGACTACCCCGTCCACGAAAAAGACATATATTTGAGAAATGAAATAAGATTTAATAAAATTATTGGAGTGTGTTGTGAGTAGAGTAAGAATCATGTTTATATAGTTTTAAATTGGATATAAATAATAGTTTGCATGTGGCTGAGTGGAATAAAGGTCCCACTTAAATTAAATGGACTAAAGTAAATTGTGTAGACCAACAATAACAAATGAGTTAATTAGTAATAAAGTAGAGGGTAAATATTACTCCTTCTGTTTCTCAAAAAAGAAATATTACTTCCTCCGATCCATTAAAATTATCATGTTACTGTTCGACACAGAGATTAAGAATAAGGGTAATAAGATAGAAAGTAGGTTCCACTATTTTTGAAGATTTTCAAGGGTTAAAACTTTTGAAATAAGGAAAGGATGACAATATGAGTGGATGAAAAAAAGTAAGATAAAATTGTTCCAAAATGGAATATATATTTTTTTTTTGGTTAGAAGACCTCTTTGGTTTTTTTTCTTTTAAAGTTACGGATCTTATAAGTTTCATTTTTAGGCCACTGCTTAGATAGTTATCTGATCATCCGTGTGGCTAGTACGGCTAGTTTTTCCCTTTCTTGTAATTTTTGTTTTTACCCTTTTAATAAAATTTAAATTGGATACGAAAGTTAGGAGAGCGATTTTTTAACATTATTTATTTACATTTTTCCACCGCAATTTTCATTTTTAAAATTTATGAGTGGGGGAACAGATGAGTTGCATCTGTTTAATTTCTGCACACAATAAAGACATTTAGTAAATCGTGAATAAATAAGAAAAATAAATAGGAAGATTACCCCCGACAAAGACACTCTCCGAGTCGCAATAAGATCCCTAGCCTCCGCCGCCGCCGCCGCCGCTGCAGCAGCTCCGCCTCTTCACACTCATGGCGTGCTCTCAGTTCGCCGCCTCCTGCTTCGCATCAACTCTGCCAAAGCCGCGCCTCTTCACCGTCACCTGCCGCTCCACTTCCGCCGATAACGGTGCGTGCACTGTGTGTATTTACTCTCCCACTCTCCGAATTCATGAAATTACTAATGTTGATGGTTTTAGGGTTAGGGTTGGTTGAACGCCCATGGAAGGTTGCAGACGCGAGGCTGGTGCTTGAGGACGGCTCCGTCTGGCCGGCGAAATCTTTCGGTGCTTCCGGAACTCAAATTGGGGAAGTCGTTTTTAATACATCTTTGACTGGGTGAGTTTTCTTCTTCTTCTTTTTCTTTAATTTAATCAATTTGGTACCTGTTTATTAATCAAATTTGGGGTGGCTGCTGTTTCTTCTGTCCAGTACTGTTACTATTACATGGGTAAACTATTTGTGATACCATGTTGATTTAAAAAAATATATAGTGCTGCTTACAAGATCACATTTTTGTAAGCTTTAAAAGAATTAAATAAGAAAGATCTTTAACCAGTAGCAATATTAATAGTATCTAAAAAAATTAAAAAATTTAGTGTTTTAAGTGGATTGTAAACTAGTATCTTCTATTGGAAGTTTCCAGCTTGTCTTAATATTGTGAATTTCACACTTTCTGGTGATTATTATAGTGTGTTCGTGTCACCTTAATCATGTGATTTCTTATCTTTGAAAAAGTTAACAACAATCTTGAATCATTTTCTGTTGATGGTATATCACAACTGAGGTCCAAAGGCCATGGCTGAAGGAAAGTAGTGTTTGTTCGATTTGGTTGTGCTTGTATTGATCAAGTAACTTGTATCATGATGTCACAGGTACCAGGAGATTCTTACAGATCCTAGTTATGCCGGCCAATTTGTCCTGATGACTAACCCACACATTGGCAATACCGGCGTTAATCATGGTAAGGAGAGTGCTTGTTTTCGATATGGATATATTGTTGTTTGGAAAGGGGTCTGATTTCGTATGTTTGATTGTCAGGTGATGAAGAATCAATGCAATGCTTTCTAGCAGGACTGGTTATCCGAAGTTTAAGTATTAGGTCGTCCATCTTGACACTTGTGTTATGGCTAATTTCTTGTTAGTTTCGTTAATTTTAAGGACTTCTACCTTGCATCTTATAATCATGTAAATTTACTGCAGCACCTCCAATTATAGATGCACAGATACACTTGGAGACTATTTGGCTTCGAGGAACATTATGGGAATATGTATGTTGTGATTTTCGTATCTCAATCTTGCTTCTAGTGCAACAAATATCAGATGCTTGTTTACTCTAATTTTCTTGTTGTACTGTGCTGCAGATGATGTTGACACTCGTGCTATCACTCGTAGATTGAGACAAGATGGCAGCCTTATTGGTGTTTTGAGCACAGAAGAATCTAAAACAGACGACGAACTGCTGAACATGTCTCGGACTTGGGATATAGTTGGTAATTTCTTGTAGCTATTTATGTTAAAACTGGTATTTTAGGCCACTTAGCAGATAGATCACACAACCGGCTTATTTTACAGGCGTAGACTTGATAAGTGGAGTCTCGTGTAAGGCTCCTTATGAATGGGTCGATAGAACTGGTTCAGAATGGGACTTCAATTCCGCCACAAGAAACGAAGAGACATTTCATGTTAGTATCACATGCTATGTTTGAAATATTTATTGATTAATGGTTGCGGGTTTGGAATAAATCTTTCTCATCTCTCTGCTCCTCTCTGTTTATTCTTGGGTTGAAGGTCGTGGCATATGATTTTGGCGTCAAAAGTAACATACTCCGACGTCTGGCATCCTATGGCTGTAAAATCACTGTGGTTCCATCAACATGGCGTGCATCAGAGACCCTAAAGATGAAGCCAGACGGTGTATTGTTCAGCAATGGACCGGGTGACCCCTCAGCAGTTCCTTATGCTGTTGAAACTGTCAAGGAAATAATCGGAAAAGTTCCTATTTTCGGCATCTGTATGGGTCATCAGTTACTTGGTCAAGCATTAGGGGGTAAAACCTTCAAGATGAAGTTCGGTCATCATGGAGGAAACCATCCGGTTCGTAATGTTAGAAACGGCCGTGTTGAGATCAGTGCTCAGGTTTGTTTCTTCTCTAGGTTTCTTCTCCTATTATTTTTTCAAGTATTAAGATACTTTAGTGGCGCTTTTAACTTCACTGATTGTATACCGTATCATGTACCTTCTGCAGAATCACAACTATGCCGTTGATCCCGAATCACTTCCCAAGGGAGTCGAGGTTACTCATGTCAATCTAAACGACGGGAGCTGTGCCGGGCTTGCGTTTCCTCAGCAAAAGCTCATGTCACTGCAGTATCATCCCGAAGCTTCCCCCGGACCCCATGATTCTGATCCTGGTATTTTCTCAATCTATTTTCTAGTCTTTACTAATTCTATTTCTATCATAAATTAGGTCTATTAAAAAAAATTCTAACCAACAAACTTGACATCCAGTCTTCAAGAACTTTACTGTCTTAACATTAAATATTGAAAATGTAAGTAGTAGTACTCTGTGATAATGATATCAGTTGAAAATTAGCTCTATCATTTCTTATATCACTTCTAATAATGCTCATTGCTAATTGAACTATATTCTGCCACAGTATTTGGTGAATTTGTACAGCTCATGAAGCAACAAAATGCCAGAGTATGAGCAAATTAGGGTTCATTATCTATCTGCAGTCGGGTCGAGCTCGTTGCTGCAACGACGATGAAGAAAATCTATATAATTCAATTTTCACTTTTGAATAAAATATGTGCCTAATGACTAGAAAATTTTGATTTGTGGGACGTGTGATTGTTGTTTTATTAACTTACCTGTATCACCTGGTCTTGTTAGTCTTCTATAAATCCTATTAATACATAGTATTCCTTTTCCTCTTAGTTATTAAGTTGTTTAGGGAGAATTAGCCATTCTTTTTTTGGTCGCTAGGGTTTATCGAAAGAAAATGAATTTTTCTTTTTCTTTTTCTTTCCAGTATATAATATACCCCTCCGTCCACGAAGAATTTGCATAGTTTTCCTTTTTCGTCAGCCCCTAAGAGTATGTATGGTTCATTTTAGAAAATAACTCACTCATTACCTGTTTAACTTTCATATATTTACACTTTTTACCACATTAGTTCACAACTTTTTCTCCACTTCTTTTCCAATCACATTTTACTTTATTGGATTTTCTTAAAATCCGTGCCATTTCAAAGTATGCATATTCTTTGCGCACGAGTTTTGAGAAATAACTCACTTATTACCCTTATAACTTTTATATATTTACATTTTTTATCACATTAGCCCACATTTTTTTATTATTTTTCCGCCTTAATTCTACTTTTTCTTCACTTTTTCTCCAATAACATTTTTCTTTTTTGGATTTTCTTAAAACTCGTTTTGTTCCAAACTATACACACTCATATGGTTTTCACGCATATGTAGTACGCTCTCTATCTTATTCAATTTGTCTCACTTCTTTTAAATGAGTGTTCTGCTTAATTTGTTATTTACTGAATAAGGAAAGAATTAACTTTTCAATTTTTTTTAAAATTGACGGGATCTATCTATTTTATATTTTTTATTCCTATTTTTAATGTTTTTAATGGATATTTTTTTATTCCTATTTTTAATGTCTGTGTCAAATAATAAGGTGACAAATTGAGTGTGTGTGTGCGCGCGCGCGTGTGGGTGGGGTGAGGTGGGGGGGAGGGGGAGCAGTAAATTTAGTTGACTAAATCAGTCTAAATGGTATGAAAACGATGTAATTCTTTTAACAAAACAATTTAAAGAAACACACACATTATTTAACAGAATGCCTCAGACGTTGGTCTCCATAGATTATATATGGCCCAATAACTGGGGTAATCTTTTTGGAGTATGATTGGTGGCTCTTGTATTTTTATTATATTTCATAAAATTTGTAATAATTGCATTATGTAACTGTAGAATGCATTACAAAATCAAAGGAAATACAAGAATTTGTATTTGTTCTAGTTGTCATTAACATATTAACATGCATAACTGCTAAAACATACACATTTTATTAATTTAACCGGTGTTGTGATGAATCACCTAAGCGAAACGATCTGAAATTAGAAAAAATAAAGAAGCAAAATAAGCGTTCAGTTTTAAATCTTGTTATTCAACTTAAATACTGCTAATAATCATGACTGCCATCATTATATTCTTAATGAGACCATTTTAACAATATAAAATGTATTTGAAACAAACTCAATCATTAGATATAGTGGATTTAGAGTCGAACCAAAAAAAAAGGTGTTGCGACTTTATAAACGAGCAACTCAGCTCGATAGCAATCAATATTAATGGTTTTAATACTAATTTGTGAGTGAGTCAATTATTATTAAGCTCATATACCGGAATTGTTATTAAAAAGGGTATTTCTTATTATTTTTAATCATAAAAAATAATAGTAAATAAAAAATATGTGGGTTCTACCGACTATAATTAAAATACCAACTTATACTAATTCCTTTTCTTTATTCTTTACGAAAAAGTCACATTTAATTATTACTGGATTCTGATCAATATTCGCATCCTCGAAAAAAAATTAAAAAAAAAAAAAAAAATCTTCTTTTCGGCGTATATGATTTTAGCAATCTTATAAAGCAATCATATACTGTAATAATTTTTTCTCTTTAAAAAAGCAATCATATGGTGTAACCAGGGGATGCTATAAAATTTAAAAATGGATATAGCATAAGATACTCCCACTATTCATGATAAGTGTGGTCCGAAAAGAGTGACACGGATTTTAAGAGGTGGAGAGTGGGTGAGAATGAAGAATGAAATAGTATTGTGAGTAGAGAATGAAACGCACAATTATTTGTTATATGTGGTGAGAATCAACCAACTCATGCTTATTTGGTAAATAAAGAGACTTTTAAGGATAAATGAGTAAAAAATTATGTTCATTTTTGGCTGGATCACACTTATCGTGGAAGGCCAAAGAAAGAAATTGTACCATATTTATGTAGACGGAAGGAGTAATATTTATGTATTTATAGATAGATGATCACATTTTCGTCTAAGTATTTTAAATAAAAAAGTTTTCAAATTCATTTTCTATATGTTAAAGTGAAGTGCAAAATACAAAATGCAATATAAATATGGTTAAAAAAATTAACTAATTATCCGAACGACCGCCCGGGGGCTCCGCCCCTTGGCCGTGTAATACTCTATAATTATTAAAATTAAAATAGTAATTAATATACTTCTTCCACTCACGAAATGATTAAGACATTGTGAATGACACGAGTTTTAAGAAAATGATAGGTAGTAGTGGATAATAATGAGTATTATTGTGAGTGGAGTAAATGTTCCAAATAAATGTGGGTGAAGTAGTGAAAATATAATGTTAAATACTATGCATTATGTGAGCCCTAGTACTATAAATAAAAGTGGCAACCATTTCGTGGACGGACTTAAATGGTAAAGTGACAACCATTTCGTGGACAGAGGGAGTACTACATAAGATCCGTTGATAGTATAAGAAAACATATAGTACTCCCTCTGTCACGTTCAACTTGTCTCATTTCCTTTTAAGGAAACAATTAAGAAATCACTTTATTCATTTTATATCACTTCAAAATCACTTTATATCACTTTATGTCACTTCAAAAACACTTTATATTACTTTATCAATTAAAAAATACTTTAAATTACTTTATTCATTACACTAAACACACCATTTATCATCTAATACTTTTGTTCTTAATCTCCGTGTCGATCCCAAATGGGACAAGTTCAACGGGACGGAGGGAGTACTACATTATTATTAGCGGCGGTTCTAGAGGCCAGGCGACCCCGGTAATCGCCCGAGCATGTTTTTAATAACTATATTTGTGCTTTTTTTATTTTCATTTTTTGGTATTTTATCCACTTTTGCATGTATAATTGTAAGTTCGTCCGTCTAAATTTGTGGCTAAATACATAAACGTAATTTCGTCCGGTCATTTTTCAAATCCTAGCTCCGCTCCTAATTATTATCAAAGAATAGATAGTAATGTTAAGAGGTTAATGCATAAGGATAGTGATTTACCTTTACCCAGTATACACCAAAAAGTAACTGCCACGGGTTCCCCAAATTCCAACAACAACAAAAAAAGAGATGGTAATGTTAAGCAATGGATAGAGCATATGTGGGAATTCTATCTCTATTTCATATAGTACTATATTTCGCAATACTTTTTTATGTTGTATTTCGCTATATACCACATACTCCATCCGTTCACGAAAAAGACGTCTGTTTTGTCATTTTTGTCTGTCCACAAAATAGACGTCTGTTCTATATTTGATAGGTGTTCTCCTAACATTTATCCTCCACTTTATCACTTATTCACTCATTTGTCATTGTTGGTCCACACAGTTTACTTTAGTTTAATCCTCCACTTTACTTAAGTGGACCTCTATTCCACTCACTTCACACACAAGCCATTTTAAACCATTTAAAGGTAATAAAAAACTACTCTTACTATATAATAAGTGAGACCCCTACTCCATTCACACGACACCACCAAAATTATTAAACCCCGTGCCAGAATGAAATAAACGTCTTTTTGGTGGACAGATAAAATATAACGTTGGAATAAAAAAAATACAATAATAAATAAATAAACCCGATAAAGATAAGTGGGGCACAAAGGAATTGGAGATGCAAAAACATCCGAAGCAGAAGAAACAAAAAATCAGAGGTCAGTAGGATAGCAATCCAGTGATGGAAAATATATAATATACAAATATAAATAAGTAAAGAAAATCCAAAAATAAAAAGAGAAATAATTAAATTGTGGTGAGTGGGGGCATTTCAATAGTACTACTTTTCTTGATATATTTCACTGCCGATTGCTTTGCTTTCTTCTGTGTGTGGTTTGCTTGTTTCGCACGTTTTGCAGTAAAGGAAAGATTGATTTGCTCTTTGGATTTTCAGAAATCTCACTGTTGTGTCTGTTTTCTTATTTTGTATTAACCCAACCCTTCACACCAATTTGCATATACTATAAAAACACACACACACACACTAGATATATTTAAATTACATGTAATTTCAAATCACATTTTATAATATATGGTTTTAGCATGTGTGTACAGTGTATATTAGATACTAGCTATGCCATCATAGTGGATTACTGCAAATAAATCCCTAGACGTGACATGTATTAATGAAGTGAAATATGAGATAAAGTAAATATCAAAATATGGAGAAATCTAGATCTAATTTTTTACATTCTATTCAATTAATATAACATGTGTGTGGATGAGATATTCGTGTAGCAGATGACGGTATGTAGCATAACTAGGAAATATATTTTTCTTGTATATATATTATCTTCTATAAAAAAAATCGAAACTATGCATCTTCAGATCATATATAGCTAATTCAATAAGGTTTCATTCATGGTGATGTATATATTACAAATACTTTTATGAACGGAATCATAGGTCGTTATACAAAGATCACTAGTTAGGCTGATCGAAATCCTACAGTTAAAGCTTATGGAAACTTATCGAATCATATAAATAGAATAGACCACACCCGTTTTCCAAAAATAAAATGTCTCTAAATTACAAATTTTAAGAGGAAAATATTATTTAACTCTGTATAATTAATTGACATTACTAGCCCCTTTAAAAAAATACAAGCCTAAAACATACTTTAATTTACGAAGACATGTTTAAAAATGATACTTGAAATAATATATACTTCATCCGTCCACGATAAATATGGTCCGATTTTTTTTTAGCTGTCCACGATAAATGTGGTCCTTCTATAAATGGAAATTACCTAACTCACCCTTCACTCATAATAAACATGGGTCCCGCTCCCCCACTCACAATGCATTTATCTAATTTACTCTTACTCTGCCACTCTTAAAGCATGTGTCACTTACTTCGGACCAACTTATAGTGGATGGAGTGAGTATATTTGAATTTGATGAAAGACATGTTTGAAAATCATAGGCAATGAATGAATTGAGTGGGGTGCATGCATATGTTCATTAGTACGAGCAGCTTTAACTGTTAAGAGTGTAACTTTTTTTTGACAGCCCTACATTATTAAAAGATATTTGTATATATTCAAAAGAAATTGAAAAGCTTGATTTATTCTACTGTTGCACTATAAGTTGTTCCAACTATTTGGCAGACACATAATTATATAAAGAAGAAGAATGCAAAGCAGATTCACATTTCTTTTCTTGATTGGGGGGGGGGGGGGGGATTAAAACATACTGTATATCTTGTTTTTAGGGAGACCAGCTTTTTACAGTAGACAAACTCATTTGCATCAACAACCTTGTGCCTATATCTATAGAGACTTATATTACAATTTGGGAAGATCACAATATACTATGGGTGTGAAATTAATGAATGGAAATGAAATATTGATTGTCACACACACATATATACATGAAATGGTTTTCAAACTATATATAAAACAAGTTCCTATTTTAAAGAACAATTCATATTTAAGTGGAACCCTAATTAACCCTAACCTTGCTTATGCTTATACATTTAACTTGATTTGAGGGGAAAACATTGTAGAGTTTGATTCATGAACCCCCACAGCTGGACGGAACTAGAAAAGTTTAGCTGGGGGTTCAATTCATAACAATGGAATATATCAAAAAATCATGTGATATAAAGACATTTTTTTATAAGCAAATCATTCTATTGAATTAAATAGTCAAATCAACAAAATCGACGTCCATGAGCCAAGATGAAAAATTCGACATTTAAATCATTACACATGATGATCAATTACATTTAAGTTAGAAACATACATTTATCTTCAAATATATATCAACAACTTAACATTTATCTCCTAAAAGAAGGACTTAATACAATAAATATTCATAATAAAATATAGAAGTTAAAGTTCATAACTACAATAAATTTTATATTATATATTATTATTATTATTATTATTATTATTATATTGATTTAATTCACTTATAAACAATTAAATAAATAATTTATAATAGCTACGAAAATCAAAATACTCAACATAAAAAGTAAGTTGTGAGTTCCAACATCAAGAAAATTAATTTAGAAAGCTCAAATATTGATTCCCACTACAAATGTATTTTGAATTCTAAATTTAAATTCAACCATAGGATAAATATTATAATATATTAATTCAAATTAGAGTAATCACATTAGCTAAATTTTAATTTGAGAAGTAGAAGGAAAAATGAAGTACTATATTTTAATTTAATGATATGTCTTATTGTAATTAAAAAAGATTAAAAATAATAATAGTAATATATATATATATGGAGTGATTCCCATGCAAACTCTCCTTAAAGTGAGAAATAGGAATTAATCTCCACCATTGATCTTATCTACATGAAGGGTCAAGATTTAGCTTGGTCAAAGCGGGTCAAATCCGGGTCAACCCGTTGACTTTTTTTTTTCAATTTTTTTTTAAATGTCACACAAGATGCACAACTTCACATATTCAGATGCACCAATTCACATATTCGGATGCAAAACTAAGTGTATTGAGATGCACAAAATGCATCTAAATGCACTTAGTGGTGCATCTAGTTATATAGAGTGGTGCATCCGAATATGTGAAGTTGTGCATCTTGGGTGACAGTTTATTAAAAAAAAATAAAAATTGAAAAAAAAAACTTGAAAATCTTGTGCATCTAAATGCACTTAGTGGTGCATCTAGTTATATAGAGTGGTGCATCCAAATATGTGAAGTTGTGCATCTTGGGTGACAGTTTAAAAAAAAATCGAAAAAAAAAGTCAACGGATTGACCTGGGTTTGACCCGCTTTGATTTGGCCAAATCTTGACCCTCTATCACCCATAGATCTATGGTGGAGATCTATTCTCATTTCTTAGGATAATATTTATTCTCATATGATCTATCTCCTATATATATATATATATATATATATATATATATATATAATATTTTTTCCAAAATTTGTGGGGGGGTCCATGGCCCCCAGGACCCCCTCTCCCTCCGCCACTTACCCCCCAATAAATTTTCATGTATAGAGAGAAGAGGGAAATTTTAGAGTAGTCATTCTTAGTTTGTGTTTTTAAATTTTAGCCCATTTTATTTAAAAATTTTAGCCATTTTTTTTTTCAAATTTTGGACTTTTATACCCTTCTTTAAGATTGAAAATTACATGTTTAGTTCATTCACAAAATTTATTTTTGTTACCATGCCTTTTTTTTCATTATCACCCTTTTATTTCTTCATCTCTCACCTTCTATTCTTCATCTCTCAGTCGCCGCCGCCGCTGCCGCCCGTGATCACAAACTTTTTTGTGACTCATAAAAAAAAAGTTGTCGTCGCCTCCCCTACAACCTCAGTCACAAATTTTTTTTTTGTAACTGAACAAATAAAAATATCGTCTCAGTCGCAGCCACCGCCGTTGTTGCCGGAGGTCACAAATTTTTATGTGACTGAATAAAAAAAACAACTCCTATTGTGACTGAACAAAAAAAAATGTGACTGAACAAAAGAAACACACAACTTTTTGATCAGTAACAAAAATTTAATTGTGAAATGACAAAAAAAAAACATTCTAGATCTCAGGTAGTGGTGGCGACACGACTGATTTTTCAGAAATTCCGGCGCCATCGCTGTGAATCGAGATTCGGAGGTTACACGGTTCGCTTCCTCTCTTCGACTCGCTTCTCTTTGCAGTGGTGGCGATGAGTGTCGAAGCTATCGGAAGTTACAGATCAGAGAGAGAGAGAGAGAGAGAGAGAGAGGATGAAGCGGAGCAGGTGGTGGTAGTGGCGGAGGAGGTGGTGGTGACGGCGACAACGACGAAGAGATGGTGGTGGTGGCTGCTGAGAAGAAATGAGGAGAAGAAGAGGAGGAGGTTTGAGAAGAGGAGAGAGGAGGATAAAAAAGAATGAGAAAGAGAAAAATAGGAGAGAAGAACGAATTAGGAAGAAAGAAAAAAAAAAGCAGAAAGAGAGTAACTAAAAAAATGGGAATAAGAGAGAGGAGGGTAAAAAAGTCAAAATAATTCGAAAAAAAAGGGAATAGCTAAAATTTAAAACCATAACTTGAAAATAGCTAGAAATGGAGTATTTCTCTAGAGAGAACATCAAGAAGGGGGAAAAAGATACTCGAGATATATATGAAATTAAGAATATACTTAAGACTAAATATAATGGAAAATATATATAGCTCTTTTTTATTTTTAGTTTTGAGCACTGCCAGTCTGCCACCTTAAATGACATAATGTTTTTACTGTTAAATTCATTAATCTTTTTCTTTATCTTTACTTTATGAAATGTAGTATTAGTCTAATACACATGGGTGTGGTGATGATTGACCATTTTTTTTTACCAAAATTGACTTGAAGTGGACTTTTACTATAGTCAAGATTATATATATATATATATATATATATATATATATATATATATATATATATATGAGTTTTAGTGAAAATAGCCCTTAAAGTGAGAAATAGGAATAAATTTGGACCACACATCTCAAAAAAGGGCAGGCGTGTGAGATACACTCGCGGGCGCGTGTAGCTCAAGCGCCATTTTTTTTTGGTGATTTTTTCTTAAAACACGGTGCATCTAGATACACTATATGGTGCATCCAGTTACACATTGTGGTGTATGTCCGATTTTTTTTCAGTTTTTTGTTTTTGAGTTTTTTTTTTAACATTTTTTTTTCTCGGCTCCGACTTTACGGCTCCGCATTCGCTCCGATTACCAATATAAGGATAATCATTGGGCAACAATTTGGATTTTTCGGCTCACTCCGAGACCTTTGGCTCTCCTCGCTCGAATCTTGACCAAAGAAGAAGCGACAAACCAAAAGATATTTTCGTAAAGCATAGTGCATTTCCTTACACCTAGTGGTGCATCTGATTACATTGTCCCGTACATATCAATACACGTAGTGGTGCATCTCATGAACTACAATGTGGTAGATGCATCATACTTTACAATGAGATACACCACAACGTGAAACTAGATGCACCGTACGTTGACATGAGATGCACCTAACTTTATGGAAAAATTAAACCTTAAAAAAATTGAAATTATAAATAAATAAATAAAAAAAACTGAAATTTTTTTGTCTTGATACACCGCCCTTCTTAGCGAGATGCACCAGATGAGTGGCTGAGATTGATTCTCAATTCTTAGGACAAGGGCCATCAAAATTGCTATCAAAATTATTTTCCTTATCATTATGACCCAATTTACGATCAATGATAATAAAAAAAAAATCCATTTGTAAAATATAAATAAATGAATAAACAAAATCTGTATATTAAATTCAATTTCACATCAGGCTACAGACATATCCTTTGATTTTCAACTATATCAGAGGCTCCTTGTCAAATCAACTATACTTCCCCAAATTAAATTGCTGTTGCACATATAAACAAAGTGCTGCTCAACCGTTTTAATTCATAATTTAATGCAGGTTCGGAGCTAATAATTACTGTGATAACTGATGATTGATGAATAAATGTTTTTCAATTTACAAAAATCACAAATTACGTAGAGATAAGGCTAGCTAGGAAAAAAATGTTGAAAAAAGGAATAACAGTCAAAATTAAACAATCTCAATCCACATACAACTAGTAAACAATTCTTAACACATATTGACATTCTTATCAAAGTATGTATATAATATGTAATATGATAGTTCACATAGCATCAGACTTAAATAATACCTTCTTTAGCAATGGAATATTTAGCTATAAGAATGCATGCATGTGACACTAATTATTACTACTCACTCACATAAATGTTCATACCATAATTATTAAATCTTTTTGTTCCCTTCCTCCTTCAAGCTCAAACCCTAGATATAAGTGATGAGACCCTTTGAAAATCTCTCTCTCTCTCTCTCTCTCTCTCTCTCTCTCTCTCTATAGCTCTCAGTCACTTCCATCCATTCCTCCTCCATGAGAGTTATAAATATCATTCCATGGCAAAGCATAAGAAATTGGCATGCTAGCTGTTTGATAAAATCTCCCACCGCCGGCTCCTCCACCACCACCATTAAAACCGCCAATTCTTCTACTGATCTCCACCGGCCGCGGCTGCGCCGCCATGTGCGTATACCCGGCCACGGACGGTGGTACATTCGCCTGCAAGGGTATGTCGTTGCAGGCGAAATTAATCAAATCCGCATTGGCTGCGTCGAGCTCCTTCTGCAGGCGGTCAACCTGCCTCTGCAGGAAGGAGATGGCTCCGACGCAGCCGTAGACGGGGTCGCGCACGCGCGCCTCCGCCTCATAGGCTAGGGAATTGACGGCATCGTCGCGCTGGTGCGGCAGCAGCTCGTTTAGCAGCTTGGCAACGTTGCTGGCTCCGAAGATTTTGTGGACGTTGGCGAATTTCTGCGGCTCCTCCGGCGGGAAATAGGCGGAGAAAATGCAGCCCGGCATGCATTTTCGACGCAGGAATTTGCAGGCGGCGCAGGGAGGGTTGTAGGAGCTTGAGGAAGCCATGGATGTACCTTCAAGAATTAATTCAAGTGTTTAAACACATGAAAAAAAAAAAAAAAAAGTATCCAAATGAAAATTAATTGAGTATTTTTGCTTATTTTATTTTATTTTATTTTGTTTCTTGAAATGTGTGCTTAATTAGTATCGCCCTCGATTCCAAAATACTAGTATTTCATCTCCTAGTCCGTAGTCACCAACACGATGACGCTCGCTGTTTCTGTGCACGTCATCGTGTTGGTGGTGGCTCAAATTTAGAGATTGGAGCACTATCAGCAGTTTTTAATTTCTTCCTTTTTTCATTAATTTTATTTCTTAATTTTGACTTTGAGTTACTGAACTCCTCCTGCATCAACTGATTTCCTTGATTTCTGGTCTTGTACTAAAATGTGTCCTAATTTGGTGATTCTGTGTCTGAATTTTGCTTCTTTGTTTAAGTTGTAACTGTGGAACTTAATCTGCACAGGAGTTCAAGAACTAAAGACTCTCTCTCTCTCTCTCTCTCTCTCTCAGAAAACAAGTTCTTGTTAGTTTCTGTGCCAGCAAAATATTCTTATTTGAATTTGTGTATATATCTTTTAATTATTTGAGCTCAATTTTATCACTATAGTTCAGCAGATTTTGCAGTAGAAACTAAGAATTTTACACCATAATTATCAGGCTACAATAGAAAGAAAGAAAATAGTCACAACTAGGAGAAGATTTCACATTTTCTAGCTAAGGAATTAACACTTGAAGTGTTTTCAGTTTTCAGATCTAGCTACTAAGATCATAATTTAGAAAGTTTCAATCCACATTATAACTAAACTAAGTTAATATTATATGTTTGGCTAATTAATCACTCTAACAAGCTAAACCCAAAACCCTAGATCAAGAAATTCACTATCAGTTCTACTATATATACAGATTCACGTGTTGAATTCCAAATGAAACGTATATTTACATAAATCATTCAGAAAGGGGAAAAAAAAAATAGAGATCAAAGCATCATTAAATTTATAAAGAAAAGCATGAACACTTACCTGCAGTGATGAGGTCTTACGGTTTTAATTTTCTTTTTCTTTTTTAGATACTAGGAAAAAAACCTTCCCAAGGAACAATCTCTTGCTTGTTCAAGAGCTAGCTAGAACAAAGATAAAATGGGGTGAACTAGGAGATTATATATGAATGATAAAACCCTAATTTTGATCAAATTTTTGGGAAATTGAATGGGATAATGGGAAGGAGTGAGAGAGAAAGAATGTAGTGAGATGAAGAAGGAAGGAATGAATGCAAAGGACAAAGATAATAAATGAGAGGTACACTAAAGAAAAGATGACTATGACACTGCATCTAATAATTTTATCATACTTGTGGAGGGGATGCCACCCCCATTTTTTCCTCACTATTACATGCCAATATATTTTCTATTTGCCTCACCTTCTCTCATGCAAATTGAAAAAAAAAAAAATTAAAAAAAATATCTTCTTCTTACTTTTTTCTAATTTTTTTTTTCTACATTCCCATTTGCAATAAGTAGAATGCAGTACACAAAGCCAACTCATATTCTTTTGTCCATAACCCTTATCATTGAGTGCTTTACATAGAATATTGCAAGTCCTAGCATACACTAGCTGCTCGTTATAATGTGTACTAGCGTCGAAAATAGAAGATGAAACACTATTTTAGAATTATTAATAATCTATTGGAGAGATAGGTAAATGAAAAAGTGTAGCAAAAGTCAAAGAAAAATACTATAGTCTCAACCCCCTTTCTAATCTCAAAAAATCTTAGGATTGGTAATTCATGATTTTATGTGTAATAATTGTTCAATAATCATACTACTCTACCTGCAGAAATGATAATATTAATGGTTTTGTAGTCAAAAGAGTAGGCTGCAAAGTGACAATATTTCTGATCCAACTCAATTAAAGAGATAATTATAATGACAGACATTTAATTCAATTCCCTTATATTTAATATTTTTATATCATGATTGGTTTATTTTTGCTATAATCTGTTACATGCATGAAACTGGATACAAAATGGATTCCTACGTTATTTTCTCTATGAAAATGAATAATTTCACAAAGGATTTTTTATAGAGTAGTGGAGATAATCTCATGATTAGGTACATGTTTTGTCAATTTTGGTAGTGTAGCAGCACTATAAACATATGTCCATTTTTGGTTGTAATAAATATAATAATGAAACTGTATGGTTGATTGATTTTTTTATTTAATATTTATTGTAACTTGCGTTTAAAACATGAGATCGAATGAAACATACTGAGTATTAATCAAAGAGACTACATATATAATAGAAACACAATATTGTGAAAGTGAATTAATTAATTATATAGTATGAATTTCGTTAGTATCCTGCAGCTTTATCTGGAATATTTTAGTTACATTTAAATGTTTTGAGGAATTAAGGTGCGCTTTCAAAAGTTCAGTTTTTAGCTGAAGCTTAGTGTCAAATTTATTTATTGATTAATTAGAAGAAAAAAGGCTTGATTTACTCTATATATGAAGAGATTTTTAGGGATTTCCTGACAAAAGAGCCAGGTTGTTCTTTTTTTTCAGAAGCAAAATAAACAATAAAAAACTTTGGAGAGTGTGTGTGTTAGCTTAGTGGTAGTGAGGTTAATGTCTGGGCTAAAGGTCACGGATTCGAGTCCTTCGTCACGCGATATTTAAATTTCTTTGTAATATTGTTCAATATTACGTTTTTAAAAAACTTTGGAGGAAAAATGGTTTCCTTAATTCCTTTTGTTTAATCATTGATAATGACTAGGGCTGCTAATACGGACGGGGTCGGGTACCCTACCCGGTTTTTGCGGGTACCCTGTCCCGAAAATGTGTCTAAAAAGACACCCAATCCCGTCCCATCCAAGCTAACCGGGTATCCAAATATCCCGGGGTACATAATCCGCGTAAGAAAAAAATAAAAAAAATAAGCTCTACCTAATAAATTAAAATTTAAAATAAACTTATACGAGTAATAAGTGAAAGTTCAAAAATCAACTCAAAACCACAATAATCATCAATTTATCATTTTTCAATAATTCAATACAATTATAAAGTCACATTTTGAATCATCAAAGTCATGATCATTCATCGGCATTCATCAACATTCAACCTATCAAATATCAAAATATTAAAGTTCTTGAGTGAACGTGAGAAAGGGAGACAAATGTGTGTTTTATTATTCTTTTAATTTTATTTTTATTTTTTAATATTTAAGCATTAAATATATATATATATATATATATATATATATATATATATATATATATATATAATATCTAAAACCGGGTAGTTCGCCGGATATAACGGGACGATATGGGTATACCTGGTACCCGAAAAATTGAAAACAAAAAATCCTCAACCTGTACCAACCCCGTTAATTCTGGATATGGGGTACCCAGTTACCCGCCGGGTTCCGGGTCGGGACCGGGTTACCCAAGTACCCGGAATCCGTATTAGCAGCCCTAATAATGACAATTTGGCGGAGTATGAAATTTTAATAGTCAATAATTATTGGAGTGACATATTTACTTATCCTTTAATCCGGCAGTATATATTTCTAGTCCTTCTTTAATGGTGAATATCAATCTTTTAAATTTGTCCTCAATTTCCTATTTTCACCTAAAAATTCAATTTTGGACATTTATGGCAGCGTGACGTGGTAGTAATTCCAACTCATTACAAGATACTTTTATATGCCCAAATAATTTATAAAGTGAAAAAGATTAAAAATCGAATGATTTTTATAGTCTCAGGACTAAAACTAACACTCCTTAACTTTGTACTAATACATTTAAGTTAATCGTTTCCTCTTTAGATTCTTATAGTTCCCACAATCTTTTTTTTTAAATAAACCATTTCCTATATACATACACAAAAATATGGACTAATTTAAGTCTTATCGTTTCCTATAGGAAAGATTAATGATGATGATCCATGTGCTAAGTGGTGAAACTTTAATTATGTGGGGGAGACAATATACCAATCTCTTTTTCCTAGGATTAATTCCTCAAATAGACAAACTAAAAGATTAAAGCAACAACACTAGTAATGTAATAACCACTTAGTAGTGACATTTCCGTTAATTTCAAACCAATTTTTTTTGTGTCCATTTATAATCATCGATGGATGTGCCGACATACACATTTACAGTCGAATTTCCTCTCGTGCCCAAATATACACCATAAAATCTCGATTTTCCAATTAGGTCTTTTTTTTTTTTTTTTTTGTCACGTGAATATTAGATTAACGAATTACAGAGGATAAAAGGAAAAGGACATATGTATTTTTATGTTGTTGTGTGATTATTAGGAATATATAAAGAGTAGCAGAATTACATATTATGCATCCTGCTTGTATTTATCATATCTCTTTTGTTCTATTTCCCTCTGACCCATTAAAATTGTTATGTAATTGTTCAACACAAAGATTAAAAATAAGGATAAAAGATAAAAAGTGGATAGATCCCATTACTTTTGGAGGATTTTGAAGGGTTAAAACTTCCTTATTTAGAAGATGACAATATGAGACATCTAAATAAGGAAAGAATGACAATATAAGTGGGTCAGAGAGAGTAATATTTAATTTGAAGTGGTAAAACTGGGAAGAAAAGTATCAAACATTTCTAGAGTGATTCTTGTGCCAAACTTTGTAGATTGTTCCTTTACTCATTACCATGTTACAAATTTTTTATCTTTTAACGATATTATATTATTATTCGAAAATATGAACGTGACCCTTTTTAACTGAAGTTTATATTGGGAAATGTGCCAAATAAATTAGCTTAGTAGATAATTTCCATTTACAATGGAGCAATCAAATGTTCGCTGGCAATATCCCTCTACAAAAAACGTTTAAAATTAGAAAAAAAAAAAGAAAAAGGTTGAGCAATTATGTCGACACCTTCAATTAACAACAAACAGAACATTAATTAACAGAACTTTATATTCGATATTATCGGTATTTTTCTATTTTTATGAGGCTGATGATTTGAACTGATAAAATTGTGTGATTTCTCTGATGAGAGTTTCAACTAGTAACTGCTACTATGTTACGATAATTAGAATTTTATGCTTATATTCCAATATTACAATAGTGCAAGTGTTTGTATTAAACTATTAATCACATTATTGCTAAATACTAATAGTATTAGATTGATTTCAAAGGTAAGAAGAAACAGAGTGTGTATTTGAGCATCTGCTTCTTGATAAATTTGAGTTGCAGATCATATTTGAGCAATGTGTTTAGTAAGTACCATAGCAGCTTCATCTGCCTCAACGAAGCAACGAAACCCTGACCTCAACAAAATCACCTGAAAAACATCAACACAACGCCGCGAATTTCAGATCAAGTAGATGAAAATTCTGTTTTCAGCAGAGCTAAAATTCATCTGTAAGTTTACATTAGTTTCCATTCTTGGCAAGACATGGAGGCGTTCTAACGAGCATTTCTGCACTTTTTTCGACAATTGATCGAGCTAAGAACTAATCCAGCTTCTTCCAGCCATTTTTCCTACGGCTCCTTCATCATCAACCCTCAGTTGCTCCACATTCTCCCACCTCCCAAGACGAGCGAACAAATTAGAAAGCATCACGTTGTAACTACTGTTTCTTGGTTCGTTTTCTAGGAGCTGCTTAGCTATGAAATCAAGCCACTCGTAGTTTTTATGATACTCACAGCACGACAAAAATGCACCCCAAACGCCAGAATTCACCGGTTTGTTTAAGGATTTGATGAGATCATAAGCCTCATCCAACCTCCCATCCATGCCAAGAAGCTTCACCATGTAAACATAATGCTCGGTTTTAGCTTGAACACCGAATCCCTCTCTCATCATTCTGAAATACTCCTTTCCTTCTTCGACTAATCCAGAATGACAACAAGCAGAGAGAAGCCCTGCAAAAGTAGTTTCATCGGGTCTCAGCTCGAATGCTAGAATCTCATCAAACAGTCTCAATGCATCAGCAGCACGTCCGTACAAACCAAGACTTGAGATCACAGTATTGAAGGAGACAATATTTCTTCTCGGCATGTTCTTGAAAACTGTCATGCCCATCTCCAAGAATCCACATTTTGCGTACATGTCAATAAGAGCAGATGAAACTGAAATGTTCGTGTCACATTCATGTCGGACAGCATAAGCGTGGATCTCACAGCCCGTTGAAACAACTGCGCACCGAGCAGAAGCTGCGATTACAGTAGCGAGAAGAGCTGGATCAGCTCTTCTCCCAGATAAGAGAAACTCCTTGAAGAACATCAAGGCCTTAACATGATCTCCAGTTTGAGAAAATCCAGAAATTAATGTGGACCACGAAACTAAATCCGGCTTGACTAGATTTTCAAACACTTTAAATGCAAACTCCACATACTTGCACCTTGAATACATACCAACAAGCACACTGCCTACATGATCATTCGAATCCAAACCACATTTCACACAAAATGAATGAACCATTTCTCCCACATTCATCAACCTACGATCAGTTAGTCCGATGATCAACCCAACCACCGTGTATTCATCCGGCCGGATTCCCATTCTCAGCATTGCCCTAAACAGTTCCACCCCCTTAATCCAATCTCCACAGCTCCCATAACAAGAAACCATTGCATTACACAGCACCAAATCCGGCTCGTGGATCCCACGAAACGTGTAACTCGCTTCTTCAACTAAACCCAACTTGGAATAACCACTTACAAGTGCACTCTTGACAATGAAATCAAATTCCAAACCAAAAGCAACCACTTTCCCATGCACAGCTCTCAACGCCTCCGCATTGAAGCTATCCACGGAGGCGCGCGCGACACACGCGAAGGTGTAGTTATCGGGGTGCGTTTCGGAGCGCAGCATGCGTTTGAAGAGAAGAAACGTGTCGGAGAAGGCGTGAGCCAGAGCGTGGGCGCGGATGATGGAGTTCCATAGGTAGACACTTCTTTGGGGAGTTTCGTCGAACAGTTTGCGGGCGGAAACTATGTCGTTGTTGATGGCGTAGAACCGCAAGATCTTGGTTGCGTAAAAAGGGTCGACGGAGAGGTTGCTGTTGATTATAATGGCGTGCAGAATTCGAGTTTTTGAGAGAGTTTGGTTTGGTTTTGTGAGCTGCGAAAGAAGTAGAGATTGCATATGTTTTTTCATTTGCCGAAAAGGAGACCATGTCAAATACCTAATTTTGCACTAGTATCATAATATTAAAAATTCAACAAATTTATGCACGCCATTTCAAAATTCAGATCGTCTGAATTTCGGTGATTTGACCGCGAGAATAAAATTATCTATAATCGATACTGTATAAACTTCAAGAAATCGAGTCATTGATGCAATTAATGAAAAAAATATAGTATTCTTATTTCTCCTTAATTGCAGCAATGATGTCAATTTCAAGAGTCAAGCGAGGGGGCAAAAGGCTTCAGAATGAGCCGAATGATCCAAATTGTTGTCACTAAGATTATTTTTATATTAATAATAGGAGCCGAACAAGAAAAATTCTAGAAATTAAAAAAAAAAACAAACAAATAAACAAACAACTGGGGCATCTCAATATCTTATTTATGCATCTCATTATATAATGTAGTGCATATGAATGAACCGTAAAAAAAAAAAAAAAAAAAAGTTGGGCGAGTGCACAACACGCACCGGGCATAGGAAGGCATGTGTGCAGTGCATGTGCCATGTGCGATCTTACAATGTGAGACGCACAGAAGACTGACTCTAATTTATTTGTCCTCTAATATTGTCAAACATGAGTACCTCTCTGTATTCCAAATATTCTCTTATTTAAATGACATGTGTAGTAATGATTAATGCAAAGGCACCAATGATCATGAGGTACATTTCACGGGATAGAAATAATGCTGTGTGGCATGTTAAACAACTGTCACATGCGCTGTCAATAACCATGGCTACTACATCTCGAACGGAATGGCTGGATGTTCAAAGGAAATCAGGTAACATAAAAGTTTCTTCCACCTTATCTCGAATTTACAATGGTTGGCATGATTTCATTACTAGAAATATTACCTATTACTACATTAGCTTTATGATAATATCCATTATGCTGCACTTAACAAAAGCTTATCCAACAATCAGATATTGAGAAAATTCAGCGGCAAGCCAATACTCCATCTAATAAATATTAAGATTCCCTTAAAAAAGTGACAAATTAAGATTATACAGTTTTTGAAATGAAAATAAAACATGTTCTTCACTTTTTGCCCCCAAATCCAAAATCCCAAATCGCCACTTCACCATCGTTCTATGTGCAATCCCTAGGAGGAACCGACCACTCACTGTGCTGTTTTTCGACATACAACAGCCAACTCCCATTTCGACTCCATGCAGACTCAATCTCTCTTTACTTCACTATGAAGGTTTGGATTTATTTTATATTTGCGAGACATTGGTTGTGCGAATTTTTTTCGATCAAATATATCCAAATCGTTTGGAGTATTAAATGTTGAGTATGTTATTTGTTTGGTTTTGGGCATGGGAGATGTGAATCTCATTTGCATAGCCATGATGTTTTGTTTTCGTTTTGGTTTAGTGTGTCAGGTGATGGGAAAAAAAAGATTTCTTTCCAATAGAGTGGAAGGTATATATGGTTGTTTTCTTCTTTTAGCAGCGATAAAACTAACAAATTGGAGATCATCCTTGTTCACTATATTAATTTGTTACTCTATCTATGCAGTCAAGGCTTCTAAAGAGCGAAACCACCGACAAAATAATGTTTATCAACAAGATGATGTTACAACCGAGAATGACTATAATTTCACATCATCGTCTTAATTACTACTCACACTCAAAGTATCATGCCCAATCGTGGGAATTAGTAGAAGTATTAACAAATTCCTTCTATGCATCATTTTTATTTATGTCGAATTGAATCTTCTTATCATGGTATTGTGCAGTGGTTCTTTAACCTCAGGCAAGTATAAGAATTACAATAGCATGGAATCAGTGGTTGATGCTGGTATCTTCATACTTGCTACTCATTTATGTTGTTTTAGATTTCTTAAAAAAATTAGCTCCATGCTACTATGATATTGTGAGTCCATCTCATATAAGATGAACCGATTTAGATAATTTGAGAAAAAAAGTACTATCAGCTATTTATCACGTGTCCGAAACACTATCCGATTATGTACCATTTTTTCACAATTCAGAGCGGAACTACTTTAGCATGGTCTCATTTTACTGTTATAGATGCATTGCGTGGTATCTTGTGTCTTGTTAGCAGCAACTTTTTTTTCTTTTTTCCTTTTTTTGGCTCAGCATGTTTTGATGCATTAGTTTATGCATTTATTCAAATATGTACAAACATTAGATAATAGTATATGTCATTGTGGTTTGGTTGCCATCATTAGTTTGATTAATGTTCAATCGGTTACTAGCATACTTGTTCTTTGTGTGAGATTTTTTTCTACAAGCAGAATGCATCTTTGTGGGTGCTCCTGAATAGTTGAACAGCTGACCTTATAAATTTTAATCTCATTCGAAGTGCAAAGACCACATGTTTCCTATGCTTATCTCGTAGAATGATCTAGTGATTTCTGCTCCAGCTATGTTATCCCTCGCCATCCACTTTCAGGCGTAGCTCGGCCAGTCTTCCACAAAGGTTCATTTCACACCGCCACAACCCCAGTGCTTTTTGTAGTTCACAATTGAACTAAGTTTATTAAGTCGATAACTGCAAGTCCTTTAATAGTCTGTTGGTGTGCGATTTTTACCGCCTATAGATTTTAGTTGAATTTATTTGATAATGATTCTTTTTTCCTTGTCAGTTTAGATAATGAATTTTGATCTCAAAAGAGTTTTTCAGATTGTATCATTTGTTATGGTGTTTAAGTAATTAGTTGTGGTTTACTTCTGGATAAATCAGCTAGATAGCTAGCAACATATTCTACTTCAAGTAATCACTTGTACATAGGATGACAACGTGATAACATGTATGATAAAAAGGTATAACAAATAGCATGCAATGCAAATTTATCAAATATTTCAATACTACCTAGCTATATGAACGTCTTCTATCTGCAGTTGGAAAAATGGAAATCAAAACTTGTGCAACTAGATAGTGAATATTCAAATGGTAACTAGCTATTAGTTGTCTTTCATTTTCCAGACATGAGGTTTGTAGTTTTAGCACAACATTTTCCAACCAAGGATATGAAATGAATAACTATAAGTATGACACAAATGTCTATAAGTTGTATTTCTTTTTTCTAATGTATTGCATGCTAAGGAATGCAAAGACAGAAATTAAGAATGTTGAGGATTCGTCTAGATATTGATTAGGGATTGTGATGATCTTAAGATAGTAGATACATCTAGTGAAATGATTGTTTGACCGGTGATTGGTACTATATTATTCAAAATTTATTAGTTTATTTTTTACATTACGAATTCTGTTATAATTTTAAATATTTTTTTCTTGTGTAGGCAATGCTTTATTGAGGATGGTAATTACAAATTTCCAAGGTGGTTGGGGTACAATGCATGCTATCGGATTGGATTGAAGCTAGGACAAATTATCATTTGTAAATTGTCATTTTTGTATTGAATACAATCCTATATATTTCAGACATCTTGTATGGCTTTATACATTGAATATGATATTTTCTTTATTGGAATTTATTATTTTTCATGCTCAAGTTATACTCTCATAATTGTTTCATACTACTATATGATTAAGATTTGATAAAAAGATTGCTGCAAGTAAAATTTAAAATGACCAAGTAATATCATAATTAATTAAATAAATTCTGCATATAAATGTAAAAAAGAATAAAATTATAAGATTTTCGTATTTTTGTATTTGATATTTAATTCTCTTTTTTTTATGTCGTGGGACCCGCAGCCGCTACCTTCGGTGTGCACTGGGTAAACCCCCGTCCCTTGTGCAGTAGCCTGCAAACCACACAGGGCAGGTAAACCACACTTTCCAAGTACAAGTGTGACAGGCTCGACCTATAAAGGCGTTTCATGAGGTTCGAACCTAAGACCTCTCAGTCTCAGGCGCTCACTTTTTACCACTAGGTCATTCCCAATGGGACTGATATTTAATTCTCTTTCATCACATAAGCTAGTGCCATAATAAAACTTCTATTATGACGTGTATGACTGTTGCTACATAACGCCTATCATTACATTTCACGGTATAGTTACACTATGTAAAGTGTTATGACAGATATTTTATTATTACATCGTTACAGTGGAATAGATGACACCTACTACAACTGTCACAAAGGCTAATTGTATTAATAAGTTCATTTTTATGACAATTTTACGTTAACATGCCATTTTTCTAGTAGTGTTTGCATGCTGGTTAGTTTAGATGCGGAATAGATGTTGATTTCCTTGCGAGTGAAAACTCGACAAGGTTTAGAATTATTTTGCAAGGGTAGAAAGGTGATTATGTTGCAACAAAGGTTATCACATTGTCTGGTTTAATGAGAGTTAATGAAGGAGAAGCAATGGGGAGTACATGAAACCCTCTCATGAATTAAGCAACTGGGTTTTGTGTTGGTGGAGTTTGTCTCAGATAGCAAACTAATGGTCGACACTATATCTTCTCACGATGAAAATAGCTCTGACTTTGGAGCTATAATAGATAGTTGTCGTCTTCTTTTTCAGTCTTGACCTAATTTTCGAATAAAGCATGTTAGACGTGATGCTAATGCTATTACTCATAGACTTGCTAGAATGTCTAAAAATTTTCCTTGTACGTATGTTTAGGACAAATCTCCGTCTTTTGTGAGGATCTCTTCTATGCTCTATTCATATGTTGATGCTTAATGAAATATTAGTGTTTGAAAAAAAAATAATAGGCTATATTAAAAAAAATTAGATGGAACTTCATCCCCTTTTGTAATTGTCATAATATTAAACATGAAACCTTTTGAACGTAGATGTTAACCACAATAACGATTTGTCAAACACTTAGCACACGCAACTTTACTCTGTTAAATATGTCCAAATTATATTAAAAAAAAAATAGTTCATAACTTCATATATTAAATACAAAAATTATAACCATTTATCTGAAAAAAAAAATCTTACGAAATGCAGAAGTTTATAACCTTTTAAAACATAGCCAAAGCACACACATTCATGGAAAGCAGAAATAATATATGCTAATTTTGTAATACTGTAGTTCCATTTATACATTCGTCTAGGCAAACCAAAAGCTTAAAAAGCGACTGCAAACAAAGTGCCAAGTAATATATTTACAAGAAGCTGCTGAGTTTCAACAACAAACTACGACTTTTTAGTCAGCATACAAAGTTCATGAAAGCACAAGACAGTTTGTTTGAGGCCTCATCTTCGAGATAATTTGGCAAGGAAGTATACAACGAAAAATATTAACAATGCAAAAAGAACAACATGCATGACATGGTTTGATCCTTCCCAGATGATGCTCTTGTTCAGTCTCCTCATGTTGTTTTTTACCCCCGCCTGAGCTTTGATCATCGTCATTTGCTGAATGGTTCAAATAAACAGAAGAAGGTCAATTCTGTCCTTGCTACAGTTCCAATGGGAGGGGCATATCATGGGAAAATACTCCTTTGTTAATCGTATGAAAATATTCATGTGCTAATTGTTAATTGTTATGCAATGAAAACTGAAAAGCCAGCATTTTAACTGGTCCCATCCTTCTAATAAAACGCAAAACAAACATTTTACCTCCCTTCCAATCAAGTACTCTCAACCCAAGTGGCTTAAACAGGTTCAACAAACAACTCCAAGAAAGCTTCTATAACAACTAGTTATGGTCAATTGCACTACCAGACTTTTAATTCAGTATTGCTTCAAGTAGAACACCATTGTTACCAAATTAAGAGTTGATTTCTCAAAAGGAAGACATATGCATAAAAGAACAGAGCAATAAGGGAAGTATCAATTTAAATTCAGAGCATCATGTATAACATACCAGCTGATTAAGGAAATCACTTTGGAACTTGGCTTCCGTCTCAATGTCTTGTGCTACCTGCAATGTCATGTCAAGCCAATAAAATTCATAAATTATAACAAGAATGATAGATGTTTAAGTAGGAAATGAAGGTAAATGCAAGGAACAAATGCTGGTCTCTCAGTATGATATTCACCCCAGAAAAAACTTAGCAATCCTATTTTCCTCCTGTCATGAAGCATACATAATGCATACACTCAAAGAAGTCTTTCCACCATATACAAGCTTATAAGGGTTCTTAATCCCAACCATATCAGATACACACAACAAAATTAATGCTGGGAATGTAAAATACAAAAATGACATCACACGGGATAAAACAAGAGCTGCACAAGCGCAGAACATCATAGGGACTTGAACACGAATGCCGAAATTCACAGGTTTGAAACATGTGAAGATGCATAATAGATAAATACAAATTACATGAGAATAAAAGGACAGTCGTACTGATGGAAGCGTACCAGATTCTTAAAACTTTCAATTAAAGAAGATCAAATCCTAAATTTCAATAGAAAATTTAACCTTTCAAAGGACGGAAAGTTCTCATTCCTTAAAACACCTCCTAAATTTCAAATAGAAATCTTAAGCATTCAAAGAACAGGCGCTCTCAATTCCTTCAAATATCTCCTAATCAGGTTAATTCCATACAACCCTAATATTTAGTATTTCAACACAGAAACCTTACACCAATAACCCCCAATCTCATAGCTAAATTTAGGTAAAAAACGAAAATTCAAAAACTACCGATCCATAATTAGGTAGTTCAATCTTATGTCACCTAATCGCAGAAACGCAAAAAGGGAAAAACAAGTAAGAAAGGAAAATTACGTTACGCAATCGTCGAACTTGGTTGCGAAGACCGGTGACCTCTTCGTCAAAATCGGGTTCGATTCGCACCTGAAACTCATCTGAATTGCCGCCAAACGCCGCCGATCTCGTGCTTAATCCCTCTCTGCTATCAATTATCAAAAATCAAATCATATCCACAGCAATACCAACGTTAAAATAGGAAATTATAGAGAAAAAAAAAATAGGGGAAAACCTCGATCGATAGGGGCCAGCCATTAGAGATGATGTTGAAAAACTCTAAGAATTCCAAAATTCAGGAAACGCTCTGACGGTAAGACGAAGGAAAAAAATTCTCCTGAATTATGGAATGCTTAGAGCCTTGGATTGATATGGAAAAACTTCGATCCTCATGATAAATAGGGTTCAACGCGCGACCAAAAGTCAAAAATTATTTTCCCTTCAAAAGAAAAAAAAAATAATAATAATAAAATAAATAAATAAATAAATAAAAGAGTCAAAATTCATTAGACAATTATCCCGACAATTCATTTTCTATCGAAAGTTAACAACCAATGAATTTTCAAATTAAAGATTTTGAATTTTCCAACGTTAAGTATATATCATTACAAATTTTCCAACGTTGTACTATATCACCAGTGTGTAACCCGTCGAAATTCGACGAGATCACTTAATATTATGATATGTTATACTATTAAAGACATAATAAAATAATTTATTTAAAGTCATGGTATGATCAAGTATCACTAAGAGAATTGTTAAATTATATAAAAATGAAAAGAATTCAAATGAAAAGAGGGATTGGATCCAATCAATCACCAACTTGTTCTTCCAGTAGGGAAACCAAAGGAATTTAAAGTAAACACAAATAAATTAAATATAATCAAAATTTTAAAACAATTTATTTTGTAATTACCTCATAATATGTCGAAAATTTCAGCATAAACCGCGTTAGTTGTTATGTCATGCGCCTTACCGCCATCATCACGAGTAGGTATATATTTTTTGTCCGTCGAACATCGATGGGATTTCTCATGTTTTACATAATATTAAAAACAAATTAGATCCAAAATCTGTATAGGAATAAATACCCGTTAATTAATCACATCCAAATATTTATATATGAATACCCGTATCCAATTAATATATTCACATATTAAGCTCGTAAATTAATATTATTATATTTTAAAAATACTACTATCATAAAGAATACATTTAATAATATATTGTATAAATGTCCCTTTATTTATATACACGTTACCCATCTCAACTCAATTAAAAATAATTATACAACTTTTTTATTGTCTCAAACTCGTATAGTAATACACGATGAAACCTTGAATATTACACTCCATCTCAATCCCGATTAAGAAGCGATTTTATAACTCGTTTTCGCTATACTATGTATAGTAATGTCTGCTAGAGATTTAACGTGGTTCGGAGATAACCCTCCTACGTCCACGGGGAGTTGTGAGTCCACACAACTTTGTCCAAGTTCTTCTGGACAAACCACTCAGCTTACGCGGGCTGAGCAACCGTTATGGATAAGTTTGCGGGTACTTATCAACCTTACAGTTTAGTTTACGGGTACTAAACGACCTAACTACTCAGTTGCAGGAAGAGTAGGATCCTAAACCTTTTCAGGTGAAAGAAAAAATGTGTTTTCAACTAAAAGCTCGAACGGAAGGTGAGCTAAGATCTAACTCTCTATGAACTCTCACTAAGTGATGTTCTCAAGGTTCGATCTAAAGACACAATACTAACTAACTCTAGAACTCTCAACAAGTGATGTTCTAAAGGATTAACTTCAGTTCAGCTCGTGAAGAATATTGTTCTTTCTTTTTGCTCTCTGGTTTCTTCTCGCGTGTGTGTCTTGTATGTTCTTCGAATGAATGAAGGCCTCTATTTATAGGCGGAGAGTATCAACTAGCCGTTGGAGGACCTGTTGATCTCTGTTTTTTTGAAAGCGATGGCTTGTCTCTGATCTCTGCAGACTTTCCCGATATGGCATGTGTGCTCTTCTGCTTTCCATCTGAGATAGCCTTGTGTTGGGCCAAATGGCGTAATGACTGAACGGTCAAATCCTCATGTGACTTCCTTTTGAAATTCAAATTCAAACCTTTCTGACAGTCAACCTCGGTTAGTCGGTTGAAAATCTTGATCTTTATCTGAGTGGTCTTCAGCTGATGTTCTGACTGAACCGTTGAACTCTCAGCTGACTTTGAACTTCATGTTGAGACTTCTTTATAACTTTTCCCTTCTTGAAATATTCTCTTTATCGGATGGCATTCTATAGCTGATGTTCCAACTGAACAGTTGGCTTGAACTCTCAGCTGTTAAAAAGCATTCCCCTTTTTGGCATAGCTTTCTCATCAGACAAAGTCTTGTAACTGATGTTCCTTATCCGATCTTTCATCCGGGGCTGTATCCGAGTGTTGCTATATTGCCGTCTTCAGCTGGAGATCTGTAAAGATAAAATCTTAACATTGCTCAAACAGCTAGCCTAACAGCTAATATTAGGAATTGGCAACATCTACTCGGTTGGGGTCAGTTGGTTTTGGAATTCATCAAAACTCATACTAATAAATTTCCCAACAATTTCCCCTTTTTTGATGATGCCAAAACCACTCACAACTTGAAACCTCTATTGATCTAAACCTTACTAACTGACCTAAAATCTCAGCTGAAATTCTAGACAGTCTATAAGATAAAACATCAAAGGGTTAGCACAGTTATAACATGGTATTTAAAAGACTGCGATTCATAGCTTGGACAATGAGATATTGTACGTCAAGTTGAATCGTATATATACTTGAAGTTTTCATTACAACTGATGATTACAATGTTAAGTACAAAACAGTTAAAGATACATCAGTTGCTCCAAAAACTACATCAGCTCAAAAATACACTTGACCGTACTTGCTGAAGATACGGTCAAAGATCTCTTTCTTCGCAGCTGACTCGATCCCAGTGTTGACACCATGTTCCTTGCACACTTGTCTCGCCTTAGCCATGATCGCATTTCTGTTCGGAGTACTTGTGCCTTTGATCATCTGAGGACGATATCTGAGCTTCTGCGGAACCGGAACGGTGTTGGGATCGAGCTGAGCCTTTACCATGGCTCGCTGGAACTGACTGAACATTCCAGGGTCTCCAGATTTGAGCTCCCACAAGGCTTCCTTGAAGGCTTGCCTTGGGTCTTCAGTTGAGTAGACCTTCCTGTAGTAAAAATTATTAATGAACTCATGCTTGAACTGCTCCCAGTCATCGTTCCACTCAGCGTTCATCTACTTGTCAGTATGTGGGAACCGTGACGGGAGCGGGGCGTTTCTCTGTAGCTGTTGCGTCTTCTTCCTAGCCTCAGCCTTCATCTGATGTTTGTTGATCCTTCTGACGCTTCGGCTGGCTTTGTTTCTGTCGACATTTTTCTCAATTTTGGCCAGTTCCTTCTCGAACTTAGCCACCTTCTTAGCTTGATCAGCAGCGAACTTTTTAATCCAAGAGGGATTCAAATATTTCTCCTTCGACTCCCCCATAGCTTTTGCAGCTTCGATGCAATCTTCAACTGAGATCCCGTCAAGATCGGCATCGAGCTCGGCTGTAAGCTCGGCTACGAGGTCATGGGAGACTTCAAGTTCCTGCTCTTCCGACTCCTTCAGCTGCGATCCTTCAACTCTTTCTTCTTGAGTTTCAGCTGGCACTCCTTCTTCCCCTGCTGTTGGTGAACACCTTTTCCAGCAACAGCTGCTGGCTCCTTTCCTTCCCCCTTTTTGGCATCATCCAAAAGGGTGGCAACTGAGCCATCCAGGGAGGTCAGCTTGGCCTCAGCTTGTTGAACTCGGGAAAAGAGTTCGTCCACAGCATCCTTCTCTTCCACCTTCTTCGCCAGCTCCAGGTCCTGGCGTTCCTGCTCAGCTTTCTTCAAGGCTGCAAAGGTCGCAGAGACATCTTTGTGAAGGGTGACGAACTCAGCTCGAAAATTTTCGAACTGAGACATCCACTCCTGGTCTTGTGTCTGCTAGGACTTTGCCAAATCAGATTCAGCAACTGACTTGAAGACGTTGAAGTCCGAGCTGAGTCCTTGAACCGCCTTCTTCAAATCTTTGACGTCCGAGCTGGTAGAAGTGGTGAGGCCTTTCAGCTTTTGCTGTAGGGAGGAGGAGAGTTGTTCCAGCTGATTCTTCAAGGAAGCATTCTCCTCCATCAGCTGATTGATCTTGTCAGCTTCCTCGTCTTTGTTGAGCTTAATCTTTGACAACAGCTCATGCCTCAGCTGGTTGACCCTCTCAGTGATCAGCTCACAGATAGCATCGGTGGAGTGAGCTGGCTGATCAGAGGATCCAGGCAGGTGTTGTTGTTGTGCCTGAGCTGTTGGATCCACTGCAACCAGGGCTGTTCGGCTCGCCATGTATTGTTTAAGCTTTTCTGCCTCTCTCTTGGCGGCCTCATCAGCTTCATCGACCTCTTCCATATGGTCGGCATTCTTGGCCAACATATGATCCAGAAATTGTACAGCTCCAGGATTGCCACACAGCTCTCTGGTGTCTGTCCCTTCTTGTTGACTCAGATCCAGGCGACGACGGAGCACAGCCACCTTCTGGTTGTAGGCCACCTCCAGGTTCTGGTAGTCGAAGTACACCCTAAGGTTGGATTCATCAATCTTCAACCTGTCCCAACTGTGGATCCTGAGGGTTTCCTCCTTGACGTACCAGTAGCTGAATATCACGCTGAACTGATAGAGCAGTTCCGTCCCGAACATGGCAAAGACAGGCATCGAGCTTGCTTAGTGGAACATGCCTATCAGTTTGCGAAAGCAGTAGTCCAATCTGCCTTCATACTCAGCCAAGATCGCCTGGCGGTTGGCTTCCTCATCAATTTGTGGGGGGTCTATATCGAAGGCAATGGGTTCGATGGTGTCATCAACGTTGGCCAAAGGAACGGTCTCAACGTTGGCATCGAGCGAGAGGCTCGGAATTTCGAACTGAGGATCAGTTGAGAGTACTGAATCCTCTTTGGGGAGAGAGTGGGTTGGCTCAATTGTTTCCTCAGACGCAGGTGGGATTTCCTGGCTGGTATCAGTTCCAGTTGTTGGAGAGAGTGGACTGTCGTGGGACTCCTCAGATGAAGAAGAGTCATCTGAGGACGAGCTGGAATCCTCCACATTGATCTCCTTTTCTTCCACCAGTGCATCCTGTTGGCGGGGTTGAAGCATAAACCCAGCTGGATCAACCGACTGGCTCGACTAAGTTGATTCCTTCTCCTCAGCTGTTTTCTCAGCTGGTACCACCACCACGGGGCCCGATGCAGCCGGTTGAGCTGCTGGCTGGATGATTCTGATTCTGGGCTTTTTCTTGAGGGGTTCCACCTCTTCTTCTTCTTCTTCTTCTTCTTCTTCTTCTTCTTCTTCTTCTTCTTCCTCTTCCTCAGCCACTTCCTCCAGCTGGCGTTTGGCAGATTTGGACCTTGATGGGCGGCGAGCTGCTGGGGCCGTCTCCACAACTGGCTTTGTTGCTCCCTTGGGGGTGTACACCGCTTCCACCACATCCCTAGCATTCTTGGCTGTTGGGAATAGCATTAGCTTGTTGAACGGAGGGTCCTCACTCCCTTCCCAAGTCAGCTTCTGACCCTTGGTTGCTTGGAGGATCAGGGCTGAAATCTTGGTGCCGAAGTTGAGTGTGCCCTTGACACTCAACAGCTGCTCTCCGGACTCAGCTACCGTCTCGGAGATCTTCAGCTTCTCCGCCCACAGCTAGCTTTCAAGGTAGCCCAGCCAGTCGATTTTGTGTTGTTCTTCCAATGCCTTCTGTTGTTTGAGCTTCGGTCTGCTGATATCACCGAAAGCTCCTCCGTATGCGAAAGCGCATTTTGATATTACATCAAACAGAAGTCAGTGCTCCGGCTTCAGTTTGGTCCTACTGCATACTCCCCTTCAAAGGTTCGGGGCCAAGGAGGATAGTTTGCAGAAATGCATCTGCATCCTTGTCTGAGAAGTTCCCCATCATGTCTATGGCCTCCCGATTTCTGGGGATGATCTTCTCCAGTTCTTTGGACACTTTGATCTCGACGGCGGTTTCTTCCATCGATCGGGAAGTGCTGATTCGTTGCTTGCACGGAATCGTCGTGACAAGCCCGAGTTCTGCATCGCGTTGCAGATTCCGGTAGAAGTGGGCGACTTGCTTTCTGAGCAGCTTGGAAGGAGAGAGGGTTGCCCAGTTGAGCAGACCGTGGTCGGAAAGAATCTTTGTGACGGGAGCGAGTTCCGGCAAGGTCAGAGCTTCTCTGGATAGAATTTGTTCGAAATGAATCTTCGACAGCATCATGTCGAAGGATTCCTGGAACGTGGATGGTTCTGCAGAGACCATTTTCTTTGATGCTTTTGCCTTGGGTGCCATTTCAGTGAGTGAAATATATAAGTAATGAGAAATGAAGGAAATTACTGAAAATGGTGAGACAAATTCGGAGGGGATGATGAACAGTTAATAATGATATGCACGAATAGAGAAGGTAAGGATCACTTCCTGATTTGCCGCCTTATATAGGTCTTTGACTCGGATGAGATCAACGGCTGGGGTTAAATGGCGTGAATCCATCAACGGCTGAGATTACGCGACTGTTGACCGTCTTTGACTCGACGTTTTGATCCGAGTTCCAACCAGCGCGTGAGAAGGTGTACAGTTTCATGTCAGCCCAGTCGCACTATAAAGTAGGCTATGGATGTTCAGCCGTACTTTACATTTAATGCGACATGATGGCTATTTTAATGTAACTGACTAGCTCAGGAATGTTTGAATTTATTTCAAACATTCTCATTTAAGAACATAACACCTTCAGTCATAAATGATACCTGCCAGTTGATGTCGATATCAGCTGTATATCTCAGTTGAGTTCCTCAGTTACCGCATACCATCAGCTGACTCGAGTTCGTCTGTTCAGCTGACGTCTGATTCATTGTTGCAGCATACCATCAGCTGACTCGAGTTCGTCTGTTCAGCTGATGTTTGATGTCTTCAGTTGGCGCTCCGTATCTGAGATTCCTCTTTCATCTGAGCTTCCTTCTCAGATGGATATCTGACTCTTCAGCTTGGTTGACTCCTCATCTGATGGATCCAACAGTCCAAGTAGATCACATAACATTTTGAACCGCGCTTCGGCTAGAGGTTTTGTGAAGATGTCAGCTCTCTGAATCTCAGTTGGGATCTTCTCCATGGATACATCCTTCTTCTCAATACGATCTCGGATGAAATGATGACGAATGTCGATATGCTTTGTCCGAGAATGGTGAACAGGATTCAGAGAGATAGCTATGGCACTCGAGCTATCGCAATGAATGGGAACCTGTCCAGTTGCAACTTCATAATCTCTCAGCTGTTGCTTCAGTCACAACACTTGCATGCAATAGCTTCCAGCAGCCATATACTCTGATTCGGTTGTAGAAGTAGCAACACATGCTTGTTTCTTGAAGAACCATGAAACCAGCTTGCTTCCCATGAACTGACAGTGTCCAGAAGTAGACTTCCTGTCCAATCGATCTCCTGCTAGGTCCGCATCTGAGTATCCGGTAAGCTGGATATTGTCGTCAGTTGGATACCACAACCCAACATTGACAGTACCCTTCAGATACTTAATGATGTTCTTTGCTGCCAACATGTGAGCTTCCCTTGGTTGGACTTGAAATCGAGCACACACTCCAACTGCGTATGATATGTCAGGCCGGCTGGCAATTAGGTATAGTAGCGAACCGATGATCCCTCTATACTTGCTGGCATCCACGAGCTTTCCCTCAGCTCCGGGTTCAATCTTCCAGTTAGTATTCATTGGGATCCTTGTTGTCTTACTTGTCTGTAATCCGAACTTGGTGATGAGCTCCTTTATATACTTGGACTGGTTGATGAAAATCCCTTCTGGTGACTGCTTCACTTGTAGTCCAAGGAAATAATTCATCTCGCCCATCATTGACATCTCGAACTTCTCCTTCATGAGATCTGAGAATTTCTTGCACAGCTCCTCCGACTTGGAACCGAATATGATGTCATCTACGTAGATTTGCACTACAAGTATATCATCTCCAACTTTGATGGTGAATAGAATTTTGTCAACTGATCCTCGTTTGAATCCCGAGTTCAGTAGAAAACCACAAAGAGTGTCATACCAGGCCCTTGGCGCTTGCTTTAGTCCATAGATAGCTTTCTTCAACTTGTACACTCTTCCATCTCCAGTCTCAAAACCAGGAGGTTGTTCAACATACACATCTTCCTTGATATCTCCGTTGAGGAATGCACACTTCACATCCATCTGATACACTTTGAACTTGTGATGTGCGGCATAAGCTAGAAAGATTCGGATGGCTTCCAGCCTTGCAACTGGCGCGAAAGAGTCTTCAAAGTCAATTCCTTCTTGTTGGCAGTATCCTTGAGCTACCAACCTTGCTTTATTCCTCACAATGAATCCAATGGCGTCTCTCTTGTTTTTGAAAATCCACTTCAATCCAATCACCTTGACACCATTTGGTCTTTCTACCAACTCCCATACACTGTTGCGTAGAAACTCATTCAGTTCTTCTTGCATGGCTGTTGTTTAGTGGACACAGTTGAGAGCTTCCCCAACATTCTTCGGTTCTGGTACATCAGCTACAAAGCAAGAAATCATGGCAACATCTCCATTCTTGCTCGAATTTCTCTAGAACTGCCAACTCCTCAGCATATTGGGCATAAGTGTTGGAATCTTCCTCGGTTGATTTTGGATTTGTAACTCGGCTCCTTGTACGCACACCCTCGGTTGGATCTCCGATGATGTCGTTAGTAGAATGAACTTCATACCATCTTCGGTTGCGTCTTCTTTCTTCTTCCAACTGTGGATGTTCTGAAAACTGAGTTGGAGTCTTCAGAGCTGGTGATTGATCAGCTGTTGAGTCTGGATCCTCAACATTGACATTAGTTTGAACTGGACTCGATTGGGCTTCGGATGCTGATGCAGTTGGAGGAGCATTAGCTGAAGTTCCCCCTTGGGATGAGCTAAGGTCTTCGCATTCATCTTCAGAGGAGTATGGATCCTCATTCTCAGTTGCCCAAACCAGTGGTTCAGCTAGGTTCTTTTCCCTTAGAGCTTGCGATCTTGTGAGAACAGGTGGAGCTTGTATATCTGCCTGTTGTTCTTTGACCCGTTCCCTGTACTCAAAAGTAGATTCATCAAAACTAACATGAGGTGTTATTTCCACAACACGAGAGCTGTTGTTGAAAACTCTATATGCCTTGATCCGAGCAGCATATCCAAGAAATATGCCCTTCGAAGCTTTGGCATCAAAAGTTTTCAACTGAGTCTTCCCATTGTTGTGAATATAACACTTAGAACCAAAAATGCGAAAATAAGAAATATCTGGCTTTCTGCGTCTCCATAGCTCATATGGTGTCTTTCCCAACCGCTTGGTGAGAAGAGACCGGTTCTGAGTGTAGCATGCAGTGTTGATTGCTTCAGCCCAAAATCTCTTTGGCAGAGCTGAGCTGACTAACATGGATGTGGCTGCATCCTTAAGCGTTTTGTTCCTTCGCTCAGCTACTCCATTCTGTTGCGGAGTACGCGCGGCCGATGTCTGATGGGTAATACCATTCTTCTCGCAATACTCGATGATGGTTTCATTTAGGAACTCCGTTCCACGATCTGATCGGATAGACATGATCTTCATCTCTTGTTGGTTCGATATTCGATCCATCAGCTTGGGCAGCTCATCTCGGATTTCACTCTTGTGGCGCATGAAAATGGTCCATGTGTACCTCGAGTAATCATCAGTTACAATCAGGGTATACTCGTTCCCGTTCATGTTCTTTGGTGTAACTGGCCCGAAGAGATCCATATGGATCAGCTGTAACACTCGGTCGGTTGAGGGAGTTGACTTCAACCGGAAGGAGGATTTAGCGAGCTTTCCCAGCTGGCATGCACTGCAGATGTGTGTTGTTAAAAACACTCGGTTTGGTATGCCTCTTGCATGTTCTTGTCTGGCGAGTCGGTTCATCGTCTTGAAGTTCAGATGGTTGAGCCTTCTGTGCCACAACTAGCTCATATCATAACTGCTCTTTGATAATAGGCCGGTGTCAGGGAGGCTGCTGTTCCAATCAGCGTAGTAGACATTCCCTGTTGGTGAATGATTTCTCAACAATATCACCTGCTTTGATCCGACATCTTTAACCCTGCAACCCTGTGCATCAAACTTGACAGAGAAACCATTATCACAGAATTGGCTGATGGAGAGCAAGTTATGCTTCAATCCATCAACATAAGAGACATTAGAAATTGAAACATTATTGGTTTCAAGGGTACCGTAACCTCTGGTGTAACCTTTTGAGTTATCACCAAAAGTAACTGATGGACCTTCTTTCTCCACGAAACTTCCAAGCAAATCCTTCAGATTCGTCATGTGTTTCGAGCATCGAATGTCCATTACCCATATTGTTGCAGACGCCTTCTTCTTCCTCAGCTGTTTCTCATGTACCTGCAAAGAGAAACTCGCTTAGGTCCCCAATTTCAGTTGGGTCCTTGAGGGTTAGAACCAGTTCCCCCTGGAACTGTGCGTCGCTTTTCCCTGTAAACTCGGATGGATTTATCATTCCAGATCACTTTTCCTTCATCATCAACTATAACAACGCCTCGGTTATCCTTAGGCTTATTGTTAGTAGTGATGTTCTGTTTCTTGGGAGGAGTTGGATTTCTCCCATGTTGAGCTTTAGAAGGTGAGGCTTTCCCCCTGTTTTGATGGCGATTCTTATCCTGTTGAGTTTGTTTGTGAGGTCGGACGCCATGTTGGAATCTTTGTTGCTGATTCTGTTTTCAACTCCTTGAGTGTTGTTGATAGGTGTTCATGCCCTGTTGATGATTCATGTTGTGGCATGAGTATCTCCAACTGTTCGACATGTTCCTTATCGATTGAATCGGTTGGAACCTTTGGTTGAACTGGGGATGGAACCGTTGTTGATTCAGATGATTGAACCCTTGTCGGTTCTGCGGTCGGTTCCATTCTTTCTGTTGTTGACTCTGAGGTTGATGCAGAGGTCGGTTCTGATTCTGAGTTCGATTGCGATTATATCTTCGACGCCTCTGATTCCTCTTCTGACTTTTGGAACATTCCCCCTCGGTTGATGTCCCAACCGATGGAACATTCTGTCCTACATCTACTACTCCTTTTCCCTTCTCAGTTGTGGTTGCATTGGTCGGTTGAGCTTGCTGAGAAGCGGAGGTTGAAATATTTTGTGGTGACTGAGGTTCCACTGTGTTTGGTTCAACAGCTTTAACCTCGACAGCTTTGATGAAGGTTGCTGGAGGAATTCCACTATCTTTAATCACATCATAACCGAGTCCTGACACGTCATCCATCTGTCTGCTGTAACTGATAAGATTCTCTATGATCTTGGATGACTGATACAGCTTGATTAGATTGTCTTTCTCAGTTTGCAACTCCTTGAGGAGGACAGTTATCTGCTCGGTTTGTCCATCTGACTTCTTTATCAGCTGCTCGATCTGACCCTCTTGATTTTTCAACTGATCTTGCTGTTCCTTGATCTGCTTTGTCAACTCTTTATCAGTTGGAGCCTTAGCCTCGTTCAGTTGACTCTTGAGATTCTCAATCTCCTCGGTTTGGCTCTTGATCAGATCGTCCTTTTTGGTTAAGGAATCTTCAAGTTTGGCGAACTGAGCTTGAAGACTCTTAAACTCAACCGATTGGTGATGCAGTTCCTCACTGAGTTCTTGAAAATCACTCCAGGAGGGTTCCAATTCTTCGTCCAGAGATTCCTGCATGTTAGAAGTATTGGAAGAATTTAACTGAGCAGGATTAGATTGTACCTCAATATCATCTTGGCCGGTTCCAAGTGCCATGAGGCATTGATCCTGACTGATGACGTTGTTGGTAGAAGTCAGCTCATCTTCATCTTCAGTGTCAGTGAAGATATCCATATCATCAGCTGCTTCTTCTGCAACCATGGCCTTGTTCTTTCCAGCTTGTTTGGCCCTTAACGCATCTCTCTCTTTCTTTGATAGATCTGGGCAGTCAGCCTTGAAATGACCTTCCTTCCCGCATTCAAAGCAACCGTTGGTGACAGGCTTTGAACTGTCTCGATTTCGGTTTGATTTGTAAAATCCTTTGTATTTCCCGAACCGAGTGTCCATGTCGGCTAGTTTCTTTGACAGGGCTGCAATGTTTTGTTGCAGTTCCTCTCTGCTTGGCTCCTTTGCAGTCGTGTCAGCCGATCTGGTTGGCCTCGATGTTCTTGATTTTGAGTTGTCAGCTCGGAGAGCAACTGACTTTGAGGCTGAACCAACATCCTCAAGTCGACTCGTCTGAACCGAGGACTGAGATCTTCTTCGGTTCACCTTATACTCATTTCCCTTTAAGATTGAGAACAGTCTTTCAGTTCCCATTTCACCAAGGTCAGCTCGGCTCTCGTGGATATTGGTGAAAGTATCCCACTCAGCCGGTAGAGCTTGTAACACTTTGAGATTGATTTCTCTTAGTGTGTATTTTCCTCTTCGGATGGACTGGATTCTTTTGAGGATGTCCATAAACCGAAGCTCTAGCTGATCAATTGTTTCATCTATCTTCAGACAAAAATTGTCGAAGTCTTGGCATGCATGTGAGAATTTGTTCTCCTTCGTCTCACCGCTTCCTTCACTCAGCGATGCCAGGATATCCCACATCTCTTTTGCAGTCTCACACTCCTCTATCCAAGGCAAATAATCTTGTCCAACTGTGGACATTATTGTGCTCTGAGCCCAGATGTCTAACTGGCTCACCTTGGCTTCCTCTGGAGTGTAGTCTTCCGGCTGCTTCTCAGCAAACTCCACAACTGTATCCCCATCGTTGGGATTTGTAGAAGTCCGAGCTATTCTTTCTTTGATGATGATCGGTCCGGAAGAAAGAACTTGTTGCATCCTATGATGCTTCGACAGTAAAATCTTCTTCATCCGTGTCCTCCAGGATGTATAATTTACAGCCGAGAACATTACCACGATCTTATCCTTGACGTCCATCTGCACACAACAACAGAGCAAATATGCAAGCAAATATGCACTAGCGTGAAAAGGATCTGTTCAGTTGACCACTGAAGAAACTTTCTCGAATTCACACCTTGTGAAACAGAGTCAGTAGTCTTTTGAACCACTGCTCTGATACCACTTGATGGTCCCGATACGAGTTACTGGTGTATGGGGGGGGGAATACACCAGTTAGGATTTTTCAACTTTGAAAACTTAACACTCGAAAATCACTTCAACTGAGTAAAGAAAGGCTCAGCTGAAATCACAACTGAGTAAGAGAACTCAGCTGTGAGAGTGGTGCTGTGCGGAATGTGGTGGAAATTATACTCGTAAAAACAACTCACGCTTTTATGCTCGGTAGGTCAAGAACCAAAACAGTTGAAAATGTGCAGATGCAGATTGTATGCTGGTTAGTCAGACAGATAAGAATGCAAGAGATAACTGACTAAAAGAAAAACACTAGCACACAGAGATTTAACGTGGTTCGGAGATAACCCTCCTATGTCCACGGGGAGTTGTGAGTCCACACAACTCTGTCCAAATTCTTCTGGACAAACCACTCAGCTTACGCGGGCTGAGCAACCGTTATGGATAAGTTTGTGGGTACTTATCAACCTTACAGTTTAGTTTACGGATACTAAATGACCTAACTACTCAGTTGCAGGAAGAGTAGGATCCTAAACCTTTTCAGGTGAAAGAAAAAATGTGTTTCCAACTAAAAGCTCGAACGGAAGGTGAGCTAAGATCTAACTCTCTATGAACTCTCACTAAGTGATGTTCTCAAGGTTCGATCTAAAGACACAATACTAACTAACTCTAGAACTCTCAACAAGTGATGTTCTAAAGGATTAACTTCAGTTCAGCTCGTGAAGAATATTGTTCTTTCTTTTTGCTCTCTGGTTTCTTCTCGCGTGTGTGTCTTGTATGTTCTTCGAATGAATGAAGGCCTCTATTTATAGGCGGAGAGTATCAACTAGCCGTTGGAGGAGCTGTTGATCTCTGTTTTTTTTAAAGCGATGGCTTGTCTCTGATCTCTGCAGACTTTCCCGATATGGCATTTGTGCTCTTCTGCTTTCCATCTGAGATAGCCTTGTGTTGGGCCAAATGGGGTAATGACTGAACGGTCAAACCCTCATGTGACTTCCTTTTGAAATTCAAATTCAAACCTTTCTGACAGTCAACCTCGGTTAGTCGGTTGAAAATCTTGATCTTTATCTGAATGGTCTTCAGCTGATGTTCTGACTGAACCGTTGAACTCTCAGCTGACTTTGAACTTCATGTTGAGACTTCTTTATAACTTCCCCCTTCTTGAAATATTCTCTTTATCGGATGGCATTCTATAGCTGATGTTACAACTGAACAGTTGGCTTGAACTCTCAGCTGTTAAAAAGCATTCCCCTTTTTGGCATAGCTTTCTCATCAGGCAAAGTCTTGTAACTGATGTTCCTTATCCGATCTTTCATCCGGGGCTGTATCCGAGTGTTGCTATGTTGCCGTCTTCAGCTGGAGATCTGTAAAGATAAAATCTTAACATTGCTCAAACAGCGAGCCTAACAGCTAATATTAGGAACTGGCAACATCTACTCGGTTGGGGTCAGTTGGTTTTGGAATTCATCAAAACTCATACTAATAAATTTTCCAACAGTTCCCGTCACAACACTAATAGTAATGTTCGCTATCTAATAACTCAAACCCCTTTTTTTTTAAATATATGCACCCATTTCTTCGTGATTTAAAAAGGATCAACTTGTTCATGTTTAAATCTGCATAGTAATTTTTGATATAAACTTAAATATTACAAAGTAAATATTATTAATGCATAGTATAAATGCGACAAACTTAAAAATTAATTTTCATGTATTAACTCAAAAATTATACTCCCTCCGTCCCCCGTTAGTATGGTGCGGGGGCCGTGCACAAGTTTTAAGAAAAAGTAGATAAATATGTGGTAGAGATAGTTTAAGTGGAGGAAGGGACCCACTTATGATGTGTTGTTAATTTTTTAGTGAATGAAGAAACTTTATTGGAGTAAATATATTGAACTTTTAAGGGTAAAAAAGTAAAAGACATGTTTTAAAATGGAAACACCATACTAACCAGGGACGGCTAAAAAAGGAAAGTAACCATACTAACCTGGGACGGAGGGAGTACTATAATATAGGAAATCAGTTTGAAACTATGCTAAATATATTTCTCAATTGATTTTACTATTTGTTCGCATCATAAACTACTCATTCATTTCTCAAATAACAATAACCAAACTAACATTGATACCCGTTTATCTATATTTGAAAATTAATTTTATAACTTGTTATTGTCTCAAAAACATCATTACTAAACTTATGATATTAACAAATATCACATGAACAAAATATTTGAATATTAAGTTTAAATTAGAAAATTATAATACATTTATGAAAAATTCGTCCCGAATCTGATTAAAAAGTAATTAACTACATGTTTCGGCCACAATGTGTATAGTAAAATTTGCAAATAAACTCGAACCGAATTAAATTTAGAAAATATCTACATGAAATCTTTAAAAACCAAGAATCAAAATATATATTTTATTATAAATTATAGTATAATCTTGTAGTCATATTCTTGAAAGAAAAAAAAAACATAAAATTATACTCTTTTTCTTTCTTAACAAATTATCTATCTTTACTATTCTTAAAAAAATTCTCTTATGCCCTTTAGTAATATATGCTAATATCTAACTATTGTAAAGTAAACATTAATAATATATTACAAAGGGAACATTAATAATTCAAATAGTAAAAATTAAGGGAAATTGGATAGGTGTGATTCTATCAGGGTTCCAGATGGTGGTTTGTTATACATTTATAATGAAACTATCATGGTTCGAGAGGGTGGTTTGTAATAGATCCATTAAAGTAATTCTATAAAATATGAATATATTATAAGAAGGGAAATTGGATGGATGTGAAACTAATAGAAACTTTAACAAAATTTATGTTAATTTCGAAAAAATAAACAAACACCAACCATTATTTTTCCCTTCCTAATAAATGAAAGAAAAATAAAATTACATCACTATAGAATCTTGACAAATCTTTTTTGCACATATTTAAATGTTCCATTTGTGGAAGTTTCATCTTGCAACATCCATCGTTATTGATGTGCATGACATGAATTCCGTATCTTAGAATTGCAATGGATAAAGAAACAAATTGAATTTTGAACACTTCCAAATCGCACTTCGATCGAGATGTTGAATTCTTCTTCTTCTTCTTCTTCTTCTTCTTCTTCTTCTTCTTCTATCACCCCGTAGTTTTGTAGAAACTTCTTTACCTTCAAGCAAAACTCGTGGGGAAGTTCATCAGATTTGTACTCAATATTAATCAAATATGTACAAAAATATCACTTGTATTTAGTTTATGAGAGTTACAGAATTACACGTGTATATTGAATTAATAATTATTATAATATTGCTTTTTTATATCATATTATAAATTTATTAACTTGAGAGATACCAATTTGGGCTGATCCCTCAGTTTCATGGCTAAATTCACATTTTTATACATATCAGCCCGTTTATGAATCACAATAGGTCGGCTGCCCTCCATTAAATATTTCCCATCAGGAATGAGAATTTCTTTATTTGTATTCATCTCAAATCCAATTAAAACAAAGACTTTATTATCGCTACAAAACACATCAAAACACATTAACTACTAAAATACCCATTGGAAAACTTAATTCCAACTTCTAGCTCTTCTTTTATTTTCTATAATATTTATCCATGCTTATTTTTGAGCGCTTGATGTAGGACATTTTTAAGACTACTTTATCGTTAATATATATATATATGTGTGTGTGTGTGTGTGTGTGTGTGTGTGTGTGAGAGAGAGAGAGAGAGAGAGAATAATAATAAATTTTTTATTGTCTAATAGGTCATTTTAATAGCTTATATTTTAGACAAATATATTGGTATATTAAGTTAATTCTAGCACTACGTAATTTTTATATTAAGAAACGATGAAATATTATTATATGCAAAATAATTGTGTTTAAAAGTTCTTATTAAATATTTAATATAGTTCAATGATAATTAATACTGTCAGATATTTAAATATTTTTGGTTAACTTTCAAAAACAGAACATTTATGTATATATATTATTTTCCATATTTGTATGAATTTAAATCTCTTAGTCTTTGGAAATAAGTAATATATATATATATATATATATATATATATATATATATATATTAATTGTGGTAGTGTAAGTTTATTTGAAATATTGGAACACCAAAGAATAATCGGTGCATGGTACTTTGTCTACTAGACTTTAGCTTATACAATTTATATTCATTAATTTTATTAAAAATTTATTTGTACAAATATGTATATATACATTGGTTGATTTGCGTAATATGCATATATTGTATGTCAGAATACATATATATACACATAACTGATTAAAAGTACTAATCCTGATCTACTAATAGGGCAAACTAATAATCAAATAATAACGAGATTTAAGAACTTAATTAAGACCAAATCCACTAACTTTCTCTATTAATATTTACAAATATGAGGAGCAATATTCATTTAAAAATAAATAAAATTATAAATCCACACAGGTTGACTGCAAATTAATCTTTATGTCTCGTTGTTGCAAAGCTCCCAATACATGTTTGGTAGTGTTATAGAAAATTTGCTATTTCTCCATCTTAATGTTCGTGGATTGTGTTTTCTTCTTTCAACTGTGTGTAATCTTTATCTATCTTCGAGCCTATCTGAAATTTGATGAAGGAATACTTTAAAATACAACAAAACTATTAAACTAATTAGGCGTGCGCAATAACCTTTTTCATATGAATCGTACTTCCTTTAGTCAGAAAAGCATGAGCATAAAGAACGTATAGTTTGGATTAAAATGGTTACAAAATTCTTGAATTTATAAGTAGAAAATATTATGAGAAATGGAAAGTTTATTATTGAAATTAATTTTTTTTTTTACCACGAATTATGCTTTTCTAACAATCCATATTAACTAATTGATTGGTAAAGGTTAATGAATACTTAAGATAATAACATTTAAATATATCATTTCCAAAAAGTAAATTAAAGCTACATTAAATATATTGCAAATTAATGAATAATTTTGAATGGTGTTATGAATTGAGATTTTAGATAAATAGAAATTAAAAGAAAATTTGTAGAAATGCTAACTAAGCATGAGAATAATTGTGTAAAAATATTGTTCGATTGAAAAATATGTCTTTCAGTATAATCTGATAAATGTTCTAAGTTGGATTACTAATTAACCGCCATGGCTGTTATTTTCCTCAACTTTTACTGAAATATTAATGGGTGACTACCATTAAAAAAGAAATTAAAATATATCACTTAAAAGAAAAAAGAACCACCACAAATTTCTTTCATACATACTTAAAAATTGAGAATTTAGAGAAATTCAAATAAAAAATCTAGAAAAATTGACCTGAGATAGAGAATGAATGTGGTGCTCCCAAAAAATATTGCTATTAGAAATTGGATGACAATTTTTTTTTATTAGCATGGTGGGTGAGTATAACCCTATTTCCAAAATTGTAAACATGGAAATATGATTTTTATTTTATTTTTTGTTGAGGAGTAAATATATCCTATCATATTGTAATACTTCGAACTTTTTTAAGTTCTTAAGTGCGTATTAACTTAATTAATATGCCTATATGATGAGTTTTGAGTGCTAAAAATTTTCGCGAAAATAAAATTTTCTGTGAAATGACGAAAATGCCCTTATGTGCTTTGATATGAATTTTTCTCGTTTCGATTATTCGAATCGAGTATGTGAAGCATTGTGTGAGTTTTGATATATGAGCTTGAACTTGAGTATGAATTTCAGAATTTTCTGAGAACTTTCATTTTTGGATGAATAGTCACGATAACCAAGAAAATACTATTCATCGACCGACTCAGAATTTAGTCTAATTAGTTTTATTTGAAACTAGAATTAATTCTAAGACTTTTGAGATAAGTCGGAGAATTTTCCGAGTTCATTTGAACGAAGAATTAAAAATAATTGCTTAACGACATAGTTAGTCGAGTAGCTTTTAGGGTTTTCTTCGTTAGAAGGAATCTTGATCTAAAAATTAGATAATTAGATTCCTCAATTTATTTTGAGAGATATAAGATGAACTAGAGAGAATTTCGACGTCAAGGTAGAGACGAGAAGATTTATTAAACGTTTGAGGGAACGAAATAAAATAACGGGGATATTTTCTACCGGAAAATTTATTATTCCGGGTATATTTCGCAGTCACCAGCTGCAATCTTATCCATATCCTCTAACTCTAAGCTAAACCACTCTCATTTGAGAGTGTGGAAGCCACTCTCCCTCTAAGAGTGACAATACATTGTCCTCTCTCTCTCTCCAAATCTCTCCATATATCTCCCTCTCGATCTTCTCTCTCTCTAATCTTAGATGCATCCCCCTTAACTCCTAATATCCCACGTTTATTACCTTCCATCTTTATCCATTTATCTCTCTCTATCGAAGCCATAACCAGCAACAACATCTCTCTCTCTCGAAACTGCTCTACCGAAGGTGAGCAGATTTCTGCAGCAGTTGCAGCTGCCATCACCCTCAAATCTTCACCTTCACGTGAGCATGACCTTGAGGATCATCTCCTCTTTCACCCCTTATTCATCACCTTTACTGTGAAGAAGAAAGAGAGCTGCACAGCTCGAAAAATTCACTGCCGAGAAGGCAGTTTTGGAGCAGAAATCGCAGCAGATTTCTATCTGCTCCTACCCTCATATCTTCATCATCTTCATGTAAACACCAAGGTGAACCTCTCCTCCTTCATCTCCTTCATAATCCCTGCCTTGAAGTCGAAGAAAACCAGCTGCATAAGCTCGATTTTCACAGCCGAGCAGCCTTCGACAGTTTTCACCATCACTTCGACGTGCATATATACACCTCTTTTTGGTTGAGTCCATGCTTCATGCTTGAGGATTCTTTGATGTGTATCACCTCCTCCATCTCTAAGATCATTTGAGAAGTTTCCATCTATTTCATTTCGTTTTTAAGCTTGAAATAAGCTTGGAATCTCAGCCCTTTCCATCGATCTTCTTTGAAAGAAATAAGGGTTTCAACCCTATTTTCTCAAAAGCCATGATCTTAATATCTTGCATACCTTTTCATGCAAGGAAAGGAGATAAAATCCATCATCCTTCATCCTCCAAGCAAGCCAAAATCCAAAGAAGAACTTAAGTGATTTATTTTAAGTATGATTTCATTTCATTCTTAAGATGTATATATGTAAATGTAAGCGAGAAAATAAAGGAAAAATGCATGATTTATTTTATGCATAGGCAAACCTTAGGGTTATGATGATGAGATGATGATCTAAATGAAGATATAAGCATGATTTAGGAGTTAAAAAGAGAAAAGAAAATAAATCGATTAAATAACCCTAAATCGGTTAAGGAGAAAAAAAATAAAAAATTAAAATAATTTCTTGATGAGTTTTGATGCTTATGTGATGATATGATGATGATATATACTTATCATGATTTTTCATGTGATTTATATGCATATATGTGATGATGATAATTTTTGGTGAATTTATTGGATTTTTATTAAATTTAATTGATGAAAAATAGAGAAAATTTGATTAAATGATAATTTATGAATTTTATGAGTTATATGATGTTTATGAGCATGATGATATATGAAAATATGATCTAGATGTGTTTTTGTAATGAAATATGAATTTTACGATTTTGAGAAAAAAATTTGAATTAAGCATTATTTTGAGAAAAATAAATTCTTGATGATTTTGATGAGATATAATGATATTGATGATGATGATGATGATGATGATGATGATGATGATGATGATGATGTTAAGATGCGTTAGATAAATTTTTGAATGAGTTTAAAAACATGAAAATTGAGAAAATATGAAGATATAATTTTTAATAGTTTTTATGGAATTTATGGAAGAAAAATCAAAGAAAAATAGGTATAAAAATAAAGATGAGTATTTTGAGGTTAATATGAGTTTTTAAAGATGTGTTCTTCATATTCATAAGAAAAACTTGAAGATTTGAAGATGTTATAAATTAATTAAAAAAATAATTATTTCTAATTATTTTAATTCAAAAAATGAGTAAATACATATAAAATGAGGAATTTTATTAGATAAAAATGAAATTGAGAAATAAATGAGATGTTAAGTCTATTTTGATGAATTGATGATGATAAGTGAAGATGTGATGTGAATTTGATGTTAGTGTTAAAAAAGAGAAATAGAATACTAATAATAATATTAATATTTATTTGAAAATAAAGGAGAATTTAATTAAAAAAAATGAAATTATCTATGAGATAATATGAGTTAAAAGTCATGAGCATGAGTTAAAGAGTTAAGATGTTCGTATTTGAGTTCGTTTGTTTCAAACGAGAAGTTAAAAGAATTATTATTAAAGAAATAAGAATAAAAATAATAGAATAATTGATTTAATGGAATAATTCCATTAAAAATTAATATATTTGAGTGATGTGAATTTTAAGTGATGTTTATGTTCTTAAGTGTGTTATGAATGGTTGATGGATGTGACGAAGTATTAATCGAGTAAGAAAAATGATAGAAGTTTGAAAAACGAGGAAATAAATATATTATGTGAGAAAATGATGAAATTAAGTTTAAAATATTTTGATGATTAGTTATTGATGTTATATGATGTGTTAAGTGATTTGATGATGTTATTTGAGTAGAATTAAGCAAGTTTGCTTTTTAAATCACTTAAAAAGGAGTTAAGACGTAGAAGTTATTGAGCAATGAAGTTTTGAAATGAAAACCGAGTTTTATTTAAATAAAAAGAAAAATTGAGTTTTAAATAAAGAAAAAGATAAAATAATAATTATTTTATTAAGTATTTAGTTGAGATTGTAAACGTATACGAATACATATTTTGAAGAAAATAATAACGTATATGAATACGTATTTTGATAAAAGAATGACGTATTTTAAGGTCGAGAAATACGAAGTAAAATTTTAAATATTAAATACAAAATGATTATGAGTTTAATGAAATGATTTCATTAAAGTTTGAAGTTATAAGTTTTTGAAAGTTAAAATTCGAGCACTCACTGGTTATCACTTAATTGTGTCAGAAATATAAATTACATCTGAGTTTTAATACTTGATTGAAATTATGTGATTAAGTGGAATTTCTCTAATCTACTTATCTGTGAGGTTAATCATTTATTTGTTAATAATGTGAATGCTCGACTATCGAGATAAGTGTTTGATTATTGAATTGAATGCTCGATTGAGATATGAATGATTTGTGATGATGATCGAGTAATTAAGAAGTAAAAGACGATGATAAGAGAATGAGAAATCGATAAAGATATCGATATAGAGAAGATTAAATAAGATAAGAGAAATACGAGTCAAGTAGAAGTCCTTCAGCCGAGCCCTAGGTCTATTATACGATTTTCGAGTCGATAAACTCGATCTTATTTGATGTTATCATTGAAGGGCCGAGCGGGACTGCGAAGTAGTCGGAAGCGTAAAGTAAGCTACCTCGACTCAATATACCAGAAGCCAGGTGGGCTTTTCTGAAATTAAAACTCCGATGAATGCTATTATGTATTGATTAATATTATGTGAGCTTTTAAAGTTTGATTGACTTGCCATTTATCTGAGTTTGGTATGCTTTATCATCTACATGATGTTATGATGTCCTGTGAAAGTCAGGAATCCACGTGTGATTAATTGATTAATGATGGTGACTGTGAGCTATGCTTCGGTTTAGCCGATCACAGTGTCTGAGAAGGAGGCCTACTTCTCAGCACAATGTTGATGTGGTAGATGATTCATACCTGTATATATTATGTTTTGACAGCGTTGTCGTTTAAAGAAAAATAAAATGGTTTGTGCATTCACAAGGAAAATGTTTTTAAATAAGCTAATACTTGTGATGAAGTGGCAAGGCAAGTTCAATTATATAGCTCTAATGGGCAATGTTTCAAAATATTTTTGGCATGTGTTCACTGAGTACGAAGTACTTAGCCATGCATGTATTTCTAAACGTGCAGGTTAGCTAAGGATGATGATGGAGAGAATGATTCTTGGTGGTGTGTCTTTGTTGAGTTGAAAGTTTGAGTCGGCAATTGCATGTCTTCATACATGTAGTTGTTGAGAGCGAGTTGAAGTCTCCGCTGCAAGACCATTTCATTTGATATGTCTTTTTGATAAGCTCTGATGTCATGTTGAAATAACGAGTCGTTTGCATAAACTAATTACTTATACTTTGATGATGTCTGCTTGACTTGAATTTGAAAAGCTTATTTTGACATGTGAAACCGACGAAGTCTTTTATGCTCGTTTATTTTATCCAGTCGTCCAAAAGTATGTTAGTGTGGTTGACGTTCCTTGTTGATAAACCCTTGTTTCCAAGCATGATTACTTGTTGAGTCAAGTTTTATTTGAAGGTTTCACATTATTAATTTAATTGAGTTAGTGTATTGTTACATCTCGAGTTGAGTTGTAATAGAATTGATATGTTTATTTGATGGTTTCACCTTCACACTCCAATGGAGTCTGATCGTTCCTACACACCGGATTTCGGGCTGTGACACATATGCACCATGCTAATTAATGATCCCAAACGTCATATTTTTCTTCTCCATTGATGTTTAAACATGTTTCATTTCCACTCATATGGAACATATTGCACTCTTCTTCTGACCACAGCTAAATATGCTCTTCGCTCACTTCAAACAAATTTCGATAGGAAAAAAGAAAGTGGAAGACGATAGTATTTCATAAAATTTATTTTATGAAATATCAAGTACTATGAGACGATAAAGGAAATCGTGCAAATTTTAATCATCTTTTCGAGTTCGTCTTGCTAGTATTAGTTTGCAATATATATGAAATAGCATAAATAGGGGAATTAATATTTTATTGCATAATAATAGTAGTTTCATATAGGGGTGTTCGCGGTCTGGTTTGGTGCGGTTTGATACTAAATCCAGACCAAATTGTAAAATACGGTTCGATAATTTTTTGGAACAAAACCGAACTGATTAAGTAGTAAAACCAAACCAAACCAAACTGTAATAATACGGTTTGGTGCGGTTTGGTTTGCAGTTTATCAATATTTTTTCATTTTCTTCGTAATAGAAATAAAACGAATTAAATAAAGTTGTTATCATGATCATATACATTTTTCTCTTTTGTTAGAATAAATATATTAGGAGTCTATGATAACATTATTTAGCCAAATAGTAAATTATAGTAAAATAATTTCACATTCTGTACTTTTTCTATCGAAAATAACTTGAATTTGAAAAGGATATAGAAGAAAAAAACAAATAAAAATTTGTACCTTGAATTCAAAAATCATTGTAATAATTAATTGAAAATGTATTGTAGATTGTAGGGTTTAATGATTCTAAATTGTACGATTTCATTAATTAAATTTGTATAACACTTAGATATGATATGCAATCAAGAAAATCTCTATTTCCTCACATAATAAATAAAATGATAATATTAATATCATTATATCAAATACGGTTTTTCGGTTTACGGTTTGGTTTGGTTTGAATTTTCTTAAAAACCAAACCTAAACCATAAACCATAATTTTTGAAAAATCTAAACCAAACCATATATTTTAAACCAAAAGATCGAACCAAACCGTAAATTGTGGTTTGGTTCGATTTGATTTACGGTTTAAACCAAACTTTAAACACCCCTAGTTTCATATGTGCAATAAGTGATACGAAATCAACTATCAATTTGATGTACAAGAAAATTTATCCAAATTGTCATATCACTTTATAGTTATTAATTACTATTTATTTACAATTAAGCAATATATAAACCTAACTAAATCATCCTAAGCAATGCAATTTCACCCCAACAAATATATACTTCATTACTTTATTCAAACCCATATAGTATATCAATTTTAGACTTTTAATTACTATGAATAGATCAAACAAAAAGAACTACTTATATATTGAAAATAATGAAATTGCGTATATACATGCGATCACGTTATTAAATATATCAAACATCCTCTAGGTATATTAATGTAGGATTTCGGAAACCACATTGATGAACATATAGTTTATTCAAACAACATATATATAATTGTGTTAAAATTACAAACTAAAATAAATAGTATTATTTCCAACAAAACTAGTGCAAACAGTATTACATAGAATCATCTGATAATACAAACACCTTTATAATGTAAGAATTGCATCATAATATTAATAATCGAAAAATATTAAGGAATCTAGTGCAAACACTATCACATAGAATCATGTGATAATACAAACACCTTTATAATGTAAGAATTGCATCATAATATTAATAACCAGAAAATATTAAGGAATCTAGTGCAAACACTATTACATAGAATCATCTGATAATACTAACACCTTTATAATGTAATAATTGCATCATAATATTAATAACCGGAAAATATTAAGGTATTAAAGACTTCATTTTAGAGGTGACTTGCTGCTTCTCTTCAGATAATGCTAAATGATACTCAAGCATATTGTTGATAATTGTCAAACCGATTGCCTCAAGCAGCTGTGGGTCATCAATCTTTCCTTCCATTTGCACAAATACTAAAAGTCATACAATAAAATGAAGAATTACTAATATAGTTTAAGATAATACTATAGACACTTTGAGGTCTATAACTAATGGGAATATAAAGAATCAGACATCGGATCTAAAAAATTTTATGTTTCAAGGTTAAACTCTCCATCTTTCTTTGGCCAATAACAATTTGGTGTTTGAGATTCTTTGAAGTGTATGAGTGAGTTTGTTTGTGAATTTGTTAAATATATAGTAAAAAATACTTTAAAATAAGGAAATAAATTAATTACATGTTATTAATTCTAATCTTGTAATGGTTTTATTCATTAATTATATAATTGTAAATATTAATGAAAATTGAAATATTACCAAATTTAAACTGAAAAATGAGATTTTTAGATAATTAGAAATGAAATTTTTTCAAAATTCCACCTAGGATAGAGAATTGTTGTGGTTGCTCTAAAAAACTTTACTATAATGAATTAGATTTCATTATGTATACACTACAAATTACAAAATTCGTTTGGAATTCAGGAAGCCAACTAATTTTTGTCTATCAAACATATCAACTCATTTTATGGATTTTCCCGAGTGCGTTTACTTTAATGGAAATATTTTCACTAAAAAATGATTGATACGAAAAGATGAGAAAATATTAATATTTCCATCTTTTTTTTATCGCATGTTTACTATGATGGAAAAAAAAAATTAGCACATGGTCACCCCACCACTTTCCCATTTTTATGTCTTTTATCAATTGAAAAGTATTATCACACCCTTCCCTCCATGTTAATATCCACAATTGGAGAGAAAATGATGGAAAATGTGCTGCCCGGAAAGGTTATTCATCCTATCTGAAGAAAATTAACCAACATAGTAAACGTGTGAAAATGATGGAATAATAGTGAAAATATTCATTTTGCACCATTTTCCATCAAAGTAAATGCACCCTAAAAAAAACTACTCCCTCCGTCAGTTTATTTGTACCCATTTAGGTGCTAGCACGAGTTTTAAGAAAGTTGAAAAAATGGTAGTTGGTGGAATAAAGGTGTATTTGAGGGATAGTGTTAATCTATGCATTTAGTTTGATAATTTGTGATTAACAAAAGGTACTTTTAGTGGGTGAATTAAATGTATTGTCTTATGTATTTTTTCATTCTTAGTCGACGGAATAAACTTACATTCACGTTACTCATTTTTCCTCCTTTACACATTTTTTCGATTTTTCAATTTTTTCATTCCTCGTTTTTTCGATTTTTCGTTTTTTTCATTCTTAGTGTTTGAGCTTTTTTCAATTTTTCCATTCGTGGTGTTAATGATTTTTCAATTTTTTCATTGTCACTCATTTTTTCAATTTTGTCATTGTTAGTGTCACTCATTTTTTCATGTTGCATTTTATTGAAACAGAAATTAAAAGAAGGTTAAAAAAAAAATAGTTGCATCAGCAATTAAAAAATAAGAATCTGATAGAGTAACATTTGGAGGCAAATATTGGAGGCAAAATACTGAAATTCGGAGTCAAATCTGCATTACTTTTCAATAAACAATTCATCAATACACATTGATGTGATCAAAATATAAAGGATGGAAAATTCAAACTAATCTAGCCCACTAAAACACCTATAAATACTGCCAAACATGCAGATTTTCAGATCAGTTCAACACTTAAAAATCAGAAAAAGCCTAGCTAAAAATGGGAGCGAAAAAGGATCTTACAACAGTAGAGCAAAACACCATTGCTCAATGGCTACTCGAACGCAACAGCCATGTCAAATTAAACTGCAGAGCAAAGGCAGCAACTGCAGAGAATTTTCAGGTCAGTTTGAAGACAATTTGGAACATTTGGAGTCGGGTCGAATCTCAGTAGGTTGAAGGAATTCTTGTAAATATCCAAAGCAGAAAAATTGGTTCAATCCACAAGAATACAAAACCATTCGATGAAGAAAAGGTAAAAAAAAACCTCTCAGTTCTACAGAGGACATCACTGAGGCAAATGGCAGAAAATTTGGGAGAGAATAAGAGTTTGGTACATACGTGGTACAAAGAGAAGAAGCTCAAGGCACAAACTAATGCTATAAAACCTTTCCTTACCCCCCAAAATCAGTTGTGTAGATTGAATTGGAGCCTCAGTCAGCTTGGAAGCATCATTGAGGGTGGGAAGACAAAATTTTAGAAAATGCACAACACAGTGCATATAGATGAGAAATGGTTTTACCTTACCAAAATAAAGGATAGGTACTACCTTTGTGCAGGTGAAATAGAGTCACATAGGTCATGCAAGTCAAAGAGGTTCATCAGCAAAATAATGTTCAATTGTGTTGTTGCAAGGTCCATCATTGAAAAAGATGGAACTGTACTCTTTGATGGTAATTTGGGATATTTCATTCATCACAGAGGAGCCAGCAATCAAGAATTCAAAGAACAGACAAAAAGGCACCATGGAAACCAAAGCAATGCATACAGTTACAAGGCCAATTATGAAAAATCAACTACTCATGGAGGTAGTTAATTTTCCTTATATTTGCATGAAACTACTTCAGCAAGGACATTTGCATCATTTGACTATGCATAAGAACAAGCATAGCATCTGAATTCAAATCATATAGTATTACAGAACAACCAAATAAGCATCAAACTGCAATACAGTATCAGTCAAGGGGTGAAATTTGCATCCAATCAAAAAAATGCATCAGCAAGGACATTTGCATAATATACTTATGCTTAAGGACAATCATAGCATTTGAATTAACATCACACACTATCATTTAACAACCAAATAAGCATCAAACAGTTGCATTTTAAAAATGCATCAACAAGGACATTTGCATTATTTGTTTATGCATCTGAACAAGCACATCATCTGAACAAGCATAAGAACAGTTGCATCATCAACATCAGCAAGGGATCAAGAGTAGTATCTGACTTATCACAGTACACTATCATGCAGATGGTGCCAGCAATTAAAGCCAAGTGGCCAGTTCATATTCTAGGCAAACACATCTACATCCAACAAGATAATGTCAAACCCCATATTGTGGACAATGATCCAGAATTTCAACAAGAGCAGATGGACTCCACATCCAACCGATCAACCAACCTGCCAACAGTTCAGACACAAATGTGAATGACTTTGGATTCTTTGGAAACATACAATCACTCAAAGATCAGAAACCAGCTAATAATATTGATGAGTTGCTGCATAATGTCCAAGAAGCATACAAGAATTATCCACCACAGAAGTTAAACAACTCCTAACACTACAAAGTTGTTTTGAAGAGATCATGAAAGTGAAAGGAGGCAACAACTACAAGATACCTCATATAGGAAAGGACAGTATGCAAAGGCAAGGGGTCTTGCCAGATTGCATTGAGGTTGATGAAAAACTTGTCAGAGAAAGCTTAGACTACTTAAACATGCATGGCAATGTGAAAGACAAATTCTACAATCTGGATAACATAACAAAGGCATTGGAAGAAGTGGTTTTAGAAGAGTGAAGTCAAGAAGTTTACAGGGACAAACAACATCATAGTTTTTGGTTTGGAGTTGTTTGGAAAGTAAACTTATCATTTTGATGTAGTATCTGACTTATGGTTTATTTTTGCACCATCTGCAAGGCACATTATCAAGAGTAGTATCTGATTTATCACACAATTTCCATATCCAATCACACAAAAAACATCAGCAAGAACATTTGCATCATCGACAAGGCACAAGACAATTGCGACGGGGGAGAAGAGTAGTATAGCAGGAAATTTAGGGCAAGCAGATTTGGGGGAGAATACAATCGAGAGAGATAATGAGAGAACAAAGATAGTAGTATCTCGATAATGGGCTGGGTGGGTGGTTTGGATTGAGTTAATTAGGTTAGTTAATTAACATGTTAATTGAGTGAGTTATTTGTTAAGGGTGGGCCTATAGTAGCAAAAGGTTGAAAATAAGGTAAAAGAATAAGGGTATATATGTAAATATGTTAGAGTAGATACATATAAATTGGACAAAAAAAAAAGGATAAGTGGGTACAAATAAAATGGACGGATTGAGTAATTTTAAGGTTTATGAAATTAATTGTGTTCAACTTTGTGAGTAAAACTATTACATTTAAAAAAAAAATGGTACTTATTTTTATGGCATCATATTTCATTTTTTTGAAAATGGTAGTACTTATTTTTATCGCATCATATTTCGACTCATTTGTGATTAATGAATGAATAATGAAGACAAATACAATACACATTCTTAGCACAAAAGGGGCCAAATTTTCCATTTATTTAACCATTCAACTGGGTTCCATTTAAAAAAAAAAATCAATTCAAAATATATTAAGAGGAAGAAAAAACAATCAGATAATTACTCCAGTTTGTAAAGTTTAAAAAAATATTGGACTACTGCTTTTCGAAAATAATTAAACCCAAGGGGTCCTTTCGTAATTAACACGAGAGAAGGAAGGAAGCTGCCTCTGAAGCACAATATCGAACACCTGATATACACACATTCACACACTTCTTGCATAAGGTTTCCACATATCAACGTAGAACTTCAACGGCCGCGGCAGCTTCTTCCTCCACTCATCGGAGTCCGGTAATCCGCCCGTCATCGCAACCGCGCTGTCGTCTTTCCGACTATCGAGGCTCAGCACGGAAACCTCGCCGGGAAACACCTTCTGCATCGCCTTCAACGTCTCCTCCATTATCTCTCTTCCGTCTTTCCTTATATCCTCCGGCTCCACGCAGCTCCCGCCGACGTTCACCATCATTCTCCCGCCCTTCCTCAGATTCTTCCGCAGCTTCTCCCACGTCGCCGGATCCTGCAGCTCCGGAATCACGCAGCCTTTGCTGAACAGATCGATCAGGATCCCCGCGAATTTCTCCTTCACGACCGTGTTCAGCGCGTTGCCGGTGTAGATCGTCAGCCGCTTTGCGTATTTCTTCTCGATTTTTTCGAGGACGAAATACTCTCTCGCGACGGCGAGGACGGAGGGATCGAGCTCCCAGCCGTGAATCTCGGTTTCGGGGTAGAGCTCGAGGATGATTCTGGCGGCGGTTCCGGCTCCGAACCCGAGGATTCCGACGGGTCCGGGCGGGAGGATTGGGGGTAAAGTGGCGAAGACGTCGTAGTAGGCGTTGGTGAGGGATTTGAAGATATAGGAGATGCTGTGGATGTTGCCGGGGGCGTCGAGGAGGAGGAGGCGGGAGCCGGCGAGGGGGTGGTCCGCCGCCCTCGAGACTTGGATGACGCGGATGTAGTTGTGCCGCGACTTGAATTTCGCTAGGGTTTTGACGTGTTCGATTGGGATTCCGTCGTCGTCGGCGGCGGTTTTGGTGGCTGATTTTGGGGTGGGCGAGGGGGATTGGTGTGATTTGATGGGGTGGAGGCGGTTGTGACGACGGAGTTGAACGGGGAAGGGGCGGTGGGAGGTGGTGGATTTGGCGGCGGCAGTGGTCGGAGGGCGGAGTTGTGGATGGTGGAGGTGTGTGAATTGGGGGAAAATATGTGCAGCGGCTAGTTTCATGGTTAAACTTTGTGCGCTGAATTGCAATATTCGAAATTTTATGGGTAAAGTTCGATTTCTATTATGAAAAAATCATTTTCCAAATTCCAAAATTTGAGATTTTATGTTTAATTTGAATAAACTCTGCTTGCAAGCTTATAAAATTCGGTGGGAAAAAAACGGTAGACATATATATCAAGAATAATTTTAAACATAGTCTCATTTTTTTCATATTAATTATAGCCTTCTAATTAAATTAATATTAATAATAATATTAAATGTACTTTTATATTATAGCCCATTAAGCCGCTATGTATCTGCAACACCAAAACAACTTCCACGCCTCGATCAAACACAAATCCGTCAGCAAAACCCTGCGGACGGTGCAGATATCACCATAGCCCGCCCCCGCCTCTGCCTCCACCTCCACCTCCACCTCCACCTCCACCTCCCCCTCCCCCTCCGCCTCCCTGTATGGAGCCTCTGTTCTCGTCCACACAAACTTTGCATAGGTTATCACCTTCCTTAATAGGTTTGAAATCAAGTTGAGTCGAGTCAAATAGTGTCTTGTTAAAGATTGACTCGTTTAACTAAACAAACTTCTCGTTTAATTATCGAACAAGCTTTTATCGAGTCGAGTGCAGAGCCGAGCCTAAACGAGCTTTTGAATTTAGACTTTCATTTAAACTTTAAGTTGTTTTTAAAAAATATAAGCTATTTTATTCACGATAATGTAATATATTTATTATTTCCTTTTAAATAAATGAAGTTAACTAGATACTTAATCCAATTATTACTAATTACAGTATAAAATATAAGACATCTAATTAATAATTTTATATTTGTAAGATAAAAACACTTAACGAGCTTGCTCATGAGCTAACGACTCGAGTATTGATATGCTCAAGTTTGACTTGTTTAGCTAAACGAGTTGCTCATTAAATTACCGATCGAGCATTTATCGACTCAAACGCCGAATAGCTCGCGAGTAGCTTGACTCATTTACAGCCCTATCCCTCAACATGGAAATGTCGGAATTCATAAAATCAAGAAAATGATGCCAATTCTCAATCGACACCGACTTAAAATCAAGAAAATTAAGGGCATTAAAACCTAAAATTTGGTCCACCCTCTTCAAAAATACAATTTTTGGCCCTTTTTTTTGAATTTTGGACAAAAAAATACCTTTAATAAGGACGCACAGGTCGCGGGTGGGTATCAGGATTGCTACATTTGGTACGAATTTAATCTTATTAGTCTCAAATGTGTGAAATTCAGTTCAAAATTTTGTGGTACATTTGGTACGATTTTAGTCATATTTAGAGTTAATTGTTCAAGAAATTGAATCACGGTTCGATTTTCCCAAAATTCGAGCGATTTTGACGAAATTTGGGATGGAATTAATCGAAATTAACTTCCTAAGGTGATGAACGGAACAGAAAAATAATTAAATCACTAGAATCAGAACAATCTTTGATGGGAAATTTTCTGGTGCGACATGGTACAAACGATTCAGTTTGTACCAAATATATCAACAATACCATAATTCTAATACCCGCCCGTGAACCGACTCGCAACCCGCACACTCTCCTCATTAAGAATAAATTTGTCCCAATATGCAAATATTAGCCAAAATTATTTTTATAAAGAGGAGGGGCAAATTGTGGATTTTAATCCCCATCATGACTATGAATCTATATTATCTTTTGAAATTGGGAGTAAATGGAATTACAGTTTCTTTATTAGAATTTTATATTGGAAGATATAATAGTCCATTTAATACATTATGATTAAGGCTACAGTGAGACAAAATACGGCTACATTTAAAAGAATAATAATATTCGGACACACTATGGTCAGTTATACAAGCTAAAAATAGTTATATAGGTTTTGAAAATAGAATTATATCCTAATTGAGAAGTATAAACTCTAGGGGAAAAATGTGATTATTTCCATTTTTACAGTCGACTTTCATTTTTTACACGTGTGGCTGGCCACAGTGTATCCGATTATCATTATCCTATTTAAAATTACCCCTTTATCAATACGCAATAATTTAAAACAATAATTCTATTCGAACATATTATGTCTGGACATACGTGCTTCAAATAGGAAAAACATTGTCCCATTGCCTTCAAAATTTCTTTCCTACTCAGACTCCCTTCCGAAATATCGATCTCACGCACATTCGCTCCCAAATTTTACTCTCATCCACACTCAAGTCCTAAACTTGTGAATTTAAATTGGGATGAAACTTTATAATTAAAATTTAAAAAATGTATGTTTATTAGTAACCAAATTATTGAAACTATGAAATTAAATTATTAGTTAAAAAAATTCCGTCAAATCCGTATTTTTACCATCGAATGTCTGAACATAGTATGTCCAATTTAAAAATAGCAAATTGTTTCAATTCTTAAACGATTATCTTATTTTTGGGCTGAATTCAAGAATTCAATAATGGGCTTTACTTTACAATATTTTTATCTATGGGCTTATGTAGATATTAATGGACATTATAAAATTTACGCACGGTCTTGCAATTAGGATACAACTGATAAAGATTGAAAATTAGGATAGAAATGACATAAAATCCACTTAACTGGTCGTCTCATTAGAGTTTATAAATGGGAATTAATTTAATTTTGCTTGACTTTGATATTGTAGTATTTTTTTAAAGACTTTGATATTATATCATACTATAGCAAGCATTGAATTTAAGGGTATGAGCACCGGTTGAATCAAGTGTTGACTTGATAGTGATATGTGCATACTCATTCTCTAGGGACTACAATAGTGTTTGACTCGTTTTAATTAGTTTTGAGTTGTTGAATTTTTATTTAATTTAAAATACAAAAAATTCACTATTAAAATAATTACATGACTTAATTAAATTAAAACATTACATAGTTTAAATACTAATTTTATTCAATGGATAATAAAATTACATTACAACCATTTTATTGAATTGAAAATAAATTACACTTTGAAATGAGGATCATCCTTCACGTTCCTCCATGTGTCCAAGTGTCGGAATGAAGTACCGTAAGTAGTTTGGTGTTCGGTTAAAGCCCTCGTAAGGATCTGTGAAGCGCTTGCAGCGCCCGAAGCTTCCTCGGCGCATTGCTTGTGCCTTAATTTGAATCGGGGCGCATGTATTTCTTGTTGGGTTCTAGTGGTGGCGCAATATTGTAGCATTCTTCGCCACGGTGACATCGGGGCGAATGCAATTCTAGACAGAATGTTTCACGGCTGATGTTTGGTTCGTGAGTAGCAGTAATCCAACTTCGGGCCAAGATTTTCGTCTCAGCCTCGGTGTACGCGTGTGGACGGTTGGCAGCCATAGGAGACAACAAAGAATTGAAAGAGATAAGTGAAAAGGTGAATGATAAATTAAAAGAAAAGGTGAATGATGAAAAGTTGAGAGGAATGGAGTGAATTTGTGTAGAAAATGTCAAGAGAATAGGTGTATTTATAAGTGAAATTAAAGGCAAAAATAAAAATGACCGTTGCCGGCAGTTTCCGGCCAAAAATAGCCATTAGGAGACAGCAATTCAAATATTATTATTATTATTATTATTATTATTATTATTATTATTATTATTATTACGCGTGCATTGCACACGCCCACACGCTCGCCATAATGAGCAATTGTGCCCGGCTCGATGGAAAGAACGTGTTATTAGGGGGCGCGATCTCCAGTTGATTCGGATTGAGCTCCCCACTAATGCTCTAATACTCTCCTAACAACAAAAACACAGTCCGACTGTTGGTTATTTTTATTTTTATTTTTTTCTTTGGAAGTTTTCAGTTGAAATGTACCCAAGATCGCTAAGAAATGGAACCAGATTTTTTCCAAAAACATTTCTAAATTAATAAGGATTGAATACCAGACAGGGGGGGGGGGGGGGGGGGAGTCAGATCGTATAGTACGAAATAATATACTATTCTTTGACTAAATATGATCAAAAAACAAAATAAAAAAAGTCAGATGTTCCCAGAAGATACAAAATGGAACCACAAATATGACAATTATCATGCAAGCATTATTAGTTTCTACTACTATATAATTTCTGCGTGGTGCAGTGGTGCTCTACAGATTGCTTATTTGAGCTGTGAAAGTCACCAAGTTCGGCCCGGGCCCGAGCCCGCTCGACCTAAGGAAATCTCGGGTCGAGCCGGCTCAATCAAAAATTTTAATTACAGCATGATTTTATCGGGTTGGACAAAAGGGCTTCAGGTTGGCCTCGTTCGAGTTGAAATTCGATTTGTGTCTAAGTTTTTTAGAGCCCATCTCGAATAGGATCGAACGGGCATAATTTGAGAGCTTAAATAAACATTCATTGTATTAAAAGTATTTAAAGAATATATACAGCGATATACTTTAAATATTAATTAACCATTTAATAATATTTCAAATTAAAAATGCACTCTATGCACAGCAAATCGCATGAATAGGCAGACTTCCTCAATCAAATTGTTTGACACCGCCAATATTATTTACAAGAAAATCAAGATGTTATTTAGAAGTCTAATTAAAAAAGTAGTGTCGGTATTTCCCAATGAAAAAGGCATAAACTTTTCCCAAAGTTTCAATTTAGCAACAATGATGCTTCTTTTTTAAGTGATTATGATAGGATAATGATAATGATAATGTAGGGAGTAATTTCTTTTCAAACACTTTTTTCCTCGACTTTCTTTTGCATCCTAAATAGTCAATGGTTAATTACTTTATGTGGCCATAGTATAGAAGTAAAAACTAATGATAAGGAGAATTTGTTTTGAATAAATATTTCTGTTGAAAAAGAAGCAATCGACGATTCTTGAGGAGTCCTACATTTTTTTTTTTTTAATAAAGCGATCATGTTTATACTACTTTATAACGAATAGTAGTGTGAGAAAATTTTATCTAAAAACTTGATATGTTGAACTTAAAATAATCAATTAAAAAGGATTCCGATCAGTTTTATTATTTCCAATAAATTTTTGAGTTATTTTTTCCAATATAATTTTGTTACAATTTCAATTCATACATTGAGTTATTTTTTCTTCATCTTTCTGTGAAGTGTATATTTTATGATACGTACAGGTAGTTTGAATATAAATAAAGCTTATTTGATACGCATCACACATATTACACTTAATAATACTTTTTTTAGGTATATATTACACTTAATAATACTTAATGTGGGCAATTCATGAACCACACTAGTCTTGATATATGATGATGTTTTTTTTTTTTTTTTCCAACTTGGTTAGTTACATTCATCTTGTCACATAATTGCCGTAATTAACTTTCAGCTGGGGGGGTGGGGGGGGGGGGGGGGGTTTAATTATCTTGGTTAAAACCTACATAATTAGCTCATATCCTTCAAGATTCCATATATCGGCAACTCTACGAAACAGCCTATTTCATATAATAACTAGCATTGTGTCCGTACAAATGTACGGAAGATAAATTATTATTTTTAAGTACAAAGACTCTATATATTATTTTTTGTTAGATATTATTAGGTGTGAAATAATTACAAAAAATAATTAATATTTAACTTGCAATAATGAAAAAATTATATAAAAGTTATAATATGGTGTTAAAATTTACAATTAGTCCAAAAAAATCTATATTATGACATTTAATGAAGGAATATTAATTAGTCAATATATCAATAATTGAATGCATAAATAAATAATTTATTATATAAATATTAAATGACTGAAGATTAATGCATAAATAAATAATTTATTATATAAATATTAAATGAATGAATATTAATAATTGAATATTATAAAAAGGTTACATAGAATTAATGAATAGATTTTTGGAGGGAAAATTTTCCCAAAACTACTTCATTTTAGTATGTTTATATAGATTTAACAATATTATACATTACACACGACTCTCAATATATACTTAATTTCAAATATATATATATATATATATATATATATATATATATATATATAGATTGTTTCCGGTACAAAGCATTTATCCTGTAAAAAATAAAAATAATGTATTTATATATTAATATATTGAGTAAAAATTAGTTATATCCACTTAGTATATATTGAAATTAGTTATATCCACTTATTGAAAACCAAATTAGTTATATCCAATTTGATCTAAATACCCTTAAAATAATTGAAACATGACAAAAAAACATCACTTCAACCGTGTGTTGCATGGGGAATTGGAAAGACAAAGATTCTGTTGCTACTTTATGAATTAATTAGGTTAGATTGGAGAGGTAGGTGAAAGTAGAGTTAAAACTTTAATCCCGCCCACATGTTCAGGTTAAAGAGTTAAAACCCTGATATTATTATTTTTTTTTCGTTAGGTATTTAATGTAATTTGATATTAATTTTTTATTTAATTGATAATGATAGCATTATAGTAAGAACAAAGTATATTTTAACAATTATATAAATTTGAACAAAAATGATCCCGCTCGAGTTATGTAGATCTCACTCGAGCGGGATCTGAAAATAATTCAATAATATGTGAGCGGGATTTAGTGTTTGACAAGTGGGATTAAAAATAAGTGGACAGAAATATATTATTTTGTGAAATTTATTTTATATATTTTAAGTTATGATTTTTTTAATCGTATAAGGTATTAATTTTATAAGTTTCATTAAATTTAATGTTCTAGTGATAAAAAGAACATTTTCCAACGCAAATAAATTATATAAATTTAAAAAACATAGATCCCGCTCGAGTTATGAAAATCCCACTCGAGCGGGATCTCAAAATACATCCATCATTTGCGGGCGGGATTTAGTTTTTCACGAGTAAATGTAGAAGACATAAACAAAAATATTTTTATTTTTAATATATTATATATATATATATATATATAGTAAGTTCTAATCTTTTTTATCGTATAAGGTATTATTTTTTAAATTTTATTAAATTTAATTTTATAGTAATAAAAAATATATTTTTGAACTCAAATAAATTATATAAATTCAAAAAATATAGATCCCGCTCGAGTTATGGAGATCCCACTCGAGCGGGATCTCGAAATAATTCCTATATTTTCGGGCGGGATTTAGGTTTTCACGAGCGGGATTTAGATATCGTAAAAAAATATATTTTTTGTTTTCAAAATTATTATATATATATTATGTTATGAATTTTTTAATCGTATAAGGTATTAATTCAAATTTTCCAAAATATTCGCGCATGCTTGTGAGATATGACATTGCATCACATGCATTGGTTGAAGAATATGGGTTGACTCAAATTTTTGTCTCATATCTTTGTATTACTCAATATTCGATATATCATCTATAATTATCTTAAATTTGCTATCATCAAATCCCGCCCTTGACGCCAATATATATCATCTATATATATCTTCAATTCTATCACAAATCCCGCCCATCACGCACGCGACATTAAACACCCTAATAAATCTCGCCCTATATACAATTCATCTTACTCCACCGCCTCCACCCTTCACCGTGCAAAAATCTTCCGTTGTTCACCGTCGAAAAACCTCCCACCTCTACTTCCAAATAAAGAGAAAACAAGCGGCGGCGAGCGGGATCTTCGTTCCTCACCTCCACTCCACCGTCAAAATGTCTTTAGAGGTTAGCCGATTTTTTTTATATTAATTAATAATTGTTGAATTATTAGTTAAATTATTAGTTAAATTATTAGTTGAATTATTTGTTGAATTAATTGTTGATTGATTTGTTGTTTATTTTTTGCGTTTCGATTTTGTGTGTACAAAATTAAAATCATATGATTTAGGTTTGTAGTGTAGTTTATCCCATATTAATATAATTATATGAAATCCCACTCGTATATGAAATCCCGCTCGCCGTGAAGAAGATCCCGCTCGGTGGGTTGTATATCCCGCTCGGGCGGAATTTTCTGTGGGACCCATGTCCGAGCGGGATCTTTATTTTTCTTGGATGAAATTAATTTAAAATGAACAATATATAATAATTATTATTTTAGTCGAATAATTTGATGGTTAAAAAAAATAGTTTCCATTTGCGTAGAAAATTGTCAATTTGCTTTAGTTTTAAATTATTTTAGTCGAATAATTGGATTAAAAAAATATGCGTATTTAAATGTAATCAATTTTTATTTGTGGATTATTATAAGAAGTTGTGTAATTTTTTTTTGGATTATGTATCGAATTATTTTTTATTTTATTTGTAATGAATTGTTATTTTGATTTTGTGCATAGATTACATACAAGAGGCCCGACTCTATCAACCGTAGTTCTACTATTAGCACGTATTATAGGATTGGTGTTTTGGAAGATGTCAGAAGGATTTTGTATGAGGTCGGTGGTCAAGAGTTGGTCGAGAGATTTATAAATGGATGCTTCGGGCATTTTGTCTATTGGGAGCCTGGGCAGAAATGCGGGATGGCTGTGCATCACGTACTGTCACGTGAGATCAACTATCCATGTTCTCAGCCTCACGAGATGTGGTTCCATATCAACGGCGTAAACCTCCGATTTTCTATTGAAGAATATGCTTTGGTGACTGGTTTGAGCTTTGGCGAGTCGAGCTTTAATCCGGCAGATGACCACGATTTATCGGATGTGGAGGTTTATCGACGGTTCTGTAACGGTATGCCTATCACTGGGAATGCCTTACTGGAGCGATTTAAGAACACGCGAGCGCCCATTGCCGATCGAAATGGTGATGTATGTGTTGATTTGTACCTCGGCGCGGCTCATGTTATAGTGGCGTACGCGGTAATACTCGGTAGAGACATGAAGAAATTGGTTCCGCAGTGGATTTGGAAATTGGTTGATGATTTAAATCTGTTCAATAATTTTCCATGGGGAGGATATTCATACTTGAATTTGAAGCACTACATCACCAATGTGCAGAATACAAAGAAATATCACTTCTATGGTGCACTGTGGGCATTTCATGTGTGGTCTCTAGAAGTCATGCCAGATTTAGCGGAAGCCGCTGCAAGACTTGATGACCCGACCGGGGCTCCCAGATGCCTTAAATGGAGGTTTAGAAGCAGACCTACAACAGATCTTGGACCACTTTTTTCTCAACTGGTAATAAATTAATTTTTTTATCTCTTAATACTTTGTTGTTCTTATACAATACGCCATATTTAATATCCATTTTGTTTTTGTACAGGAGCCCAATTTGACACCGATTGTTGTTTCTGACGACGAGTCGATGACGTTTTACTGGCAGTCGACTCAATATCCAAATGCTCTCAATATTGGTTTTGTCCCGCCCAGCAATCCGCTAAGGGATGGTGACCAGTTTCCTTCCCGTCCCCGTACGGAAGCAATTTTTGATGAAGAGGCTAACCCGACACATGAAGCTTCAAGGCCCAGACGATCACATGGAGCGGGTGCTAGCTATGTTGAGGCAGACAATTCAGACGAGGAGCCTCAAATTCAGCCACAAGATAAGGGGAAGCGTACTCGCAAAACTGCAAAAGCTGCATCCCAACAAGCTGCATCATCATCTTCCAGCAGTGGGGGCGAGCACCACCGCCGATACAATGATCGTCGTTGGATGAGAGAGGAACTGGAAAAATCTGAGGATCGGCTCCTGGACAAGATGGACAAGAGATGGGTACCTCGGTTTGCCAAGTGGTTTGGGGACTTGATGGATCAAATGCGATGTGGAACATCCCGACGTTCACCTGCATATGAACCTACAACTCGGCCTCGGCAGGAGCCCATCTTCCACTCACCACCACCAGAGCCCACCACCGTGCCTTTTACTACGGCGCCCAGTTCCATCCCATACACTTATGAACCATCCTATTTGCCCTCTACTTTCATCCCATACAGTACTGAACCATTCACTGTGCCCTGTACTACCCCGCCCAGTTCCATCCCATACACTACTGAGCCATTCACTCCGGCCCGATTTTCTATGCCTGAATTTGGTACGGCATATCGGCCGCAAGGACAGTTCGGTAGTACGCATCATAATCCGCCTCGGCATTCTATGTTCGGAAGTGGTCATCAGATGGATATGTGGAGTCACTTGGGAGAGGTAATGTAAAGATTTTATTATCAAATCAATTTTTTTAATTATGTTTGAATTATTCTAATACTTTGTCCTTGTAGATTATTGGAAGCTCGTTTCAACAATCACTCGCTCAAGATCGTTCCCAAATGCAACATTCACAAGAAGTGCCAATCAGTGTTATCCCTGCTGTCTCACTTGATCGCCATCAACCAGAAGAGGCGGCTGTTAAACAGCCTAAACGGAAAGGGGTTAAAAAGAAAAAGCTTGCAGCCTCAGTTTCTACGCCATTTCAAGCCGAAGTTGCACCGATCCCACTGGCAGATGACCTGGTTGAAGAATTCCAAAAATTTTGCAACGGTCCGTCGAGTGGCAAGATGATTATTGAAGATAGTGGTGTAGAACTTGATCACGCATGGTTTATGGAGCTTTTAAATCCAAAAATTGATGTCCTTGCCGGGGTAAGTATTTGTACTCTGTTAGATGGCTATCATTAATTTCTGTTACTAATTTAATATAATATCTAACCATCTTTTGTAGGCCGTTGATTTGTACTTATTGAATCTGCGCCTGCGATTGAAGGCAGATGATGGGATGAAGCCTGGTGTGAATTTTAGGAACACAGTCATCTTAGACACGAGTGTCTTCGTAAGTAGCTTTTTACTATTAATTTCAACAACACTGTCTTGAGTGATAAATTGGTTTTAATATTATTGATGAAACAGGGTTCGCTCAAACATGACTGGGATTTGGGAAGAACCAGTGACTTGCAGTACCAGCCTGCCCCAAGCATACTATTTACCATCCACGGAAGAGAAGACGCTGGAGCGTCACATACCTCAATGTTTGATGCAACACAAGTAAGTGAATTTAGATTTTTGGGTAATTTGTTGAAAACTATTTGTTATAATGTAGTAGATTTAATTGAGTTATGCTTCCATGTTCATTTTGTGAAGGTCATACTAGTGTGTTGTGTAAGTACACACTTCGTGGTGGTTAGTATCGACATGTTGTCATGGACGGCGACCCTGTACGACTCCATGTACTACAATCTTGATCCAGCAGTGCAACAAATGCGATTTGATAGGTTGAAGCCACTGCTAGTTTTATGGCCTGTAGTGCTTAGCCATGCCTTCTATTGGAAACATAATCGTATTGGGCGCACCGCTATCCATGATCCATTGCAATTGGTAGTGGCTGACATTGATCATCAATTTAAGCAAAGAGACAGTCACAGTTGCGCTCCATTTGCACTGATGCAAGTTGAAAGAATGATTACTGGGCGTCCATCCATACCATGGGGGCAAGCTCGCACTACAGCATATAGACTAAGGATGACATGTGCTATATATGAATTTTGTCGACCAGCTTAAGAGCTTTGTACCACTTTTCTTTTTTTTAGAATTGGAACAATATTTATTGTAATGAATTTCGAGCTTTAGAGTAATTTTAGATTTTTTTCATCATATAATCCATGCATTTTATTGTTTTAAATGTGATGAAATTTAACATAATAGTAGTAAATAATTCATTTTCCACTTCAATAAATTATATAAAATGAATAGAAAAAGATCCCGCTCGAGTTGTATAGAGATCCCACTCGAGCGGGATCTCAAAAAATATTCAAGGAGACCGAGCGGGATCTAAACCTAAACGAGTGGGATTTTAATTTTGCAGTCCAAAATATATTTGTTTGTGAAATTAAAGTTATATATATTTAGTTATGATTTTTTTTAATCAAATAACACATGCATTTTTAAAATGTGATGAAATTTAACATAATAGTAGTAAATATATCATTTTCCACCTCATATAAATAATATAAATTGAATAGTAGAAGATCTCGCTCGAATTTTATAGAGATCCCACTCGAGCGGGATCTCTAACATTTTTAGGGTTGTCGAGCGGGATTTATGGGTACACGAGTGGGATTTAAACATTGTAAATAGAAATATAATTTCTCTTTCAATTTATTATATATATATTAAGTTATTACTTTTTTAATTGTATAATGTATTCATTTTTTAAAATTCGTTAAATTTCATTTTTTAGTAATAGAAAATACATTATCGAACTCAAATAAATTATATAAATGCAAAAAACATAGATCCCGCTCGAGATATGTAGATCCCACTCGAGCGGGATCTAAAAATAATTCCACTATTTCCGGGCGGGATATCGGTTTTCACGAGTGGGATATAGAAGATGTAAAAATAAATATAATTGTTATTTAAATTTATTATATAAATATTAAGTTATGATTTTTTTAACCGTATAAGTTATGCATTTTTTTAAAATTCATTAAATTTAATCTTCTAGTAATAAAAAATACATTTTTCAAGACAAATAAATTATATAAATTCAAACAACATAGTTACGATTAATGGTAGATTGTTAAAGCTGATTACAATGTCTACGCGTATGACCTTCTTCACGACAATTACCACATCTCCTCCGACGTTGATTTGTCGATGATTCTGCTTCTTGCCTTGTGGTTTGTCTCCGGCTAGTTCTCTCTAATGCAGATGTTCGCCGATTAGTTCTCGGTCGTCCTGCCTGTGAAGTGATTACGGGAGGCAAGACCAAGATATTGGCCACTTGAACTGGAATATCCCAATCCTCTACATGTGGAACACGATGTATAGGATATTGATAAGCTTCGTCCCAAGCTTCTCGTTTGTAGTACCATTGCACATATTGGTATACATCATCAGCATTTTTTCTACATTTTTTAACAATAATGTTAATTATAACTTTTTAATAATTGTAATTATAATTTCGTATGGTTATGCAAATTGAAGCAATAAAACATACCGGATAGCAGCAAAAGCATGCGAACACGGCAATCCATCATCTTGAAATTCACAACATGTGCAAGTGTGTAAATTGAGATCAACTTTCCAATTTCTTCTACCATCACCCACGTTGAACACCAAGCCGATTCCACCACTCGTATCGTACCTAAATGACTTATTCATTGATTCTGTCATCTTCTTAGCCGCCTCTTGAGTGACAACTTCATCGTCCCCTTTGAGCAAATTTCGTCTCTCATCGAACCATTGCTCGATGATATACCTTATAGCGTCAAGCATTGAGCATATAGGGAGACCACGAGCCCATTTTACTCTATGATTCCACACTTCTGCTGCATTTGAAGTGAGATGGCTATAACGCGGCAATGGACACTTGCATCGAGCCCACTTCTCTGGTTCAACTCTCATTAGTTTGTCGTATGCGCCTTGGCTTTCTTGTTGAATAGAGGCCATTGCCTTATCATAAATTGAAGTGCGATATGCAAAAGCAGCTCGTTCGTACAACCTTACAACAACTTTCCCATAACACGTCAACTTATTCAACAAGTGATAGTAGCAAAGACCGTGAACTGCATTTGGAAACACCTCAATGACAGCGTTCGCTATGGAGACATGTGCGTCAGAGACAATCAATGTATCTCTAAGCTCGCCATAAGCCATTTTCAAACGGGTTAGAAACCATCTTCGAGATATATCATTCTCGATTGGGCTAACGCCTATCGCAAGTGCTCGTTGGCATCCTTCGTCATAGCGACAAATAAAATACCTCTATTCTTGCACTTCAGATGAGTGCCATCTAAAACTATCACAGGTCTCATATTGAATGGATACGCGAGTCTGCAGGCGCCGAGAGCCACGAACAAATGCTCAAATCTCCCATCATTTCCAACTTCAAGATCAGTCAGCGTGCCGGAATTTGATTATTTGAGCATGTGAAGATAGCCAGGCAACAACTGGAAGGATTCAACATACCCTCCGTATATACTTTGTATTGCGTAATGCCGTGCTCGCAACGCCAAATCATAACGGATGATGATACCGAACTCGCGTAACATCTCCTCCATAATGGCCTTTGGCTCCGTGATTTTACAGTTAGTTCTGATTTTTCTCTCCACGTAAGTTGCAACAACATCCATCTTGATTTTCCTCGGAGCGGCACGTCGTAGCTGACGGATGCATGAATGCTCAGGAATGAACTTGTGTATTATCCAAGTATTCGTCCCACGTGAGGCTGCACGCAACTCAAATGGACAATTCGGATACTTGCATAAGAACTTCATTCTAATATAATCTGATTTCGGAGTTTTGAATTCAAATCCTCTCTCCATGTGCCACGTTCCGACTGCAATATTTATCTCTTTTTTGCTGTGGAAAACAGCACCAACACGCAACTCATCATCATCTGTCAGGTCAGGATCACGTGCTATGAGAGAAATCGTTGCATCGGGCGGAATCACCGGAACTAACCAGTTGGTTAGATCGCACGCGTCCGTCGTTGCACTGGGACGAATCCATGCACTGTGCTCCACCATAGTAAAATCGCGTAAACCTTCCTCAGTCCAGTCTTCAGATGCTTCAATATCAGTTTGGAGATCAGCACTGTCAACATCTTCATCGTCTGAATCCAACTCGACAGTGCATTGTGGTTCATCATCTTCGTTGTCTGGAAAATGACAATCCGGAACAACAGGTACGTGATACGTGGACGTCACTTCGTAATTATACCCACTAGGATATAAGTTGGAAAAGAAATCCTGGGAATTGATTTGTTGTTGGATACGCTCCATTTCATCAGAATATGTGTGCCCTTGGTCGAATTGAAATGATGACGACTGCCCTTGGTCGTATTGAAATGACGACGGCTGCCCTTGGTCGTATTGAAAGGATGACGCCCCAGGTTCTTCGAAATATGGAACATACACATTTATTTGGCTGTGGATGAGATATACGGTTGGACAGGACTCCATGCACAATTGAGCAAATTGTTGATCTGTGCTCAAGAGAATCTTCACAGTGCGACCACTTCGAGCTTGCGATAAATAATAAATCTCGTACCGAGTGCTCATCGAATTTCGACGCATCAGCACATCGATGTTATATTTCAAATTGATAAGAGCTGGAGTGGCAGCAAGAACTTGAGTGATCGATTCTAAACCGCCCACATACTCACAATCGTGCCATTCTCCACCATATTTGATGTTGAAATATTTCCATTCTTCCATATTGTGATAATTTTTTACGAGGAGTACAAAATATTTTGATGGTTGTGGTGTTTGAAGATTCATCTCTGCTACCACTTTTATAGAATTCATTCATTCATTCATTCATTCAATCAATTGGGTGAGTGAAATTGTACAAATTCACTTGAAAGTAAAATTGTTACATCAATGGTGAAATACCATTCACGTGAATATTTACAGATGAATTTTCACATCCACCAGTGTCGATTACTATCACACTCAGTTGTATAGTACAATTATTATCACATACTGTATACAAATTATTAAAATCTACGAATTAATATACCAATACAATCCAAAAAATATGTAAACTATATAAAAAATTAAATAATGTTATTAGTTCCAAAATAATTATATATCCCGCTCGTACAAACTTAACAAAAATGAAGATCCCACTCGAGTGGGATCTTCAATAATATCGAGTGGGATCTTCATTTCTTGTTAGAACACACGAGCGGGATTATTGTTCAATTTAATTGCTATAGTTTACATATATTTTCATTTTAATTTCTTATTCTAATATATTTTACATATATTTTCATTTTAATTTAAATCACTTAATAGTTAGTCAATTTATTATATTATTAATTTAATTAAAAATAGAGTAATTAATTAATAATTAGTTTCTAATAATATTTAGATTTAAGAAACAGAAGATCCCGCTCGAGAATTTGAAGATCCCGCTCGAGTGGGATCTTCAAAAACCTCGAGTGGGATTTTCCAAAATTTATGAACTAACCGAGCGGGATTTAAGTTGAGTTGTCAGATTGCTATAATTATATTTAATGTTATATATTACATATTTTAGTAATTTTATTTTAATAAGTTAATTAGTTATTACGTATTCAATATTATTATATAATTAATATAATTAAAAATTGCGTAATTAATTACAAATTTATTCGAAATAATATTTATCCTTCACCTTGGAATGATCCCGCTCGAAAATTAGAAGATCCCGCTCTAGTGGGATCTTCAATAATCTCGAGTGGGATCTTCCAATATATATGAATTAACCGAGCGGGATTTCTCAAAAGTTGTCAAATTGATATAATTATATTTAATTTTATATATTATACATATTTTACTGTTTTTATTTTAATAAGTTAATTAGTTATTATGTATTCAATATTATTATATAATTAATTTATTAAAAATTACGTAATTAATTAAGAATTTATTCGAAATAATATTTATCCTTCAACATGGAATGATCCCGCTCGAAATTTAGAAGATCGCGCTCGAGTGGGATCTTCAATAATCTCGAGTGGGATCTTTCAATATTATACATTTAGCCGAGCGGGTTTAAATAGATTTAGCAATTCATATAATTTTGGTTATTTTTGTAATGTTTAAATATTTTTTTGTTTTTATTTCATATAATTTTGGTTGTTTTTTATGGTTTACATATAGTATCGGAAAATCTGTTTTGAGTAAACCCTAGACAAACTAATCATTGCAACACTAATTATCTAATTATTGACTACTTTTGCTAACTTCCATACCCTAACATCACAATCATTTTCGGTTAATGAGAGTAAAAGTATGAAACAAGTCAAATCGTACCTAAGTGTAAGAGATATAATATAAACAATACACCATCAAGGGTAAATTAGTCTCTTCATACCAAACATGGACATAACTAATTTGATTTACAACAAGTGAATATAACTAATTTAGAAAAAGTGAAATTGGATATATTTCACAATTAAGACTAATGCATTTTGTGTATATTACAATGCATCCTCATAATAATGCATTTTTGGATTACTACAATGAATTGTTATGATAATGCATTCCGTGTTCAATTATAATGCATCAATCAATCTCAACCGTAGATCTACAAAGATCAATGGTCCAGATTGTTTCTCATTTCTTGCGGGAAAATGGATTTACATATGATCTTCTGCCTACACTCACACACACACACACACACACACACACATATATATATAGTACTTTAATGCACGAACATAGCAAATGACAAATTTCAGTAACTTAATACACAAATAATTAAAATATTTTTAATGCACAACTTTTAATAATTTAATGCACCAATTTATCTCTCGATAAGCATAAAAAAGATCAAGAGTTCAATTTTTTCATTAACATATATTTGTGCATTAATCGGTATGATAAAATTTTATGACTCTTACGAACATATATAATGATTAGTTTTTGTGGGAAAAATTAGTAAAGATTTTGATTTATCCCAAAACTCAACTGACCCCAACCGAATAGATGAAAGAAACTTAGCTAGAGCTCACCGTTTGAGCGTAGGAATTTTTATCTTTACAGGATTCGAGCAGAAGAAGACATCAGGACTGAAGAAGGCAGTTCGTGAGAACTCAGTTGAACCACAAGCTCAGCTGGACCACAAACTCAGTTGAACCACAAGCTCAGCTGGACCACGAACTCAGTTGGACACGGACTCAATTGACTTCTCAACTAAACCATGCAGCTCAAGCATGAAGAGAAGTTGTGTCAAAGTCGGACGTGACAAAGCTGAGAATAGAAGACTTTGAAGACGTTGAAGGCAGAAGAGTTGAAGTCCAAATTCAAATCTACTCGGAATCACAAGTGTAACAGCCCGGCTTCTGGATGTGTTCCGGTTCATCTCTGCCCCCCTCCGCTTGGAAGTCTTATCGGAGCCGCTCCTTGTCCGTGCCTTTGCACCGGCGATCACTCCGTACTTCGGCCCCGGGCGTCACGGGGGACTGTAACAGCTTGGCTTCCGGATTGACGACTGACCCCACAAACCATCACAAGTCCTTTCTAGCGTGCTTTGTCCTCACTCACACGCTTCCCAGGAAAACTTTCCAGGAGGTCACCCATCCTGGTACTACTCCAAGTCAAGCACGCTTAACTTTGGAGTTCTTCCAGGCTAGACACCAGAAAAGAAGATGCATCTTAATGGTATGAGTAGCACCTATCAATTCCTTTAAGCTCTCCTAGAATATGTTGTCCCATTCCAACATATTCTTGGAATTCCTCTCATTCGGGTGTGTTTCGGTTCATCCCTGCCCCCTCCGCTTGGAAGTCTAATCGGAGCCGCTCTTTGTCCGTGCCTTGTGCACCGGCGATCACTCCGTACTTCGGCCCCGGGCGTCACAGGCCCACCAGCTTCCGCTTGGTTCGTCCCCGAACCACACCGTACTGGGAGAGGTTCGGCTCTGATACCAACTGTAACAACCCGGCTTCCGGATTGACAGCTGACCCCACAAACCATCACAAGTCCTTTCTAGCGTGCTTTGTCCTCACTCACACGCTTCCCAGGAAAACTTTCCAAGAGGTCACCCATCCTAGTACTACTCCAAGTCAAGCACACTTAACTTTGGAGTTCTTTTAGGATAGACACCAGAAAAGAAGATGCATCTTGATGGTATGAGTAGCACCTATCAATTCCTTTAAGCTCTCCTAGAATATGTTGTCCCATTCCAACATATTCTCGGAATCCCTCTCATTCGGGTGTGTTTCGGTTCATCCCTGCCCCCTCCGCTTGGAAGTCTAATCGGAGCCGCTCCTTGTCTGTGCCCTGTGCACCGGCGATCACTCCGTACTTCGGCCCCGGGCGTCACAACAAGTCAACTTCAGAACTTTCTAACCGAAAATAGAGACGCGCAAAAAGTGAAAGTCGCAGTTGCCATTTTAGGAAAGTTTCCAGTAAAGCTGGTGGAGTGTCATGCTTTTGGCAGAGATCAAATGGCTCTTTCCAACGGCTAATTAGATCTCCTATATAAATAGAGGTCTCCACATCAAAGCTCTGGGAGAGTGCAGAGAGAGAGAAGAGAGAAAAACAACAGCACCAAAGAAGTAGCAGATCACCTCCCTCTCCAGTAAGAACAGCTCGGTCGAAGAACAAGTAGAATTCGAGTGTCTACACCTCATCATGTTCTTTCATCTAACCTCTTAAAAAGTTCCTTCTTTGTTCGAGTCTAGAATATAGGTTTTTTCTTATTCATTTATGAGCAGACTGCAACACCCCGTCTCTCAAAGTTTCCTAAAGTAGAAAGTTTCCATAAAAGGAAAGTTTCCCAAAATAGCAGTTTTTCCGAATTAGCAAAATTCGGTTAATGAAAGTAAGATTATGTGAAGTGTATGTTTATATGTTATTATGTGACCTATGTGTGCATGAGGATGTGAATTATTGCAATGAATTGCATGAAAAGTCGAAATTCTGGTTTTCGGGTAAAAAACGCAGTTTTTCTTCGTTTAGTGAAAAATCGAAAGTTGTCTGTTTTTCACCAAATTTTAGTATGTTGTTCGTGATGAAATTTCATGAACTTTGGTATAAGTTTTGAGTTCAAAATCGTTCATGTCGGAAGAAGAAAGTGTGTGTTAGCTGATTTTCAGTAAAAATACATTGTGTAGTTAGACTGCATTTAATGTGGAGACCACAGTCTTAGAGAAGACACTTGTCACTCTCTCTACTAGTCCATCCATGGACACATGTCACTCCCACAATCTACCTTTCTTACTTTGCATGCAAGTTTCAATCCTAGTCTTCCATTTTAGAGATTGAAATCTAACCTTCTATTTAAAACCTAAATGCTCCCTATATAAGGATTTTTGGAGATCAAACTCTCCCCCTTTCCTCCTTCATTTCGGTGCCCACTCCACACACACACACACTTATATTTTCTTCTTCCAAGATCAATCATTAGCTCTTGATTCAAGAAGTTCTTCTAAGAATCTTTGAGAAAAGGTTGGAATCTAACCTATTCCACTAGTTTCTTTAATTCTATGTGTTAAATTCATGAAATCCTTTCTCTCTTTTTTTAGGGTGATTTTCGGTCCTAGCAAGTCTTCAAGGAGGAGTTTTTGAATCCTCTTAATCTTTAGGTATGATGTTTCTAGCCCTAAACAAACCTCTTTCATGGAGTTGTTTGCATGAATTTCTCAAACCCTTGTATCCCTCTTCATGGCCGAATTTTAAGGCTTAAATTAGGAGTTTTTGATTCATGTCTTTTATGATGAAATTGAAGCAAGATTTGAGGTTTAGGGAGCTAGATGTATCTATCCATGTGTGAATTTCATGAATTTGAAACACCCTTGCTCATCTATGTGATAATTTCGAAAGTTCTACATATATGTATAAGTTATGCATATCATGATCATATCAAAGCATGCATAGATGAATAAAGTTATTAAGTAAGTTTAGTAAGAGCAAAGAAGTAGTAGGAATCCTTTGAATTCCTTTGTTGTCAAGATGTCTTCATTAAGAGTTTAGAGATATCCTTTTAAGATAGGATAAGTTGAAAGGATAAGATTCGTTTCTCGTATTCCGTTGTTCCATTTCTAAATCGTGTTCGATTGAAGGAACTTCCGGAGGAGAAGTGAAGTGAAGGCGAGGAAAGAAAGCTAGTAGAAGCTAGGAAAAGCATCTTTAAGGTGGGCTTTTCTAAATCGAGGACCTTTTTGGCCTCTATACATGTTGAAGCAAGTTTTATAAATGTTTAATTTGCCTTTTCTCTAAGTTGTGTGTGTGATCCGTCTACTAGAAAGAAGAACGAATTCGGTCTCATACAAGGTGATATTTGTGCACAATAAGAACCAAGAGCCTCCGGCCGATTCCGGTGATTAGTTCGAGGCCTCCTTTTCTTCACTGTTAAAGTAAAGTTGTAGACATTTTTGGATTCACTCACTTATATTTTTTATCGCAGTTTAAGTAAGAAAATGTTATGTCTTTTGCCCAAGGTAATTTCTTTATTAAAAACCCTTGGTGCTCAAGCTCAAGTGGCAAGTTAAAACTTATCAAATTCTTAAAGTTGTAAAACAAGTTTTTGACATGTGTTCACTAAGTATCCGAACTCACGCCGTGCATTGGTTTTTCTTAAAACGTGTAGATAATTTTGGGTGGGATGAGGGCAAGCTCAGAGGATTCCCCGTTAGTTTTAGTTTTGCTAAGTTTGGGAATTGAGTCTTCATACTCATATCCTAACAACTTTATTGCTGCAAGATTCCTTTATTTGATATAGTTGTAACCTTATTATTTTATTTGGGTCTATAACTTAATCCTTGGTGCATGCATCCCGAATCCCTTTGACCCCGAATCCCTTTTGATGCTTGACAACTATCGAAATTTGAATCTCTTTCTTCAAACTAAAAACCAGTTTTTGGGCTTCCAACGGGCCTCTTGAAAGTCTTTGATAAATGATTCAATTGTAAAATTTGGCCCTTAGTGTTTGATTCGAAGCCTTGGATCCAAGCATGCTAAGACCTCTTTGATAATCGAACATTCAAGTTCTTTTGATGGTTCAAGATTAAGTTAGTATCAAGCATGCTAGATCTCCTTGATAAACATGACTTCTATTTCGTCAATCTTTCAAAGTCATGTGAATAACTTAGACCCGAGCATGCTAGACATCCCTCTTATTATTTCTTTCAAAAGGGAGCCTTGTTAAGAAAAGAAAAAAGTTTAAGTAGACGTCATGGTTCACCCGTTCTTGTCATCTTCACTCTAGAACCGGCGTAGGATCGTGATATGTTTCAGTCCACCCTTTCAAAAGTAGTAGTTAGGCGGGGTGGGTTGTCACACAGACTCTCTCCCAAAAGATCGGGTCTCTAAGCCTTAGGACGAAGCCTCCACTTCTCTCTGTGTAGAAAGCTTCATAGTTGGAAAAACCCCCAACCCCCAAACCTCAGGTCTGTCTTTAAATCCGCAATCATAGATATTAGGTCCCTTTGAACCCGCAATCAAAGATTAGGTCCCTTAAAACCTGCAATCTAAGACTAGGTCCCTTAGAACCCGTAATCTAAGCACACTATACTCTTGCCCGTAAAAGTGTTGTAAGGTTTTGTTCGAACCCGTAATCGAACAGGTTAGGTTGCTTGGTACCCGCAAATCAAGTGAAACGTTTGATAAGCACGCGTAAGCTTATCTAGTAAATTACTTCCCCGAAAAAGAAGTCGTGGATGTGGGAGGTCAATCTCTGAACCACGTCATTCAGTATTTACTTTTCAGTTACCTAACCAACTGACTACATACAAACTGCACATTTACAAACTGCGCTAAGTTTTGGGAACTTGACCTTCCTCTATTTTTATAAAGGTTTCAGTTTAAGTAACGAACTTTAATTTCCACCAACTTCCGCATAGCTTAACTCTTTGAAATTTCAGTTAGAATACACAGTTGATCCCCATTCAAAGAAATCAGCTATGCACCTAACTGTGCAATCAGCTCCAACTGATTGTGATAACAATAATTAAAGTTTGATGTACATAATTGTTTCCTTATTACTTGGATGGATTAGACATAAATAAAATCCACTTTGGCCATCGTTTAAAACTTGCTTGGCCCCTATGACTAAGTTCCAAATAATATTGAAATGGTAAATTTATTTTCTTTTTTATTTACAAAAGGTAAATAATTAATTTCTTTTGCTTTCTATTTTGCCGAAGACAATATTTATAAATATTATTAATCAGCAAAAATGACTAAGCTACGATAGTGCATAACAGAGCTGTCATCATTATATTACTAATTATATTATCATTATTATATTATTAAAGGAAAACGATTCTGGCTTTGAAAAAATCCTATTTGATACCCTTCTTAATTCTCCATTCCTATTTATCTAAATTCTCAAATTTTGGAATTTTTAAATATAAAATAATAGATTTTAAATATCTACTAAAATTTTGTGTCTCATATCAGTTGTTCAATGAAATTTCACCTATTGAAAAGCCTATAAATATGTAGAATTAATGTGTATTTTCTCATCTTTTGCTCCACCAATTTTATTTGGCCAATTTATTTATTATTCGGCCTAATAAATAACAATATTTTTATAGTTTAGTTTAATTTAATTTAATTTGATCAATTTATTAATTGGCCAATAGAAAATTATTTTTCGTAGGGAACCAATTTATTAGTTGAAAGAATAATTATTCCAAAATAATTGGCTAATGTATTGGTTGGTCGAATTAAATTTTGAAATAATCTAATATTTTTTATTTAATTTGATAAAAAATATTTAATTAATAATTTATCAATTATTTAGGTAGACGTGCCAATTCCCAACTGAGAGACACCTCAACTCGAGGTCTCACGTGACACATTTTCATTCTTTATTCTTATTTATTTCAAATTTTAATTTATTCATTTTTTCCATGTATTTTTCTAAAATCTAGAATCGTCATCTATGAATTGATTTGTACGGATTTGTAGTTGAATTTCTAGCTTTGCATAACTTATAATTGTAATTAGTGAATATTACTATACAATTTTTCTTTAGTTGATAGAATAAATGATTCCAAAATAATTGGCTAATGTATTGGTTGGTCCAATTATATTTTGAAACAGTCTAATAATTTTTATTTAATTTGATAAAAAAATAATTAATTTTTGATTTATCAATTATTTAGGTAGACAGGTCAATTTCCAACTGACAGGCACCTCAACTCGAGATCCCACGTGACACATTTTCATTATTTATTCTTATTTATTTTAAATATTATTTTATTCATTTTTTCCATATATTTTTCTAAAATTTAGAATCGCCATCTATGAATTGATTTTTACGTGATTTGTAGTTGAGTTTCCAGTTTTGCATAACTTATAATTGTAATTAGTGAATATTACTTCCTCCGTAATTGTATAAGCGCCCCAGTTTGACCGGGCACGGAAATTAAGAAATCTGGTAAAAGGTGGTTGAGTGGTGTAAAAGTTAGAGGGTAGGGGTATTGTTAATAAAGTTGTTTATTGTGTTAATAAAGTGTATTGGATGTAGCAATTTTAAATCAAGAGAGTGGATAAAATAAATCCTTTTGTCTGTTTCATTTTTAATAAGACTTGTATATTTTCACAATTATTTCGATTTCATTAAGCTTAGTAAATGTGTTTTTTTTTCTATACATATGGTTGTTAAATTTCGATTTAACAAAGGTTAGTAAATGTGTTTGTTTGTTTGTTTGTTTTTTTTGGTTTCTGTACATGTGTTTGTTAAATTTGTGTACATGTATAAATTCCATTTCTGTGCATGTATAAACTCGATTTCTGTACAATTTTTTTTTATTGAAAAAAAATCTGGAACAGAAAATATAAAAACAAAAAAAAAAACAGGAAAGCTGCAGAACAATAAAAAAATTGAAGTAAACAGCTGATTTGATCAAATAATTAAGGTGGGAATTCATTTCATTCATTTCCAAAATCTGGAGGGAAACAAGTATAGAAATTGTGGAGGGAGATTTAAATTTCAAAAGTTCACCTGTTCTACTCCTATACAGCTACCATAAATACATTGAGGTTTCTGCCATAATTCATTGACTACACTTGAGAGCAATAAATACAAGTGAGAGTACTTCAAAATGAGCCAAGAAGAGAGAAATAGAGCAAAGAATCTGTCAGAAATACAGAGAAACAATCTTGCTGCTTGGCTATTTCAGAACAGCAAAAATGGAAAGCTCAACTATGGCGCCAAAGGTGAAGCTGCAAAGATGTTTGCTGTTGACTTGAAGACTGTTTGGAGGATATGGACAACAACTAAAGCGCAGAAAGCTTTGGGCCAACCCCTGCACCTGAAATCAATGAAGAAAGAGTCAGTTAAAGGCACAAAAAAGTGTTAGATGCAGAAAAGATGAAAAGCTTGTCAGTGTTGGAGAGAGCAACAATGAGAAAGGTTGGTCTTAACCTTGGGGTTAGCACATTTGTAGTTCAGAGATTTGTGAAAGAGGAAAAAGTGAAGCCACATACCAATTCTGTCAAGCCTCATCTAACCTCTCAGAACATGCTTACCAGGCTCAAATGGAGCCTTAGTATGCTTTCTTGCATAAGTAGCAATGGTAGGATTTCATATCAGAAAATGTATAATCACATTCATGTTGATGAAAAGTGGTTCAATCTGACCAATAGCTCACGGAATTATGACAGCGAGAAGCTCAATGATGTGTTTTTAACACTACAGAGCTGTCACACAGAAATAATAAAGGCAAGAGGGAGTAATGAGTACACCCTTTCACATGTTGGTAAAGGAGTACTCAAGAGGTAGGGGGCTCTACCAGAAACATATGACATTGAGGAAGGGGTAGTGATGGAAGCATATCAGTATCTGGAGAGCAATGGAGGTGAGGGAGTACACAACATTCAACAGCTTATTCATGGGATGGGGCAGGTTGGAATTGAGGAGTAGAAGACATGACAACAATGGCCAGTTTTTTGGTAAGGTTTACAGGGACAAACAACAAGTTTTTGTGTGTTGTTTGGAATGTCAATGGTCTTAGCACTTTGATTAATCAAAGTTTTTTTTGCATCATTGACTTCAGGGGGCTCTCATTTGTGCCTCCTAACTAGATTACATCATATAATGAGACCTAGTGGTGGCATATGTGAGAGTGTAGTGTAGTATCAATTCTACCAGTTCATATAATGCACACTTCATCATATGAAATGCAGCTAATCATCAGAATTGCATCATAAACAATCACAAATCCATCATGTGAATGGCAACATGTCATCAGAAATAAGGCACAAATCGCAGAATGCACACATCATCATATACATTGTATTCATCATAGAATGCACCAACAAGCATCAAGTAACAGCAAAGGCATCACCAGCCACCCCCACAACGCACAGAAAACTCAAATAATCATCACCAGCCATCACCAGGCTTCACCAGCAAGAAAAATATGCAGAAAACATAGAAGAGAATCACCTAGATATTAGAAGCCCAAGCAAGAATTTCCTCTCTTTTTGATTTGAGCCTTGAACACTAATCAATCAAATAAGTGTACTATTCTTCCGGCGTCATCCACCCTGGTTGTTCAGATTGTTTCTAGAGTTCGTAAGCAGCGCCCCAAGCCAGAATTCTTTTCCTGATTGCAAGCTGGTCACCACCTTTATCTGCTTCTTTGTGCGGCGTCGCAGATTCGAGGGTAGGAACCGGCACCAAGCAACGAGGAATAGCAGTGGAGGGCGGCGTTGCAAATTCGAAAGAAGGAACCGACACCAAGCAACGAGGATCTGCAGAGAAGGGCGGCGACGGCTTCGATTTTCGGTGAGAAGCATCTCCAACTTCAGATTCAGTCTTCTCCGGCACCGAACTCCATAGATCTGCAGATCTCGGCGGCGAGCGATTGGGAAGAATTTACATAAACAATCTCAAGAAAGATTGATTCAGGCACATACTCGTAGCAATCGGACTCCGATTCCCATGGCTGGAAAGCAAAATCATCGCTCGACAAGACCATGAAATTAAGGTTTTCACCAGAATCGACCATGAAATCAGAGGTCGATTCATCCAGAAATACAGCGGATCTCTTCATGAAGAAGATGAATTAAAGTGATAGATGATACATGTAAGATTTCACAGAGAGATAGAGAGAGTGGATCGAGTGAAATCGGCAAATGATTTAGGGTTTGAAGAGAGAGAGACTGGATATCACAAAGAGATAGAGAGAGTGGATCGAAGAAATGGGCTGAGTGATTTTGGGGAAGAGAGATAGAGAGTGGATGGAGTGGACCGAGCAAATATTTGGGTTTAGGTTGCTTCTTTAGACCCAAATCCAATTAATTAGGTAGTGTTAATTAATTTAGTTAATTAGATTGGGGAAATTAAGATTGTGGGCTGGTGGGGTCACAATGGTAAGGGGTAGTAATTTATATAAGTAGTAAGGGTATAATAGGGAAAAAAGTCAAACAGGGCACTTATATAATTACAGAGGAAAGGGTTGAAACAGGGCATTTATACAATTACGGAGGGAGTACTATACAATTTTTTTAGTTAAATTTTGGCTGTATATAAATTCTAAACAAGTTTTACAGGGCAATTCCCAATCGACGGTTATTGATTGTAACGCCCCAAATTTCATAAATAAAAGGAAACGTTATCTTGCTACATCATGAAAATAATAAAGACTTTTACAGCGGAAGACTATATAAATGACATTTAAATAAAGCTCATTTTGACTCTTTGACCATCACCACTTGCTCCGTCGCACATCGCCCGAGCCGTCTCCTGAAAAGATTAAAAGTTTTGGAGTGAGTACTTTAGACTCAGTGAGGGCATTTATCCAAATTATATAAAATACAACAAGAAAAATACATGGACAATCCGTCAATTTCATTACATCGCTCGAAAGCAATGTTTCATTTCCTCGAAGCCCGAAGGCCATAAACTCGTAACCTCGAATAGCCCGTAGGCTTAACCTCGTGTACCTCGAGTAGCCTGAACTATCACTGCTTTTGTAAATAGTCCAAAGGCTATAACTACTTTTATAAATAGTTCGAGACTAATACTGTTTTTGTAATTAGTCTTGAAGCTATAACTTCTTTTGTAAATAGCCCGAAGGCTCTGCCTGCATATCACACGTATAACTTGTGCAAAATATATAATAAGGATAAACAAAATTTGTAACTTAAAAACCCGACCTTAACCTTCTCAACCCGACAGACGAAAACTGCAAATTAATTAATCAAGTCTTGCGCATCAATCCTAATAATAATTATGAAATGTCAAAATGCATGCTTTGATAAATATCAAGAATTTCAAATAAGACTCGAACTCAATTACTGAATACTATAATCACTACTTTAATCTTAAATTCCACATACATGCATATATCCTCACAGAATCATCAATCGAAATATTAATGTAATTTATTTACGTTCTATCTAGATTATTGCACAACAATTAACAACAAAAATCCACTAAATCCAAATGCACACATATTAGTTTAAATCACCTCATTTCTAATTGAAAAAAACATAACTTATTTATTTATATGCCTTTACATACCAGAAGGAAAACACGATAATTAATTACTAAATTTTTATTTTGTATAATGTATACTATTACAAAGATCATATAATACATTTATATTTACATATATATACATGCATAAACAACTATACTAAACAAATTAGAAGGAAACATGAGTTAATCTTATATACAGACATATTAATATGTATATCATATGCATACAGACAAAAAGTAAAATAATACAAATCATTTATTAACTCTTCTCCGTATAATGCTTACAAAAATTACACTAACACACAATTTATACTTATCAATCCATATACACCTACGCATATTATTATATTTATATTAAACAAAACATCATCATAATTTGTTGCTGAAATTTTAATGCTTACAACCTAATAACCTACGTGGAGACATCAAACAAGAATAAAACAAATATTTCTACTATTTCTACATATTTTGAGAGGATATTGCTCATCGATGAAGAACACACATAAAGAGAAACATGGTAGAAAGAAAAGAAAAGAGAAAGAATGATACCTCTCGTCAACCGGTTGGAAAATATTTTGAAAAAGGAGTTTTGTAGTTGCATGAAAATAAAAGAACTGATGATCTATTTATCCAACTTATCTAGGGTAGAAGAAGATAATTATGGAACTTAATAGCTTTTCCTCCAAGTATTAGGAAAAATAAAGAAATTAACAATTCATATACTAAACAATCTAGCAAACCTATCCATTGTACACAATCAAAAAGAGAAAATAAAATATATAAGTAATATGCCCCAATCTAATATTTTCACCCATGCAAGAATAAATCAAATGCCATGTAATTATATAAATGTAATGTCATGTTCATGCTCGTAAATTATTTCTAGGCGCGACTTATAAGACTTAAATATATAATTGCATAAGAAAAATATAATATAATTTGTTTTAAAAGTAAAATAGCTTATAAAAATATGAGTTGTTACATTAATATACGGAATTTTTTTAGAAATCGAAAGAAATGAGAATATATTAGATTATAATTTTTAACAAACATAGCTATATGGTTTGAGTCGTAAACATGTAATAAAATTACTTTTTAATTGAATTTGAGATGTGTTCAAGAGCATATAAATTCTAAGCGAGTTTAGTAGATTGCATAATCGAATTATTTAACCCTAAATAATTAAAAAATAATATTTTCTTAATATATCACTATTAATACTATCTAATAATTTTATTATTATTAAATATTAATATAATTTTCCGTCGATTTTCGACGGATTATATGCTAGTTGTATATAAAAATAAGATAACGAAATTTATGCATCCCGTTAAATTCTAGATTTGATATAAAATTATATTTACCTAGTTCCATTTTTAGAGTATGAATTTCGTTTATACTTTTGAGTCCAATACTGATTTTTTGCCAGCCGAAAAATTAGCCTCTATGGTTCAATGTTTACATTCGAAGAGAGAGATATATAATACTTTTAATTTCATTAGAACATGTGTAGTGGTTGAATCAAGTGTTCATTCCATAGTGCCATGTGCTGACTCATTCTATAGGTGTTGTAGTGGGTTGGCTCATTGCTGACTCATTTTAATTAATTTTGAGTTATTAAATTTTAATTTATTTTTAAATACGAAAAATCACACTATTTGAAATGATAAAAAATATTTAATTAAATTAAACACATTCCATAATTTAAATACTAACTTTATTGAATGAATAATAAAAAAAATTACGATCATTTTATTGAAGCGGAAAAAATTATTATAATTAAATCAAGCGTTGAAATTGGGATCATCTCAATCACATGTCCAATAGCTTGAATGGAGTACCGTAAGTAGTTTAGTATCGGCTTTGGCCGTCGCGAGGATCAGTTCGACGATAGCGTCGTTAGGAGCTCCCTCTGTGCATTGCCTATGCATTTCTTGGAAGAGGGTGCACGTATTCTTCGTTCGGCTCTAGTGGTGCTGCAACATCATATCATTCCTCTCCACGGTGAGGTTAGGTCGAGTCCAGTTACAGCGATCAACGGCTCATTGCCAGAATGAGTCACGACCGACGACCTATTCATGACTAACTACGACTAAAGCTCAAGCCAATGTTTACGACTAAGACTTGTTGTACATATGTGGACGTTTGGTGGCCATTTAAAGGTGAAGGATGAGAAGTGAGAGTTGAAGGAGAAGTGAGAGATGAAGGATTGAAAGAGAAAAGTGAGAGTTGGAATGAATTTGTGTAGGAAATGTGAAATAAATGAAATAGTTATAGGTAAAATTAAAATAAATAAATAATTGACCGTTGGTGACACATTGCGGTGGCCGGCGAGCCGTTGGCGGCTATTCCAAACAGAAATTATTATTTATTTTACTTTTTATGGCGCCCGCCATAATCAGCAATTGCGCATGGCTCATTTCTATTGCATCATGGCTCATTGTCGGGGCGGCCTGATCTCCAATTGACTTGACTTGAACCAGGGATCGCGCCTCCCACTACAAATGCTCTTATCACTGAGAGAATTGACCGAATATTTCGTTCAAATCAGTAAAACTCATTAGGAAATTAAATTTTTGTGATAGCTTGTGGGGTATTTAGAGTTTGGACCCCACAAACCAAGTAGAAAGTCATGAAACATCTTTTTTTAGCTCGATGTTTTCCAAACTATAATTATTACTGTGCGAAGCTAAGGTAAATACTAAATAGTGGAGTAATTAGAGATACTTTACTCAATAGTATAGGCTTGAATTTTGAAATTTCATGATTTTATGCAACTTAGTTATCATTGAAATAAGCTAGCTAATTGAATTTGGACTTGGTTGCATTTTAACATTTGAGTTACTACTCTCTCTCCATCTCCAAATAACTAGTATCATAATTTAAAAATAAAAATTTTTCAAATGAGTATCGTAACTCTGAATTCTATATAGAAAAAAAATAAGACAAATCATAATGTCATTGTCTTCTATGCAAACTCTTTAATTATTCGTTGTTTCATGCATTAAATGAAAGGAAAAAAGAATAAATTTGTTTGCTCACTTTGTCAGTATACAAATTTTAACAGTAACAAAAAAACATTTGGATGGTATATACGAATTCTAAGGGCAAGAGAAATTTTAATATCTCGTAAAATATAAGACTAGTCTGAGAGATTAAATTTATGTCAAATTCCTACACTTTTTAGTCGTGATGAATGTAGAAAGGTGTGGTCACACTTGTTAGAATATAATGACAATTTCGTAACTTTACACTCAAGTACGAGATACATTTGAAACAACGTTAACGGCGACGTGTCGACACCAAGAGAGGGAAAAAATAAAGAACAAATAAAATAACTAAAAGTAAAGAAGGTGATAGACTGATAGTCCCTTTTCCTATTCGAAATTATTATTATTTCTTTAATAATTTCAACGTCTAATAATCATGTGATTGAAGTTCAGGAATCAGACATACAATTGATCGTAGGGTATTACTAGTATATTGTAAGTATTAAATTTAAAGACGGTATCATATTGAGATTTTTTTATCTCAAACATTATTTTTACTACCGACTAGACCAACACGCATGTACATTAGCTTCTTTTAATTAAAGTGAATTAAGAGTTTGTTAGTTATAACTCTTTGAATAATTTTATAATAAATTTAACATATAAAATATGGGTATTTCAGAAAAATATATAAATCCAATTTTTTTAAAAAACATATAATTTGGAGTCCAAAAAAAACTGTTCAATTTAACATAGAACAATTTATATTTAAAATATTAGCCAAATTATGTTCGTTTCAAATAATTTTTATTCCTTCTGTCTCATTCAATAGACCTTTATATTCGAGCACGAATGTAAGAAATAAATTATTTATGATAAAGTTTGAAAAAAAACAACTTTTAAAAAAAATATTTTTATCAAACTAAATGAAAGAAATGAAAGAGATAATGAGTTCACTTTGAAGTTTGATCACCTTTTCTTTTGCATAAGATTTTGATAAAAAAATTTTGAATAAAAAATATGAATTTCATTTTATCCCTATGGAAATTTCAAATTCAGATAAAAGAATCAAATTAGTACTTATGTCATGCACGAACTTAAGATATGAAACTTTCTAATGATTTAATGTCTTGTGTTATCTTGAGATTTTCAAAATAGAAAATACTCCAATTAAATCAGTAGGAGTAATATCAGATCCAAATTATGCCAAACAGAAATATAGAGCATAATCGTCGGAATTACGATACTAATCACATCAAGAATAATCATCATCTTGATAGGACTTGACCAATAATTATAATACTAGAAATTCATTCACGATTTTTTTTTTCTTCCTCTTTATTGATTATGTTACACAAAAATTTTGAAAATCTTTTTGATGGATATGTGTATCGAATATCGATCCCATCATTTTGTAGGATAAAAGTTAGTAGTCCCTCTGTCCCACTCATCATGTCTACCTATTCCTTAAATGGATGTTTTATTCATTTTATCTATGTTTAAATAAGGAAAGAATTAATCCTTCCAAACACTTTAAAAATGAGTAGTTAAACTAGGGTTGTTCAAAGTTTGGTTTAAACCGTAAAATAAATAGAACCAAACCGTAATTTACGGTTTGATTCGATTTTGTGGTTTCAAAAATATGATTTGGTTAAGATCTTTAAAATATTATGATTATGGTTTAGGTTTGGTTTTTAAGAAAATTTAAACCAAACCAAACCGTAAACCGAAAAACCGTACTATTTGATATAATGATATCAATATTGTCATTTTATTCATTATGTTAGGAAATATGAATTTTCTTGATAGCAAGTCATATCTGAGTGTTATACAAATTTAATTAATGAAATATTCGTACAACTTAAAATCATTAAACCCTATAATCTACTATACATCTCCAATTAATTGTTACAGTGACTTATCTTCACCTTTGAACACAAGATACAAATTTCTATTTTTTTGCCTTTTCTTCTATATCCTTTCCAAATTCTTATTGTTTTCGATAGAAAAAGTAGAGAATGTGAAATTGTTTTACTATAATTTATTATTTAGCTAAATAATGTTATTCTAGACTCCTAGTATATTTATTCTAGCAAGAGAGAAAAACGTATATGGTCATGACAACAACTTTATTTAATTCATTTTATTGTTATTACAAAGAAAATGAAAAAATATTGATAAACCACTAACCAAACCGCACCAAACCGTATTATTACAGTTTGGTTTGGTTTGGTTTGGTTTTACTACTTTATTAGTTCGATTTGGCTCCAAAAAATTATCAAACCGTATTTTACGATTTGGTTTGGGTTTAGTATCAAACCGTACCAAACCAGACTGTGAACACTCCTAATTTAAACAGGTGCTTACAAGAACTAAATGAGGAAGGGGACTTCAATTTCCATCCAAAATGCAGAAGGTATGGACTCACACATATATGCTTTGCTAATGATCTCTTGATGTTCACTCAGGAGGATGTGATTTCTGTTAAGGAACTCATGGAGCCATTTAATAAATTCTCAAGAGTCTATGGATTACATGCAAACTCTGCCAAGAGTTGCATTTACTTAGGGCGAGTGAACACTAGAGAGCAGAAACTAATTCTAACTGAATTTGGATTGGTAAAAGGAGATCTTCCTTTCAAATATTTAGGGGTACCTCTCTCTTCTAAAAAAATGTGCATCCTTCAGTGTCAACCCTTGATCAAGAAGATCATAGACAAAATAGAGAGTTGGACTTCTAAATTGCTTTCCTATGCTAGGAGAATTCAACTTTTTAAAGCAGTGATTTTTAGTATGCAATCCTACTGGTGCCAGGTTTTCATGTTGCCTCAAAAAGTGATTACCTTGATTCAACAAGCATGTAAATCTTTTCTCTGGACTGGGAACGCAGGAGTAACAAGAAAAGCTTTGGTAGCTTGGGAGAGTATTTGTGTCAGCCTAAAAGTGCAGGAGGGTGAAACTTGATACACATGAAACTCTGGAACCGAGCCACAATCTGCAAACTGCTTTAGTCTTTGGCACAGAAATAAGATAAAGTGTGGGTGAAATGGGTGCATGATTTCTACATTAAGGGGCAGATCTCACTACTATGAGGATTCCTCAACAAGCCTCATGGGTAGTAAGGAAAATAATACAAGCAAGGAAGTATTTGGAGAATGTGAGTAGGGGAATGACGGTGTTAGAAGATGTTCAGTTTTCTACTCGAAGAGTGTATAAGGAAATGCAAGGAGCAATAGTGAGAGTGTCTTGGGCTCGAATGCTTTGCAATAATTGTGCTCCTCCGGAGTGTATTTTCATTACATGGATGGCTTTGTTGGGAATAATGATGACTTGTGATCACCTTAGAGGATAGGGGTTCATTGTGATCAGCAATGTATCTGATGCAATCCAAGATTGAAGATCTGAAAATTTTATTTATTTCATTTTAATTTTCGTTTTTTATTATTGTAGGCAAAAAATAAGGCTTTATTTTAGTTATTTTGGTAGTTTTATGTATTTTATTAGGTTAAGGATTTGTTTCCTTACTAGGTTAGGATTTGTTTCCTTATTGTTCAAGGAATTGTAATCTTACTAGATTAGGATTATGTTTTCTTTTTATTTAAGGAATTGTTTTTCCTTATTAGATTAAGACTTTACTGTGTTCCACCCCTACAAATAGGTCTAGTAGGACATGGATTAAATAACGATTTGATGAATAATATTTTGTGAGTTTATCTCTCCTTCAATTAGTTCACCGAACTAGTGGATTGGCTGCCATGCCACCATGATGTTCTTATCGACTTATCAAACGAATCACCATCCCGTTTGTGGCGTTATTCATCGTCCCCGAGTTGCTGCGTCAATATCACGTTGGGTTATAGGGAATTTCATTCGCCTATTTCATTCTGTGGGTTAGATTAAGAGGTTTTGGGATATTCCATCTTATCTGGTTCGGTTCAGATTTGGTCTTGGGTGTATACTATTCACGTCAGCGTCTGCAACTCCGACGATGATCATATCAGTATCTTATGTAAAGTCAAGAATGAGAGCATTCATCACTTATTTTTCGAATGCTGATTCTCAGCGCGAGTGTGGAAAGCTCTCACTAGTTGGTGTATAATGCAGTGTAGAGAGCAAGAGAAAAAGTATCTAATCACACAATGCGGCTCCAATTCAGGGAAGCAAGGCATGTATTGAATGCTTGTTTCAGTTGCTATATACTTCATTTGGAAGGAGAGGAATGGTAAGAGGTTTCAGCAATAGAGGAATAACGAGGAAATAGTCATGCGCCAATGTCAGATCCATGTTGCTTTGGCGAGTAGTAATGATAAGAAGCTCGTTAATTTCATGTTGAATTAGAGGTTCCCTTACATAGAGTTGTTGATTTTTGTAGTTTTGAGAAGTTGTAGTGTCTTTGCATCGGTTGAAATAAAATTTTATTTAACCAAAAAAAAAATGGTATAACCTACTCACTTTCTATCATTTTACCATTTGTTCTTAATCTTCCATGTTTATCACCACTACATGAACACAATGAATAGGACGGAGGAAGTATTACACATTTTTTATGGAAAAATTATTACACAATTGTATATAAAAAATTGAATTTGAGTTTCGAATGAGTAGCAAGTTCAATATTATTAACATGCTATGTCACGTTATACAAATCTCTCCTTCATAAGAGGTCTTGGATTCAATCCCGCAGCACTAGGCGCACCACAACCTCTAACATATACTTAAATCTTTGTATAATATAGAGGTCTCACCTATATGATGGTGTAGTGTTTTATTAGACAATATATATAACTTGTAATTCTCTTAAAAAAAAAAAGAAGAAGAAGAACATGCTACGTCCCAACTAAACCATAACCTCAACCAAAACAATCAACTAAGAGACTAATTTAATAAACCAACATGAAATTGAATTCCATCAATAGGTTTTAGATGCTAATAATAATAATAATAATAATAATAATAATAATAATAATAATAATAATAATAATAATAATCAAAGCAAACAAATTCTATCTTGACAACTCAATTGTTCATAATACTTTTATACCTTTTTCAATTCATTCAGGACCTTGATCAAGAAAATGTTAAACATTTAGTTATAATGTTGTTTTTGTGCTATTGAGACCTATACTTATATGTGAAAAAATTAATTAATAAAGCCGTGTCACATAAGTTGTTGTTAAAAATTAATTACCTACACGGATAAAAGATAGTACTTACATTTACTATCGTTTCAAGGGACTTTTTTTGGAGGAGAAGGAAAAAGATATTATGCATTATGCTTCCGTTATTTTACATAATTTTGAAGTATACAACTATATATTATTGTTATTTATTGCGAGTTTATATAAATAACCGTATATTATCATTTTATGGAAATAAGCAAAATTCAAGAAACGCAAAATAAAATGCGATAAATGAAATTCCTTGCTTCTCAAAAATAAAAATTAAATTAAATTAAATTTCTCGCTGTCACTTTCCAGAATTTTCCCTTCAAATTGTACGACAAAGTATAGGCTAGTCGAAGGTGACAAATTGACAGCTATAAAACGACTATTGAAAAAAGAAAAAAGACTATTGAAATTTAATAGTGTTCCATTTTCTCAAAATAAAAGAAAAAAGACTATTGAAATTTAATAGTGTTCCATTTTCTCAAAATAAAAGAAAACGACTATTGAAATAATATCACCCTTTAATTTAATCCAAATCCTTAATACTTAGTATGACACAAGATTAGATTTTGAACTTTTTTTTTTTTTGGTTTCCTGGAAGGATGAGATTTTAAACATTGTGTTTCGATCGAGCAAGACTATCATATTAAAATAATTATAATATTTTAATCAGTCAATGTTTTGTTTAAATTGTGATATTTTTCAAAACTTTTGTGAATTCAAAACATATAAACATGCTACTAGTATTTGCTATTTGTTTTTATTTATTTATTGCCTCTATTGTAGGAACAGTCATAAATGGAGTAGTGAGTAACTGCACATAAGAGCAGGGAAAGGATCACTAGAGGTCGACAAGACAAGTCGAAGTGGATAACTGTATAACTGTAGAGGAATGGACGTCTGAGGGCGTGATTGGGTGTGAAGTGGTGCAGGTGTAGTGCAGTTTCCCAAGGTTGGAATTTTAATTTGTTGCTATCTCTCATCAGGTGAAGAATAAATAAATTGAAAGTAGTTAGGTTTCATTATTTTTGAAATATTTTGTAGTATTGTTTTTTTTGAAAGATGTCACTATCTGTGAGATAATTAATTAAGAAAATAATGATAATATTAATGGGTCGGAGGGAATAATTCAGAAGGTTTTATTTTTACTTTTTATTTTCTACAAAATTTACCATCTTGAGAGAGGTTAAATGAAATTAAATAAGTATATTTAATTTTTTATATTTTGAAGAAATGTTATGGTTCAATATAAATAAGATAGCTACTTCAAGAAGGAGATCATGGTAGATGCATCTCGTATCATTCTCAATTTGAATTGATTTCTCATGTACACTCTACTTATTTTATAGCTCTTTTAATTTGGACAATGACTTGATCTTCATCTAAGCTATACAACATGTTTGAAAACACAATTTGAGGATTTTGCGAGATGTGGTCATGGTAATTTGAAGAAGAAAATTGGATAGATAACCTCTAAATTCCAAACTTTTGCATTATCTCATTTTGCAATCCAAAAAAATAAAAAAATAAAAAAAGTTGCCTCATTACCTAACTTTTAATTCCGTCTGATTTTCAATCCGAATTCAATTTTTTCAAATATGTGATGATAGGCGACCTGAAAAATCCTATATGGCAAATTCACCACCACATCCGCGTTGATCACTGCCATCTCCATCCCCTTACATTCATCTCGGCACCACGATCTTGCAAGTTTGTGTGGTTTCTCATTCTAGTTGACCGGTAAAAGGTAACATACTTTAGAAGGCTGAAAGTTGATATGGTGAAAGCGGTGGTTGGCAATAATGGAAAAAGATTGTGTAAAAAATGGTGGGCTGCAGAAAGAGAGGTAGCAGAGAGAGAGAGAGAGAGAGTGTGTGTGTGTGTGAGAGGAGAGAGAAGATAGGATTAGATTTGGTGGATTTTATATTTTATATTTTATATAATCAATATAATGGTCCCGTAACGAGTATCTGATGTATGGGGAGGGGAGGGGGGAAATACACCAGTTGCAATTTTTGCTTTCAAAATCTTTCACTGAGTTAACTACTCAGGTCAATTTGCTCAGCAACTGGAAAAATCAGTTGGAGCTGCTCTACAACTGAGATGGTGAGTTGGATCTGATCACACAGTTGGGTGCACAGCTAACTTCTTTGACTGAGGGTCAGCTGTGTAGTCCAACTGAGGTTTCAAGCAGTTTAACGATGTGGAAGTTGGTGGAAATTAAAGCTCATTACTAAAACTGAAACCTTTATGAAAATAAAAGAAGGTCAAGTTCCCAAAGTTTAGTGCACATTGTGAGAGTGCAATTTGTATGCAGTTTGTATGATGGGTCAGTTGATAAGGTAGCTGAAAGTAAAATCCTGAATGTAAATACAGAAATGTAAAAGACACAGTATTTTAACATAGTTCAGACATTGACCTCCTATGTCCACGACTTTCTTTTCGAGGAAGTAATCCACAAGATAAGCTTAGACGTGCTTATTAAACATTCTACTTATTTTGCGGGTACCAAACAACCTAACCAGTTCGATTACGGGTTCGAGCAAGACCTTACAACACTTTTGCGGGCAAGTGTACAGTCTGGGCTTAGATTGTGGGTTCTAAAGGAACCTAGTCTTAGATTGCGGGTTCAAAGGGACCTAGTGACTTTGATTGCGGGTTCAAAGTCAGACCTGAGGTTTGGGGGTTGGGGGTTTTTTCAACTATGAAATCTTCAACACAGAGAGAAGTGGATGCTTCGTCCTAAGGCTTAGAGACTCGATCTTTTGGGAGAGATGCTTAGACACTAAATTAAGCAAGAACCTATATTCTAGACTCGATCAAAGAAGTGGCTTTTTGAGAGGTTAGATGGAAGAACATGAGGAGATGTGGACTTTTTACTTCTACTGGTCTTCGACTGAGGTCTTCTTGCTGGAGAGTAGGGTAGTCTGCTGCTTCTTCTTCTCTTCACCCTGCGTGATTAAATCAGTGTCTTGCTCTTTTCTCTCTAAACTCTCCTCTGCACTCTCTCACTGAGCTTTGATGTGAAGACCTCTATTTATAAAGGGAGATCTGATTAGCCGTTGGAAAGAGCCGTTTGATCTCTGCTAAAAGCATGACATTCCACCTGCTTTACTGGTAACTTTCCTAAAATGGCAACTGTGACCTTAGCTTTATGCACATCTCTATTGTCGGTCCATTTATAGTAAGTTCTTCAGCTGACTTGTGCTTCCGAGTAGATTTGAATTTGGACTTCAACTCTTCTGCCTTTAACGTCTTCAAAGTCTTCTTTTCTTAGCTCTGTGACGTCTGACTTCGACACAACTTCTCTTTACGCTTGAGCTGCATGGGTCAGTTGAGGAATCAACTGAGTTGCTGTCCAACTAAGTTCGTGATCCAGCTAAGCATTCCGGTTCAACTGAGCTCATTCTTCAACTGAGTTCTTCACGAATTGCCTTCTTCAGTCCGACTGTATTCTTCTGCTTGAAACCTGTAAAGATAAAATTCCTACGCTCAAATAGTGAGCTCTAGCTAAGTTCAGACTGGTGACTTTCATCTACTCGGTTGGGGTCAGTTGGGTTTTTGGATAAATCAAAATATTTACTAATTTTTCCAACACAACTTAATAAAAAATAAAACAACAACGTTCCAATACCACCTAAGTTATTAGTTTTCTATGTATGTGATATCTCAAATTTAATTTCGTCGTGAACCGACGTTGATTGCAAAATCATATAGAATTAAAAGTTCGGATATTTTGAGGCAATTTTTTTTTCTAGGTTTGGAAATGAGATAATGACAAAAGTTTGAAAATTTAGAGGCCATTTATTCAAGAAAATTTTAGGCCTCATATGGCAATATAATATGTAGAGTATTTGTAAGACGAGAAATGAAAATATGAAAAAAAAATATTCAAAGACTTATCTAGACACATTGAAGATTGTGAAGAGTATCAAATTTTGCTCTTGAAAATAGTTGAAATTTCACTTTTTTTTCAACTTTTTGTGTTTCTCTTTATAATTAGAGCTTGCACCCTCTTGAGTGTATCCTTATAAAAATCTAATTGTTTTGTTTCCCTATTTCTTTTCCTATCTTTATGTATCTTCTAAATTTTCTTGACTCTTGTTATTTTATAGTATTTCAGGTACTCTTGAATGAAAATTTCATTATCACCTCTCACTAAAAAAAAAAAAGATTTTTACTTCAAATTTCAATGTAAATTTCCGGTACAGTTTTTTTTTTTTTTCAATATAATGTATGGAATATTATAATATTGCTCTTAAATTAGTTTAAAAATCGTAAAATAGAGAAAAATATTTCTTAGGAATAAGTTCTCCTATAACATTAGTAGATTTATTAAATAATCTCGAATTTGGCATTAAAACGCCTCATTAATTGAAATAGTAAATTAATGTTCCATATTTGTTGTAGTTATTATTTGATCTGTTAGTAAAACTTAATGCAACTAAAAAATATAGTTATGCTACAATTACTAACTTAAGCAGCTTATTCGAAATTATAACAAATAAATCACATTATATCATTAGATTCATACATGTTCGCCATAAGGTCAAATAAAAGTTAGAATATGTCATATGATCCTCACATGCAAAACGTATACTTGAGGGAGTAATATATATAAGTTATGGTGGAAATGATCCTTAAAGTGAGAAATAGGAATAAATTTGGATCACACATCTCAAAAAAAGGGTGGGCGCGTGAGATACGCGCGCTTTTTTTTGGACGATTTTTTCTTAAAACACGGTGCATCTAGTTACTGTGCGGTGCATTTAGATTACTGTGTGGTGCATCTGGTTACACATTGTGGTGCATGTCCAATTTTTTTTTCCAGTTCTTTTTAAAGATTTTTTTCTCGGCTCCATCTTCGCTCCAATTACTAATATAAGAATAATCGTCGGACACAATATGAATTTTTCGGCTCGCTCCGAAGCCTTCGGCTTCCCTCACTCGAATCTTGACCAAAGAAGAAGCGGCAAACCAAAAGATATTTTCGTAAAGCATAGTGCATTTCATTACATTTAGTGGTGCATCTGATTACATTGTATCGTGCATATCAGTACACGTAGTGGTGTATCTCATGAACCACAATGTGTTAGATGCACCACACTGTACAATGAGATGCACCACAACGTTAAACTAGATGCACCATACGTTGACATGAGATGCACCTAGCTTTATGGAAAAATCAAACTTTAAAAAAAATCGAAAAAAAAGAACTGAAATTTTTTCATCCAGATGCACCGCCCTTCTTAGCGAGATGCATCAGATAAGTAGCTGGGATTAATTCTCATTTCTTAGGATAAGGATCATTCTTATATGATCCTAATCCTATATATATATAGATAACCGATATACTAGTCACCTCCTGTGAGCACCGTTCGTGGGTACCACCCTCAATTAGATTGAAAATTTACATAAAAATCAAAGCTTGATTTATTGGTTCCCCCTTTAATGTCAAAGAAATGAATACATAAACAAATTGAGAATTGATTTTTATGTAATTTCAGCTTGATTTATTGTTTTCCCCTTTAATAGTGTTAATGTGGACAAATCAATGATGATGCCCACGAATAGTGCTCACAGAAGGTAAGTAGAATTTCAGCAATGTATTAATTTAGTCATTCTGGTAGGAACCAACCCTTATATAGAAACTAGGATCCAATATTAACCTTTGATTAAATCTATTTAGATTTCTAGGGTTTAATCTTAACAAGAATGACTAAATTAATATTAGCAAAATCAAACTTAAATTAATGAATCATGCTTCCTATATCATAAATCTAAACAAATTAACGATTAGGATCGGATCCTAGTTTCTACCTAAGATATAGGTTCTCATTTGATCACCCTATATATATATGAGACAAATTTTGAAATAGCCATAATGACCATTAAAATATAAAATTTGGTCTTCCTTCTTCAAAAATATAAATTTTGGTCATTTTTTTCAATTTGGGACAAAAATATCCTTAATGAAATGCGGAACGGGTCGAGTCTAATGCGGGCGGGCGCAGGTCGGTTCGGACCGGGTATGAGGCATTTGGTAAATCTGGTATACATTTAATCTTAATAGTACCAACTGTTCTAGTACATCTGGTACAAATTTAGCCTTATTAGTGTCAATTGTTCCAGATTTGGTACAATTGGGACGAATTGTCGAATTAGTTCCAAATGTTCCAAGTTATGACATGGTACTTTTGGGATGAATATTCCAATTATTCCAAGTTATACTGCTCCTATTTTGCGGCTCCGTCTTCGCTCCGATCTAATATAAGGATAATCGTCGGGGAACAATTTAGATTTCTTTGGCTCCCCTTGCTCGAATCTTGACAAAAAACGAAGCGGCAAACAGAAAAATGAAGAGGCAAACAAAAAACGAAGAGGCAAACAAAAATTTGAAAATTAAAAAAAAAAGAAAAGAAATCTGAAAATAAAAAAACAAAAAAAAAATGAAATCTGGAAAATAAGAAAAAAAACTGAACAATTAAAAAAAAACAGAAAAAAAATTACGAAAGGGAAACAAGTGTCAATAAAATGGGTTAAGGAGTAATGAATCAAAAATAGAAGAGGGAAAGGGCTATTTAGGTCCTAGCTAAGTTCAAAAAAATGGCCATAATTTATATTTATGAAGGGGGTGGACCAATATTTAAATTTAATACTCCCTCCGTCCATTTTGTATTGCCCCATTTGAGGGTGGGCACGGGATTTAAGGAATGCTGAAAAAGTGTAAAAGGTGGAGGAAAAAAGACAATAGGGGTAGTGGGATAGTGTGCACTTAATTTCTTAATTTTTGGATTAGCAAAAGCAAGAGAGAGAAAGAGTGTTGGTGGTTTTATTCCTATATTGATTTTGTGATTCCTGTTTTTTTTTATCTAACTGCTGGAATTTTTTTTTTCTCACGTCCTTTTTTTCTATTTTTATTTTGGAACCTGTTTTTTTTTTTTTTTTTGTAGCTCACATGCTTTGAGATAACTTAAAACAAACTCAAACACCTCAAAATTAAAAGCAATTGGACTATGTATTTAAATGAGAGGGAAATTCTGAAATTTGGAGCCAAAACATAAACTTTCATTCAATAAACAATTCTAAAAGTACATTTGATGATGCAAGTGATTTGATCCAAAACATGGAGGGAAATTTGAATAGCTAAAATCCAAAGGAAAACTCTCCTATAAATACACAAAGGAGCAGTCAGCATTCATTCCATCTTCACCAACCCAACACTACAAAAACTATAAATACAGAAAAATTGCAGAAATGGCAGAGGCAACGAAAGGGAGAGAGTTCAACACCGAGCAGCTGAATGCCATTGGGCAGTGGCTTCTCCAACACAGCAGGGAAGGCAAACTGGAACATGGAGCCAAAAAAGAAGCTGCAGCTAAGTTCCAGTGCAATCTGAAGACCGTATGGTCCATCTGGTCCAGGGCCAAAGCTCAACTTCAGCAGGGGGTTCCTATTAGTCTCCAAAGCAAGAAAATAGGATTAGTGAAGAAGAAAATCAAGCCATTTGATGCAGAAAAAATAAAAAACCTGTCAGTACTTCACAGAACATCATTCAGAAGTATGGCAGAACATTTAGATGTTAGTAAGAGCCAGGTTCATGTCTGGTACAAAGACAAAGAGCTGCAGGCTCACACCAATGCAGTAAAGCCCTTTCTCACTCCAGAAAACAAGTTATGCAGATTGAATTGGAGCATGAGTCAGCTAGGAAACATCATTGAGGGTGGGAAGATCAAGTTTCAGAGAATGCACAATGTAGTTCACATAGATGAGAAATGGTTTTATCTCACAAAAGCAAAGGACAGATACTACCTTGCCAAGGGTGAGAAAACACCATATAGGCAGCTTCAATCTAAGTCTCACATCTTAAAGATCATGTTCAGTTGTGCCATAGCTAGGCCAATCATAGATAAAGAGGGAACTGTCATCTTTGATGGGAAACTGGGAATATTTCCATTTATCACAGAGGAGCCTGCTCAAAGGAACAGCAAGAACAGAATCAAAGGCACAATGGAGCTCAAACCAATGCAGTCAGTTACCAGAGAAGTAGCCAAACAACAATTACTCACTGAGGTAACCAATGCAATCATGTCATAATCTGTGGCATCAGCAGGGGCATAGCATCATTTGCCCACTAAGGAATCAAGTGTAGTATCTGCATTCTTATCACACACATAAACAGGAAGCAAGCATGGTATCAGCTGGGGCATAGCCTCATTTGCCCAATAACCAATCAAGTGTAGTATCTGCATTCTTATCACACACATAAACAGGAAGCAAGCATGGCATCAGCAGGGGCATAGCCTCATTTGCCCAATAACCAATCAAGTGTAGTATCTGCATTCTTATCACACACATAAACAGGAAGCAAGCATGGCATCAGCAGGGGCATAGCCTCATTTGCCCAATCAACAATCAAGTGTAGTGTCTGCATTCTTATCATACACATACACAGGAAGCAAGATAATGCCTCATCACACACATAATCTAAATCAGGTGAAGTATCTGTATCCTTATCATACCACACTTCTCACACAAGATTTGTTTTGCAGATTGTACCAGCAATTAAAAGCAAGTGGCCAGAAACTCTAGGAAAAGAAATATGGATACAGCAAGATAATGCCAAACCACACATTAAGGACACTGATCCAGACTTTCAAGCTATTGCACACACAGATGGATTCCACATCCATCTAATAAACCAACCAGCAAACAGTCCAGACACCAACATAAATGACTTGGGGTTTTTTAGGAGCATCCAGTCACTGAAGGATAAGAAAGGTGCAGCAAATGCAGGAGAGTTGCTAAGGAATGTGGAGGAAGCATATGCAGAATACCCTCCTTGGAAGATTAACAAGATTTTCCTACAACTCCAACTGTGTTATGCAGAGATCATGAAAGTGAAGGGGTGTAATGACTACCCTATGCCTCATATGGGAAAAGACAGCATGATCAAAGATGGAGTCTTACCAGATTCCATTGAAATTGATGTACAGCTTGTGAGAGAGAGTTTGGAGTACTTAAAGTTACATGGCATGGGGGAAGACAACTTTTACAACTTAGATGAATTAACAGAGGCATTGGATAGTGTGGGGCTGGAGCACTGAAGGCATGGAAGCTCACAGTGGTAGTACTCAGCAGACTAGTTTACAGGGACAAACAAAGTGCATTTTTTTGGTTTTTGTCTTGTTTGGAATGTACACTAAACCAATGCAATCATGTAATGGTAAATGTGTTTTTGGTTTGGCTTATGCATCAAAACAGGTGAAGGCAATGTATGAATGCAGAAAATAGAATCCATTTTCAACCACCACAAACCACAAATACAGAAAAATTGCATATAAGGGCATCACCAGCCATCACCATTTCATCAAATGCAGTATGAAATGCATATAAGGGCATCACCAGCCATCACCAACCCGAAAGTTTAAGAAAGAAATCACCTCACTGTCTGAATCCGATCCGGACTCAGCACGATCCTTGCCATCACGGCAGTATCGATGGTATGGATCCAAACCATCCTCAGAGTCGGGCTCAGCCAAATGCTTGCCATCCTAGCCATCTAGCGCAACGGAGGGCTCCTCCGCCTCAACGGAGGGCACAGGTTCCGGCACCGAGGCAACGGCAGGCTCTTCCGCCACCTCGGGGAATACAGAGTCCGACACCACCTCAGAACGATTCATCTCAGGATCTTCGGTGAATGGAGAGGGCTCCCAGCCTGGTGGAATCCACAGATTCTTCTCGAACTCCGGCGAATCAGTGGGGGGAGATGGTACCCACGAGGGGGAGGGAGGGGGTGGCATCGACGAACTGGAGGGAGAGGTCGATCTCCACCCTCTCCCAGCCTTGCCGTCCTTCATCGACGCTAGGGTTCAGAGGGGTATAGTGTATTCAGACAAAGGCCGTGGCGGCGGGAAGAGAGAGTGAGAGTAGATCTAGGGTTCCAGAGAAAAGGAACGGCGGAGAGGGAGAGGGTGAGAGTAGATCTAGGGTTCCAGAGAAAAGGAACGGCGGAGAGAGAGAGGGTGAGAGTAGATCTAGGGTTTCAGAGAAAAAGAACGGCGGAGAGGGAGAGGGTGAGAGTAGATCTAGGGTTCCAGAGAGGCTGTGGCGGCAGGGTGTGGAGCGCCGTCGCGGCGGAGATGGAGAGGTTGAGGGAGAGGGAGGGTTGCAGTCGATAGGGGGAGAAGGAGAGAGGGAAGCTTCGAGATGGGAATGAGAGAGAGGGAGAGTTGCAGAGAATAGGGAGAGTGAGAGAGAGGGATGGAAATTTCGAGAGAAATGAGAGAGAGGGAGAGTTGCAGAGAATAGGGAGAGTGAGAGAGAGGGATGAAAATTTCGAGAGAAATGAGAGAGAGAGAGGGAGAGTTGCAGAGAATAGGGAGAGTGAGAGAGAGGGATGGAAATTTCGAGAGAAATGAGAGAGTGAGAGGATAGAGAGTGTGGGGGTGGTTGGGGTGGGTTAATTAGGGTGGGTAATTAGATAGGATAATTAATGGGGTAATTTGTTAAGTGTGGGAAGGGGTAGTAATAATGCAAAAGTAATGAGGGTATATGGGTCAATTTGTTGAAATGGGGTATTTCAAAGTGGACACTTTTTAGAGGTCAAACAGGGCAACTCAAAATGGACGGAGGGAGTATTTATTATGGTTATATCACATGATATTTTCTTTATATATACATGGAGTGTTTATAGTGAAAAGACTCTTTATCCTTAGAAATATGAATTAATCTCCACCATTGATTACATCTACATGGAGGGTCAAGATCTGACCTGGTCAACAAGGGTCAAATCGGGATGACTCGGGTCAAATCGTTGACTTTTTTTTCGTTTTTTTACAGTCAGGTCATATGCACCACACTTTATAATGAGATGCACAACTAAGTGTATTGAGATGCATCAGATTTTGATTTTCATTTTTTTTTTCAGTTCAATATTTTTCGTTTTTTTTTCAAGTCAAATCATATGCACCACATCGTGCATTTGCACCACATAGTGTATTTAGATGCACCACCATGTATAATGAGATGCACCACTAAGTGCATTGAGATGCACATGATTTTATTTTTTTTTACAAAATTTTTTTCCTGGCTCTGCCTTCGCTCCGATTATTAATATGAGGATAATTGTCGAGCAACAATTTAGATTTTTCGGCTCGCTCCGAGGCCTTCGGCTCCCTCGCTCCAATCTTGAACAAAAAAGAAATGAAAAAACCGATGAGACAAACGAAAAAAAGAAAAAAATAAATATGGAAATTTAAAAAAAAAACAGAAAAAAAAACCAAAAATCCGGTGCATCTCAATGCACTTAGTGGTTCATCTCATTATATAGTGTGGTGCATATGAATACACGTTGTGGTGCATATGACCTGGCCGTTGGAAAGAGTCGTTTGACCTCTGCCATAAAGCATGACACTTCACCTACTCCTCTGCAAATTTTTTCGAAATGGTAACTGCGAGCTTTGCTTTATGCATGTCTCTGCGGTCGGTCCATTTTAGAAAATTTACAGGTTGTCTTGTACTTCTGAGCATATTTGAATTTGAATTTGAGCTCTTCTTCTTCCTTTATTTTCCAAGTTTTCTTTCTTCGACTTCTGTACGTCTGACTTCAACAAAAGTGATTATCGTGCATGAACTGCATGGTTCAGCCCCTGATCAGCTGAGTGGTGGTCCGACTGACCAGCTCGAACTTGAACTGCCTATCAATCTTAAGTTGTCTTCTTCAATTTGATCGTGTAAAGATAAAATCCCTACACTCCAACAGTGAGCTCTAGCAAAAGTCGGATTGATGGCTCATCTACTTAGTTGGGGGCACTTGGGTTTTGGAATAAATCAAAAGCTTTACTAATTTTTCCAACAATTTACATATCAAGTGTTTTAATGGATGCAACAACGAGAAGGTGATTGACGACGTTTAGTCATTTTCTGTACATTTTCTACTGAAAATTTTGTTAATTTGAGTTGGTGTACTTTCAATACATTAAGTATAATTATTTGTGTAGGAGATGAAGTTCATGCATCTAATTTTCATTAATTTGGAAAAAATACTTATTTTTTCTTCTTTTTCTTTGAATAAATGAGAGATTTTTTGGTATGACAAGTTTGCTACTCTGATGAATTTTACCCAATAATTGATGAATTGGTTTCGTGCCATTGCGAAATGTTGTCTATAATACAGATTAACATAATCTAATATTATTGAAAAAATCTAGAATGTAATGCATTAATCTGAAAAATATGATGCATAAATATCGTATACCTAAAGCATATGCATTAATTGTGACAATGTATTTTTTTTTATGTGTGTTTAATATTTTATATTAATGCACCATGTAAATCGCGTTAATGCATCACAAATTGTGCCCAGAATATCAAGTAACAAATAAAAAAAAAACAAATGTGTAATGCATATTTAATTGTGATATCTTATACGAAAAGGAATATGCTATACATATTGCGTAAATCAATGATAAATGATAATGCATAACAAAAATAAACAATGTAATGCACAAATCCAAATATTGTAATGCAAAATAATGATATAATGAATGTTGTTACATGGTAAAAAAAATATGTTATGCATTAATCTAAACAATATATTGTATAAAATCATACACGTAATGCATTAATTGTGTTAGTAGGTCTTTCGCTATTATGTGCATTTATAGTTTATATTAATGCATCACGAAATCGTATTAATGCATCATAAAACTGTCTCCAAAACATCAAGTAACAAATACGAACAACAATTTACGTTGCTTTAATTGTATAAACACACATTGTTTGTTATTTATAAACTATAAATAGAATATCAAAAATATTATTTATTCTAGATTAATTAAAAAAAAATGGATGCATCAGAACGTGATATTAATACATCACTTTACACATTTTCATGCTTCTCGTTTTTGCATTGCATAAAACACGAAAATTATTATATTAACCTTACTTAATTGGAAAGATGCGGGTTTGACTAAAAATGCGGATTTGACTACTTGAGTATGAGATTAAATCATATTCATAAATCTTATAGAATATATGTCTTGAATTGGTTCCTAATTCTCATATAAATAAGAATTCTTATTTGATTCTCACGTAAATCGTATCAATGCATCATAAAACTGTCTCCAAAACATCAAGTAACAAATACGAACAACAATGTATGTTGCTTTAATTGTATAAACACACACTGTTTGTTGTTTATAAACTATAAATAGAATATCAAAAATATTATTTATTCTAGATTAATTAAAAAATGGATGCATCAGAACGTGATATTAATACATCACTTTACACTATTTCATGCTTCTCGTTTTTGCATTGCATAAAACACGAAAATTATTATATTAACCTTACTTAATTGAAAAGATGCGAGTTTGACTAAAAATGCAGATTTGACTTCTTGAGTATGAGATTAAATCATATTCATAAATCTTATAAAATGTTTTGAATTGATTCCTAATTCTCATATAAATAAGAATTCCTATTTGATCCTCTCTTTATAGAATGTATATTTTGATTTCTAAGAATTTATTGTGTGGCCAAATAATGTACTAATTGCATAGCTTCATTTTCATTATCGCCATCATCATCATATGTTTAAAAATGTCACAACCCCGATCATTGAAAATAAAATTTATTTCCCCCCAAAATGTACAATATATTTATGCCCTTTCCTACCAAATTCGATAATGATTTTTCTTTGTGACACATCAAGAAAATGATTTAACTAATTTTCCATTTTAAATACCAAATGCTTGGAACATTTTTAACTAATTCTTTCTTTTTTATTTATAGCGCCTTTTTTTAAGGTATTACATCAAGGTATGAATATTTAATCGAATAAATCACTACACTATCATATAGGTAAGACCTCTACGCTACGCAGAGGTGAGACCACTACACCACGAAATAAGGTGAGAAATCTACACCGCGCTTAGACGGGATTGCATTAAGAAGAGACTTGTGGTGCTTGAGCTAGCCAATTAAGTTAGACCTCATCGGCTTTTTATACCTAGTTTTTTATTCAATGAATAATAATCCTCACATATTTGCATGCAGCATTCTTTTATTAATTTCTATACATTTTCCTTTCCAGTTTTGAAAGTTTTCTTAAAAGACAATTTGTTCCTGGACTCTACGCTTTCTTTATTTTTTATTTTTTTCTATTTACATTTTCCGCTTTGACGTAACTTATAAATCCTTTTGCACTTGTGTGCGTGGTTGTGTTTCTATAGAGAAAACAACCCCGTGTGTGTGTGTGTGTTTTTCTTTTCAAGAAATTGTGTTTTTTTTTTTGTTTTTTTAATTATTATTATTAGATGATCGATGCATATATAAAGTTATACTCATTCACAACAAAAATGACTATATATATTCAACACATTATTGTGTCAACCAATAAGTAGAGCTACTCGACCATTTTCTTTACTTATAACTAAACATACTTGATGTATATTAAGAATCAAATTTACTTTGAGAACATTCAAGCCGTGAAGACATTTTGACTAGAGTTCATGATCAAATTCGATTGCTCTCCTTCCCCCAATTCAAACAAAGAAAAACGAAAATATAATTTATCCATTATTATTTATTTAATTGTATGTTTAAGGCACTTTATTATAGTTATGTATTTGACCATTGATGATTTGCTGTGGGGGTTGCTTAGTTAGCTTAATTACCTTTTTCATGATAAAAGTAATTAAAGAAAAAATTTCGAGCTACGATTTTTCTTAATCAATTATTACACATTTAAACTTACCATCGAAGTTAAATAAGAACACATATATAACAAAATAAAAATTAAGTTTCACGACTAGTCATTAAACAAGGAAATTGTATAAAGATATTAAAGTTTAGCGGCAAAATTGAACAACATCATGAAATACACTACAACCTCATGATTCGTAAGTGCTATATAGTACTATATTTTTGTTACTAAAATTGATTTTCATAGCTATTTAATTACATATGCTACTCATTATGAGTGCGTTATAAGTAGCTCGACAAATATTGACAAGATACGAACTTATGCGTAATTATTATCACTTAATTAAATTCAAGATAACTTAAATGTGATGGGATGCAACATGCGTTTAATTCAATATTTATCGCGACGAAAATGATGCACGTATGCAACTCCCCCAAAAATCAATATCTTGTAACTCTGTACAAATCAAATAAATTGACAAATTAGTACAACATTATTATGAGATTTAAATCAATGCATGTATTGTCAAATGTCACGTTTAATTAGACATAAATGTATGCAGTTATTCTCTTTATACAGCGCCCTTCGCTATTTATTTTCTTTTTAGAGATACCTTAAAATTTAATCTACTCCTATGCAAAAGCAGCACCAGAATTTGCTTAGAAACCACTTGATTACTTCACCCTCTCTCTCTCTCTCTCTCTCTCTCTCTCATATGACTTGAGTTTAAAGTATGATTTCTGTTAAATCCCTTTAAATCATAGTTCACTCAGACATGTTACTTCAGCACATGAATTCTGAGACATAAAGCTTGCTGTCACTGTTGGAGGCTCGACTCGATAAAAGCTCGTTCCATTTTCGTTTCTCCCATGAAACAGATGGGGCGCAATTCTTGCTGTGTGAAGCAGAAGCTGAGGAAAGGGTTATGGTCGCCGGAAGAAGATGAAAAACTGTATAATTACATAACAAGATTCGGCGTCGGTTGCTGGAGCTCTGTCCCTAAATTAGCAGGTTTTTTTATTTTTATTGTATCATCTTCTTCGCATTTCAAGATTTTATATTAGTAGATATTTATAATTAAATTAATTGAATTATTCATGCAGGACTGCAAAGATGTGGGAAAAGCTGCAGATTAAGATGGATTAATTACTTGAGGCCTGATCTCAAAAGAGGAATGTTTTCACCACAAGAGGAAGATCTCATCATTAATCTCCACGAAGCTTTAGGCAACAGGTTTTGTTTTTACATATATATATTTTTTTTCTTTTCAAAATTCATTGATAAAAAAATGGATGAATTTGTTGCAGATGGGCTCAAATTGCAGCGCAATTGCCAGGAAGAACAGACAATGAGATCAAGAATTTTTGGAACTCGAGCCTAAAGAAGAAGCTGTTGAAGCAAGGAGTTGATCCAAACACGCACAAACCGATAGATTCACACATAGTGATCAAAGATGAGAGAGAGAGGGATGAGGGAGAGAGTTCATCGTCGTCACTGCAGATTCTGCAGCAAGATCAAATGTACAATCTTAGCAGCATGATGTGCAACAATGGAGGAGGGAAAATAAGAGAGAATTTCTCAGACAAGCAAGTCTATGATCCTATATTCTTGTCTGAATTCCAAGCAAGTGTTGATCCTGATGGCTTCCAATCCAACTTTCTCTCTCATCCTTATGAGAGAGAGAATAATACTCCCATCATTAATCCCATTTGCGGATTCAACTCAATGCCGAATCTAACCAACTTTGATCACCAAAACTTGGCCAAATTTGTGATGAATGAAGCTAAAGAAAGCTCGAGTTTGAACTTCCACCAATCAGTGATGACGAACAACAACAATGGCAATGGCAATGGCGGAGGAGCGTATGCGTGGGACGACGAAACCAAGCTGGATTCAGTGTTTCAGTTCCAGTTCAGTGGGATTCAAATTGAAGAAAGGAATAATGATCAGAAGCAGATTATTTCAGATGATTTTGCTGCGTATAATCCGTTGAATATGAGTGTGTTTGATCATAGTATATGATCATGAACTGTACAGATATATAAAATACAGAACACTAGTAGTATAGAAGAATTTCATGATTTTTAAGCAATTAGATTCCTATGTTGATTTGCTTGAGGATTGATGGGTAAAAAGTGATGTTTCAACAGGTTATGTGAAAAAAAATGAAGAAAAAAAAAAAGGTGATTTCTTGTTGTGGTCCAAATCAATTATTACAAAACCATGATGTTAACATCCAACGGTTGTTGATCTGATAAAAATCTGCTCTTATTCTAATTTCTTAGTAAAAGTCCCACAGAAATGCTTCGGCCTTTTTTTTTTTATTTGTGCTGTTATGGGGCTGCATGTCACTGCTTTATATTATTGTCTAGTAAGTACGTGTTCTGTCAGCATCTCTCGTTCCACGCATTTCAGTCTCGTATTTTATTTCATCTTCTCAAACTATCTATCTTGTTTTGATCGAGTTATATATTTATATAGAAGTGGAAATTAGTGCGATGATGGAGATTTTATTGTGCCTAAGGTAATTAATCCTGAGCCAAGTTAGTTTTAACTTATAGTAAGAAACATTTTTTGAATTTTAATTCACTTGGATATTTGAGGAAAATTTTTAAATTTCTACCTAAATTTTTTAGCATCAAATAATAATACTACGAGTTGAAAAAAGTGAAAAATAAAAAAATTGTGTTCATTTAAAGACCTTTCTTCATGTAATTTATAAATCTGAATTCAGCTAATTATGAAGGGGACTATTTAGTCTTAATGCTGCATTAACTCAAAATTAACACTTAAATAGTAAAAAAATAATGAGGCTGCCTTCGATCAATTTTCACACCACCGATTAAGCCAGAAAGGAAACGTTGGAAATTTTGAGTCTTAATTAATTTATTGGACTTTTGAGGTTATACACATTTCGAAACGAAACTTGTTTGTGAAGACTAATAAATCTGATATACCCCACATTTGAAATAAAATATACTATTTCACAGTGCTGTTTGAAGCTCAACTTAATAGAACATTAAAATTTGAATGAATTTAAATCGAAAGACGTGGTTTTCTTTACGGAAGCATGTCTATATGTTCTGAAAGTAAAGGTGCTAAATTAAGTTCATTTATATGCATGGCCATTATCATTTATTTCCTTGCAATTAATTTTTTGATTAGTAGTTGGTTGATGATTGTATTTAATTAGACTATAACATCTCAATCTATTTAGTAGTAACATTTAGTAGAAGTATGATGCAGCCTTCAATATGTCTATATTAGTATTAGTTTAATATAAATTGACATAATATAAAAAAAATAACAAAATTCAAACGAACCATCCATGAAACATGGATTGTCCAAAAAAAAAAGTAACGTCTATTTCAAAGTGTACGGATGATATACAACATAAGGTGAGAAATATTAACTTTTCAAAGGGGAGATGTGATCATTTCTATTTTTGTAATTAACTATTTTTCTATAGGTGTGGTCAGCCACAGTATGCCCGAATAGAATATTATATTATAAAATAGAATTTATTCATTCGAATTTTTCCTATATTGATAAATATAAAAAGCAGAAAATCGAGCTAAAAATCTGGAAAACCAATTGAGTGAAATTGAACTTTGTATTAGCCTATTAGCAATCAACACACACAACCAGCCGTAGTTGCACTTGCACACGTTTGAATGGATTGAGTTGAGCCCCCTTTGTCGATTATAGCAAATAAGAAAGTCCTTTTTGTCTAATTTAGGTTGTAGTATTTGGTCCTCACATCAAGAAAAAATTTAAAATCCTACTGAAAAAACAAATCGCCAAAACCGAAAACTGAAGTGGGAAAAACAAAGGAGAAAGAGCCCTTTCAACTAATTTCTTTATCAATTGAAAGATACACTACTTAGGACCAGTGGTCTCACCTAAGAGAGAGAGACTGAACACCAATTAAATTTAATAAAAAAATTTATATCCTTTTATTTTTGTTTTTGTTTTTGTTTTTGTTTTTATCATCATATAAATTAGTCGAATAGTTTTATTCTCAAATAAGATGTTTGGATGAAGTACAATCATAGAGCTAATAGCTGGCCATGCAAGTGAGAAATTATTACAGGGGCGAAACCAATACTGGCATGTATGGACCCCCAAAATTTTTATATATATTTAATTATTTGATTTTTTATTTTTAGAGGAAATTTGTTAAATCTACGCACCACACATTTGAAAAATGAAAATTGCACACATTTTCCTAAAGAAATGAATAATACTCATGTTATTTTTTTCGGCTCCGTCACTTATCGATTATCATTAGCTTTCCGATTGAGATCTTAATATAGTTTAGATTTACAAGGCTAAATTCAATTTGATTATTATTGTATTACGATACTTAATTACTAAGTACATGTTTCTTACACATCTCTTACACATGTGTAAGAAATTTGTAAGAAAACATAAATCATTGCTAAATATTATAATAAAATTTTTACAAAATGTGCATTTCATATTTAAAAAAGAAGGGGTGTGTATTTTGCATTTTGTAAATAGCATAATGAGTATATTTATGGATTTAGACTTTTTATATAACATCATATACTGATTTTTTTTTTTTTCCTTCTTCTTTTCTTATTATAATTCGTACAACCTAGAATCATCGTTCAACTGCATTGCTTCTTTTTATTTTGACCTTGATTATTGTAATATTATATTATATTAAAATCTGATACATAAGGAAGACAAATTTAATTGTTAATTATTTAATTAACACAAAATCATGAAAGTTAACTAAATAGTTCTTGGATAATTATTAAAGAAAATGTTATGCAGGACTTTAAAAATTAAAAATAAAAATAGAGAAAAATGCTGTTAATTAATTTTGAATTTTTTATATAATTTAAATTATACATATGTACTGTTTTTATAAAATACTAAAACTTATTTAATTTGAGAATTTTACTTATATAATTTCTTAAATTAACATTTAGTTAAGCCCCCGAGAGTGGCGGGAGCCAGAAAGATAGCTCTTCTAGCAAGCATTCGAATAAATATCTGCTGCCATCAAATCATCAGAAAATGATATTTCTATTTATTGCATGAGAAATTAAAAAATTGAAGAAAAAATTAAAAAATTTGCATTGTGAACGAACAAAAGACTAATTGGATAATTTGACATCGTTGTTCTACAGAATTTCAAAATAAGACACACACTCGGGAACGTTAGGAGTCGGTCAGTCACACTAGGAATTAAATCAAACAAATATAAAACACGGTTTTAAAACCTCGATAATTTCCAAACACCACATGAAAACAATCAAATTTCCACGACTCAAACAGCTAGCGCGCGCGCGCGCGAGAGAGAGAGAGAGAGAGAGAGAGAGAGAGAGAGAGAGAGAGAGAGAGAGAGTCGGTTACATGAACTGAATTCATCAGTCAAAATCTGACTCGAGTAACAAAGACGTTGGCAGAAGCAATCCTCCCTCCTCTCACCAATTTCGGAGGCACTTTAAAATGGCCTCACAAATTAAGACAACTATCGCTATCTCCAATCTTAAGAGTCCAATAATATAGACACCACACGAGTATAGATCAAACCCAGATGATTAGACCCATGCTACAAATCAACGTCTCAAATCAAGTACAAAATGTCTGCACGCGGCTCACTGTCGGCAGGGTTGAACTCGACATCTCTTGCAAGTAAACACAATTAAATCCGAAAAATAATGCAATTTTGGTACCACAAAAAAGAAGAGATCACTAGGAATATGCATTTTCATGTCGAAGCCATGAGTTTCGAGTTTTCAATTCATAACAGTCTAACAGCAAATACGATAAAGCAATACTGTCTCAAACAAACTAGCAACCGGTAGTAAAGCAGCAAAGAAATGAGTGTACTAAACTGGAATCCACGTATGTACAGGCACTACGGTTTCTTCAGATCTTTGACATGAGAATTGGTGAACTTGCCTTAGCAACGGCGTTGTCTTTTACATCATTGTCCTTTGGATCCATCTCGCAGGCACTGGGTGGCACATCCACTGCAGGAGAGCAGTTGAAGAATCCATGCGGCTGCACCAAAACGCGACACAGGTAATAAATAATTCACAGCTCGTAAATAGAAATCATCAAACAGGTATGTATAATAAATTTAATATACCGCAAGAATGTCCAATATTTAACCAATGATTAGTATTTAACAATTATCTAATCGACACTATTCTAGTGATTGCTCAAGTCATATTGTTGATGGAAACATCAAAACTTGAAGGAAGCTTCTGTCAGCACTCATCAACAAAGGTTGAAGCAACTGAGCCAATTATATGACTTAACATCTAAGGCACTTTTTATAATATTATACAACATATTATCCTTTACTAGTATCAAAAGAAAGATTTGGAAGAAAATTCACACTCTGAAAACTCCATTTCTAACAAACTGGGGAAGATCTAAGGTTTTATAAAGACAAAATAAACTACAAAAATTGTTCCAGAAGTACAATTTTAGTAAAAGATGGGAAGTACATTCGCAACAGATGAGAAAGTAAACATTCAGAAAACATACTTGCAGCACAAAACCAATGTGCTCAACAGGCATAACAGGCCAGTCTTCCAGTCGAGGAACATGCGTAATGCCAAAAATGTACCTATATGAATAAAAATAAGCAAAAATGCCATAAGACCGTAAGAGATGAAATATTTCACTGCACATCTTAAAAATAATTATAATTATAAAAAACGCAGGAAACAGACCAGAGAACAATATCAGTTTCCTCCAAAGGCCGATTCTGCTTTACCCATGAAGCCAGTCCTTCACCAGCACGTGGATTTTGGTTAGGAAACTCTCCTCCGGGGAAATCCTCTCCACGTGCATATTGGGTAACCCAAAGATTATGCTTCAAAAATGCAGCTCTTCTCAGAAATTTAGCCTCAGGACCAGCCAATGGAAGACAATTTGAACCAGGCACCAGTTTGTAGCCTGTCAGTTGTCCACTACGATTCACGGTTCTCGTGTTTCTTATCTGGATGGAACAATAAACCCAATGACTTCATCAGACAGAATTAAATCGAAGTCACCTTTGAATACTCATGAGACGCTAAAGAGTCTGAATCGCAAAAGAACAAACAAAAGAATCTTCCAGTCCTTGAGAAGGAGAGAACTATCAACAACCATAACATGATTTTCTACCAATAAAAAAGTTTTCTAGATCAGTTATACAACCAGATAGAGGAGAAAGATATCTCCCTCACTAAATAAGCGCAAACACGCATAACTTATTTTGGTGGATAAGGTAAAGGTATTTCAGATGTGCAAAACATGAAATATGAAAGGATGCTTACAATCCAATGGCGGGCAGATAATGGATCACAATCACGCATTGCCTCTAGTTCGGATCTAAGGACAGTTTCCTCAGCATAAAATGCATTATTGTGAACATTGTCCTTTCCAGGTTCTTCAACTCTGACATTCACTTCAACAACCTGAAGAGAATAGGATTAGTAGCACAACAGAAAAGTTAAAGCTTGTTCATTTATCTTGGAATGGAAGCACATCAATCCACAACGTTTCTATAATGGACTCTAGCTGTAATTTATAACTAAAATACAGCAAATATAACTAATTATGGGTCAGATACCTGATTGTGTGCTTCTCCGGGTTTACAGTCCACAGCCATATCCATACGAGCAACAAAGAAATGTTGATGAACTGGAGCATATAATCCGGGTGCAATGGTTGTTCCATATTTTCTAAATTCACCAGGTTGCAGAGCCCCTAAACTGAGAATTCCAGTAAGTTTAACTTCAGCTTCAATCTTCCCATCCTGGCATGGAGAACATACTGCTGTGAGACTACCATAACTTATCTGTTAGCAAAGCATGCAGTTTAGCTTCATCACGTTTGACAAAAATTTTGGTCGATGGTATTTTTCAACATTTTCAATGTTCTATATTGCTAAAACTAATACTGAGTTCCAGAGAAATAATTAAATAAATAAAGACTCAAAAGTTGGCATCTGGAACGTCATGTTATTAGAGTCTACTCCAATTTTCATCTTCTATTATCCTATATGGAGGTAAGTCCAGGCAAAATGCTGTTGGGAATGCGTTCGACATGCCTGATAAAAGTGCCAATAGAATCCATACTCGTAGTTAGCCACAGTGCAGAAAAAAGAAACAGTAAGACGCCTTGATCTTCGGACTTCAGCAATGCCAGTTCTCCAATCTTGATGCTTCCATAGGACTCCATGATCTTCTTCATGCAAGCATACACAGTTTTCAATAGTTTCAACTCCTCCAGTAAAGTTTGTAAAATGAGCATCAAAGTACTTTATATATCCCAAGCAATCACATCCCTGAACAGAAAAAGAGATTTGGACTTTTCATACTGAAATGAAGTTTTTAATGAACTTAGCAAAATGGATATAAATTTCCAAAAAAGACTAGAAACCTTCTTTAGAGAATGGGCATTCTTGCCCAGACCATCTTCCCCAGCATCAAATGCATTTTTCCTGTAATGAGGGTCATTAGGATCGCCATAGGGCACAACCATCTCCACAAAACTCAACCTATGCGCTATAGGTCTCCTTCCTCGGCTACCATCAATATAGGCAACAGAATGAATGACCAGACCCTCCCTCGGAGTGAAACCAATGCGAAAGTTCCACTGTTATCCAAAATTTCAAAAGTGATTTTGACTAAACTCGGGCTGATTATGTGCATGTGTGAGTGTGTACAGTCAGTAATAAAGAGAGAAAACCTTCTGCCATTCTACATAGTGCCCATTGATACGGAAACTTGGACCTTCAGGTTGAACAATTTGAAGAGGTTTCACATCACTTCTATCTACTCCTCCCCGTGTTTCACCAGGAGTATAATTTCTCAATGGATCAGCTGGTGGCAAAGGAACAAGCTTGCGATCTTCAAACTCGATTACCACCATATTTTGCATATCAACAAGCACATGAATTCCCTCAACAGGCCGCGCATAACCATTTTCCAGTGGGCAGTCACTCTCTGTCCGGCAAAATACAAGTGGTTTTGCAAGTCTACGACTAGGAGCATCAGTCTCACTGTGGTATCCAACACACCTGCGGTAGTAATTTGACACCAAAAAGACCACTAAATGAGTATAGTAACAAGGTTGCACCCAGAGCATATTATCATCTGTATATACTAACCATGGATCAACCATGACAAGGTCCATATCATGAATGCCCCTCTTCTTCATTGCCTCTATAAATGGAGGGTAATCTTTCACAACCGCTTCACATTCAGCATATTCTGCAGCATCCTACAGATGAAAAAAAGGAAAGGCAAAAAGAAAGAAAAAGGAAATTATGCTAATGAAATGGACTTGCATTGTGCCAGATAGAAGACAAAAGCCCAAAATGATCCACATAGCACAAGCATAGATAAATTAATCAGTAGTGGGCCAACTGGCATTACTTTTCTCATGAAAACACAAAACATACCATTTTTGCTCAATATATAAAGGATGCCAAATTATAAAAATAATATTTATGTAGTATTCCCCGCATCTAAAAGATTATCATAAATGATATAGATATGCCCACAAGGTCCAGAGCCATATGATAAACCAAATACACTGAAAGAACATCAATTTAGTAAGATACCATTGGGGGCTGAACATCTGGGACAATCGAAGAGGAAATGACTTTTCCTCGATGGTGTCCCCCTCGTGTAGTTGCATGTACTTCTGTCAACTCAACGATCCACAAACTAGTCTCATTGGACTTCTTATTGTAAACAACCAGTCTGGCTCGTCTTGGTGGGAGCTTACTAGGAATTGAAGGCCCTCCTTTGGTTCTAACCAACAATGATGGTTGAAAAGGAGGAAAGAAATAAGCATCCGCCAGTGCAACTACATGCTTTTCTGGTTCCAACAGAACGACTTCAACGAACCTCATGCTATCTCTAACCTAAAAAACAAAGAAAAAGTCAGCAGAATACCAAAATTACAATTTCAGCTATCAAGTCACTTGAGATTATAATTGTATAAAAATAATATCAATGAATAGTAATTTTGAACCTCAGGGGTGGCCCCAGCTGCTCTGACAGTTGCCACAGCCACAGAGATTTCAGTAGCTGATAAAGAATCTAAAGGATGTTTTGTTTGAGCCCTAGTCATGATTGGGATCCCTGAATAAGCAAAGCATTGATAAATAATCAAGCCTTCTGAGCAAATTCTATTCACAACACTCGTTCATTAGGGATTTTACATCATTAATTTTTCTCCAATCAACAAAATGGAAAGATTAGCTCTGCAAAGTTCACAGAGATAACATATATTCTACACATATGTATACAACAAATTATAGGTGACAGTGGTGGAATAAGAGCATAAGCAAGTAAATAACAGAAGCAAAGTATTATTGCACAGGTAACTAACTACCCACTGATCCAACAAGAAAAAGGGGTCAACCTGCAGTCCCTCAGGGAAATCCTTGTTGACCATGTTAACCTTAACTCCAAGTCGAAAAATAAGACTTGAGAAAAAGAAACAGAGTAACTGAGCTTAAATAAGCACATATTTCTCCATCAAAAATTTAGCGTGACTTCAACAATTTCAGAATACGCATTTTTGTTGAGGTCAATAAACCGATTACAGCTACTGCCTTCAATGAGAATGGTAAAGTTGACAATATGACTTTTGGTCGTAGTGATGAGTTTCTGCAAGACTGTCCTGTAATTCCCTTTACTTTATAATGAATATCAGTATAAACCACATTATAGGGCGACATTAGACCTTAAATTATTAATCCACCAAGTGACAGACTCCAAAACCACCAAAGAAGCAGCGTCCACTTAATAAAATACTACTCAGTTAGTGTTGATATTTACTTCAACAAACAACCTTGAATAAGGAATTTGTAGTTCTCACTCAGTCACTAACTCCAGATCACATAAAAACTTTACATTCAAAGAATGGACTTTCTGCTCTGTTCTTTCTATTATGTGTTGTTTCTCCAAAGTTCACTGACTGTACAGAATACGGAAAAAAAATCAGTTCGAAACGCATAATCAACATCGAGGGAAAATCTCGTTAATTGTTTTTTAACGAATCTTGAGACAAACATAATCAACGGACCAAATCATCCACAAAAACCACAAACATGAAAATAAAGCGGTAAAATTCAATAGCATGCCAGACAGATATATTCAGAGACACTAAACGTCCGATCAATCGCTTAATAGAATCAAATCCACAATACGATTAGAAGACAAAGAAGAGAAGTCAAGATCTCGATCAATGCACACCACATGCACATATTCCAACATAAACCAAACGCAATACATCGCTAGAATTAAAATATGTAAAAAATTCTCACATATGAAGGATAAAGAGAAGAGAAATTAAGGCGAAAACAGAAAATATATAATCGCATTTCGCAAACAAAAGTGAGAGCGGTTACGACCTTTAGCTGTGGCATTTGAAGAAGGCTCCGGCCTAATCAAGGTCGCCACGGTGGTGGAGGCCGCCTTCTTCGTCTGATCTTCGGGTGCGGGAGATGCGGTCCAATCAGCAGCAGCTGTGGCGGATGCAGACTCACGCCGGACTACGGTGGCTGAATCGGGGACGCCAGCTGGACCGCCGCTGCAACAGGCGGCCGTCTTCGGAGCAGTAAGCGTCGCCTTTTTCGGAGTTGTGGCCATTGCAACTGGTTCGCAATCTCACCGAATCCACCGCAATGAGTGTCGCAATCTACTGACATACAGCAAGCACTCGAACTCCTTCACTCCACCGCCACCGCCACCGCCACCACCACAATTTATAGATGCAGATTATTGTATGTAATAGGTTTTCTGTAATGTGAAAAACAGTGAACTGAAGGTGAAAGCTAGGGATTCTCTCTATGATCAACAATTTTTGTGTATCTATCTGTATCTATACAGTTTCTTATTAATGCAGGGGGGAGGGAGAGAGAGAGAGAGAGAGAGAGAGAGAGAGAGAGCGCGATGATCCCTACAGTGACACACGTGATGGGGGGCTTTAAAAAGGAGAAATTTCGTAAAAAAGATTTTCGAGGAAAAGGATTTGCATTTATTTTTAACCTTTTTATTAGATAAGTAGGGAGAAAGGAAGAGTGATAGGCGCATTAGCTTTTAGATATACCACCAAATAGCTAGATTTTGCTTGATAAGGCCATCTTTATTGGATTTTCATTTTTCTTTTTTCTTCTTTTTGTTGTTTTTCTTTGTGACTGCTCCCCTGCCCTCCAATAATGCTTTAAATAAAATTTACTTACATTTAATCAATATTGCTCCCTCCTTTAACAAAATAATATCTTGTTTCATTCCTTATTTGTATTCACCAAATGATATCTTGTTTCATTATTTTTACCAATATATCTTCGTTACTTTATTAAAATCACTACCATTTGCTATTGATGACCCACCTCACATTAACTTTATTTCTATTTTTATGTCATCCCAATAACTTTATTCCTACTTTTTGATCAATACCACCTCTTTTTTTGTTATTGCACTATTTTTTTGTCATTATCTCACTACCCTTACTTTCTAATTTTTACCCACTCAAAATAACTTTATTAACTTTCTTAATCTCTTTGCCGGACACGCAATGAGGCATCATTTTGTGAACGGAGGGAGTATTAGTATACTTTATTCATAATTTTATAAAATTTACACGAAATGATGTCATGTTTTATCACTTATTTGTGTTCACCAAATGATGTCTTGTTTCATTATTTTTACCAATATACCCTTGTTACTTATTGTTAAATTGTGTCTCACATTGGTTGGAGATAGTGGCATGAGTCACTTTATATGGTGAGGTAACCCTCTCTCTTATAAGGCCTTTTAAGGGAGGAATGAACCCAATATTCCATTTCTAATATGATATTAGAGCTAGCCCAATCAAATGATGAGCGCCACCCTATATCGTTGTCAACAGATGGCGTTGGTTGTCCATGTTGCGCGTGAGGGGGCGTGTTTGTTAAATTGTGTCCCACATTGGTTGGAGATAGTGGCATGAGTAGGGATGGCAATGAGTCAGGTTTTCGTGGGTACCCGCACTTCCCAAATCCTGATGGAACGAGTTTGAGAAATATTAAATGGTTTTGGGACGGGTTTGGGTCGAAACATGCAAACCCGTCACGGGTTTGAGTCGGGTTTGGGCAATTACCTCCGAGTACCCGCTACCCAAACTCATTTATATATATAAGATAAAAGATATTATTATATGTATTTAAGATTTTGTAAGTCCGTAGTACTTTGCTTTGAGATTGATTTTAGTGAAATATTCTGCTGATGTTTATGTTTTAATCATATTTATAATATTTTATTATTTGATGTTTACTTTTTAGTATTCGAGTTTTTAGCGGATAATAAACGGATATTATCCAATGGGTTCGGGTCGAGTATGAGTTTTAAAAATATTTTTTAATCGGATTTGGGACGGGTTTGGGTGATGTAAACTTTCATGGGTTTGAATTTGGGAAATGCTTAATGGGTGGGTACCCGACCCATTGTCATCCCTAGATATGAGCCACTTTATATGGTGAGGTAACCCTCTCCCTTATAAAGCCTTTTAAGGGAATAATGGGTCCAATATTTCATTTCTAATACTTATCAAATTTTTGTTTTATTTTAATCGTTAATGAATAGTTTTTAATTGTTCGATTTCATATAATAATCAATAATGAAAAGGATAATTACTCACTTCTTTATTTATAATTCAAAGTCGGATGGAGATCATGGAGTACGTATTTATTATATCTGTATGTAATGTCTTAACGTGGATACTCAATCAAAGTTAAACTGTGTAATTAATTACAATTAATTGGATATTTATAATCAAAATATTTCAAAAATTCAGATTACAAAATGTGAAAATGAAAGTTTTATTTTATGGTTTCGTAATTCAAACGAGTCTGTACTCTGTATGTATTGTTCTGATTGGATAAATGATTAATACTAATGAATGACAGAGGAGCAAGGAAGAGTTCTTACACAATAAATGAATTGTTTAATTTCCACGTTTGACAGTGATGGCTGATTTTTTTTTTCTCGGTGAAGAGAAAACTTCATTAGTCTAAGAAAACTTCATTAGTCTAAGACTATCCGCAATGCGGGCTTGAGTGCCGGTCTCGAAGGGGGGCTCGAGACGGCGCGAGCTCGAGACCCCCGCATTGCAAGCCCCGCAAGCTCGAGACAGACTAGAAGTCAGCGCGTGATTTGCACGCACCATTAATTCCGAATAAAAAAAAATTAAGACGCATGTTTTACACACGCCTAATAGAAAAAAAAATTAAAATTTCGAATGTTGCAGCTTCAACAGCTAAATGCCGATTTTAATTATTATTATTATTATTCTATTCTTCTCTTCCACTATAAATTCAACTTCATCCCTCATTCATCCCACAAAAAAAATACAACATCTTTCTCTCTCAAATTTGTTGGAAATGGTTTAAATATTAACCATTATTGAGGATAAATATTGTTGATTAAATACTTATTATTTAATTAAAATATTTATTGGATGTTAATCTACGCCGTGAGTAGATGAACGTGGCATATTTAATATCTCTAAACCGATTTCTGGTGAGTGAGATATTGTATGCTAAAGGTTGGATGTTGAAGTAGTAATTAACATGTTATTAATTATAATAAATGTTAGTTGTCCCACATCGGTTATATGTGGATGATTTGACTAGTATTTAAGGCTATGTCTGTATGGGCTTAATAACTTGTTGGGTTGGTGTGTATGGGTGCCTACGCGCGCGCACACACGCGCGCGCCGCCGACGCCGCCGCCGCCGCCGTCCGTCCGAGCTCGGGCCTGGGACTTGGATCTTGGCAATTGGCAATTGGCAATTGGTGCTTTGGGCTGGTGTTTGGGCCTTATCTTTTTGGACCAACTTTACAAGCCCAATTCGATTAATTGTTGAGCCCAATCCGGAAGCCCAGTGTATGAAAAGCCCATCGGCAGAGAGACTCTTGGCTGCTGTAACCGCCGGAGACTCTTCACATCCGGCAACCTTTGGTGTCTGAAACCGCCGGCCATCATGGCTGAATTGATGGCGACGAGTCCCTTCACTTGATCGAGAGCTGCTATATATAGGAGCATCCTCATTTGCAGAAGACACTCATTCCAAGCAATCTGCACTCCTCTATAGCATTTCATAGCATATCATACACTAGTTCAGTCTTCGTTCTTGTTCAGTTCGCCGGAGCTCGGTTCTGTTTGTGGTGCTACTACAACCGAGACGTCAAGATCGTTTTAACCTTTGGGGACGAGCCGCCTTACCGTGAGCACTACCGGGGCGTATTCTCGTCTTGCGGGCAGAAGTTTTACTTCGGACGATCTTTGGTTTATTCTAAACTTAGTTCTTCAGTTTCATTGTAATACTTATAAGTTTGTTCGTGTTCAAGTAAATCAATAAAGAAGTATTGTCCATTGTTATATACACGAGCAAGTACCTGATTCCTAACAATCGCAAGACGAGAATATAGCAAAGTTACTTGTTCGTGTGCTTCCTCAAAACTGAAGTTCACCTGAATCACTGCTGGAAAAATGTCTACCAATTCGAGCACCGGCGCTTTCACTCTTTCTTCCACCATGTCTGGAACCATTGGCTTCTCGAGCTCAACTATGGCTCCTGTTCAACCTGCTGCTCGGCTAATGCCTATCGCCGAGAAACCTCCCAGTTTTTCGGGAACTGATTTCAAAAGATGGTCCCAAAAGATGATGTTTTACATCACCACAATGGGGCTTGCTAGCTTCCTGCGTGACGAAAGACCTCCTGTCCCAGCCGAGGACGAGGCAAATGTGCAAGTTCGTATTGACTACGATACTTGGGTGCATTCTGACTATCTGTGTCGGAATATGTTGTTGAACGGGCTTGATGATGGCCTGTTCAATGTGTTCAACATCTAGGAGACCGCCAAAGAAATTTGGGATGCTCTTGAGTTGAAGTACCGTGTTAATCCTGCTAGCACGAAGAAGTTCGTAGTGACGAGGCTCACCGAATTCCAAATGGTGGATAGTCGTCCTATGATGCCCCAAGTACAAGAGTTCCAAACTCTTATACACGATGTTCATTCCGAGGGGATGCCTCTTCCCGAGGCGTATACTGTGGCGCTCTTGGTTGACAAGTTTCCGCCAAGTTGGAAGGAGTTCAAGGGATATCTTAAGCACAAGCGAAAGGAGATGACCCTTGAGACGTTGGTGGCTAAGCTTCAAACCGAAGCTCAAGTCCATGATCAAGACATGAAGGCCAAGGCTCCAATGGAGGCTAAGGCAAACTTGACCGATGGTAGGGGCAGACCTTCCAAGAAGCGTCCTTACCCTGCCAAAGGCAAAGGAAAAGAAGTGGCACCTCCGACTAAGTTCACCGGAACGTGCTACAATTGTGATAAGCCCGGACATATGGCGAAGAACTGCCGTCTGCCGAAAAAGAAGGGAAAGAACAAGGTCAACCATGTCCAAAAGGACTTCGACACTTGGGACAAAGACGACCTTGTTGCCATGATCACCGAGGTAAACCATGTCTCGGACCCTAATCCTGTTACTTGGTTTCTTGACACAGGTGCGACCGTTCATATCTGCATGAATCGGGACTTGTTCTATACCTACAAGGAAGTTCAAGACCGTTTTGTCACCGAGGCGAGTGACCGTACCTCACCTGTTCTTGGAGTTGGGACTGTTGTACTCCAATTCACTTCCGGTGTGGAGATAACTTTGAAGGATGTGCTGCATGCTCCGGCAATCCGCAAGAATTTGGTGTCAGGCGTCAAACTAGTTAGGGCTAAGTTTGATATAGATCTTCGTAGTGATTTTATAATCATACGTAAGTTTGATAAGACTCTTGGAAAAGGTCACATTGTTGATGATATGTTCAAGTTGAGTGTTCGTACTTGTAAGCCTTCTAAGGCAGTTGCTAATGATAATAAAGCTACTACTTCTGCTTACTTGCTTGAGTGTTGTGATTTATGGCATTGTAGACTTGGTCACGTAAATCTAAATGCTATAAAAAGACTTGCGAACATGGACATGTTAAAAATTGATTTATCTAAGACACAAGACAAGTGTGAAGTTTGTGTTGAAGCAAAAATGGCTAAGTTACCGTTTAAGTCGGTTGAACGAAGCACTAAACCTCTAGAACTTGTTCACACCGATGTGTGTGACTTAAAATTTGTGCAAACTAGAGGTGGTAAAAGGTATTTTATTACCTTTATTGACGATTGCACAAGGTATTGTTACCTTTACTTGTTAAGAAGTAAAGATGAGGCTATTGAAGCTTTTAGAAACTTCAAGAATGAAGCCGAAAATCAACTTGGTTGCCGAATCAAAATGGTTCGAAGTGATAGAGGTGGAGAGTATGTTGCTCCGTTTGCTGAATTATGCAACGAAAGTGGTATAATCCATCAAACGACTGCTCCTTATTCACCACAATCAAATGGCGTTGCTGAACTTAAGAATCGTACTCTTAAAGAGATGATGAACGCCTTGTTGATTAGTTCAGGATTACCCCAGAACATGTGGGGGGAAGCTGTTTTGACAACTAACTATATCTTGAACAAGATTCCACTCAAAGGGAAGGACGTGACTCCTTATGAACTTTGGAAAGGGAGGAAACCTTCGTATAAATACCTCAAAGTGTGGGGGTGTTTAGCTAAGGTTGAAGTGCCTTTACCAAAACAAATTACAATTGGACCTAAAACGGTAGATTGTATCTTTATTGGTTATGCACTTAACAGCAGCGCGTATCGATTTGTTGTACACAAATCCGATATACCCGACATTCATGTGGGAACGACGATGGAATCAAGGAATGTTGTATTCTTTGAGAACATCTATCCTAATAAGGATAAGGTTGATCCTAACTCTAGGAAGAGAGTTGAGGATGAAGCTACGAGCTCTAAACTTGTAGATGAGTCTATGATTTCTGAACCCATAGATGAAAATGTTGCATCGAGTTCTAATCCGGTGTTTTATGGACCGCCGAATAGAAAGCGACTTAGGTCTATGCCTGTGAATGAGCCTAGACGTGGTACTAGAGTACGGAAAGCAAAAATTTATGGACCGGATTACGTCGTTTTAATGCTAAACGGCGAACCGGTATCCGTAAAAGAAGCCTTATCTGGTTCGGATGCGGTTTTGTGGAAAGAAGCTATAGACATCGAGATTGAGTCTATTATGCTTAATCACACTTGGGTGTTAGTTGAACTACCACCAGGCTGTAAGGCATTAGGATGCAAGTGGATCCTAAAGAAGAAGTACAAGTCTGACGGTACTATTGATAAATATAAGGCCAGACTTGTAGTTCAAGGCTTTAGACAAAAAGCCGGTTATGATTTCTTTGATACCTATTCGCCCGTGACGAGACTTACTTCTATTAGGGTGCTTCTCGCTATTGCTGCTTTGCGCAATCTTGAGATTCATCAAATGGATGTTAAGACTGCATTCTTGTATGGGGAGTTAGACGATGAAATCTATATGAAGCAACCGGAAGGGTTTGTTGTACCTGGAAAAGAGCACATGGTATGCAAACTACAACGGTCTTTATATGGATTGAAACAAGCGCCTTTGCGTTGGCACTTGAAGTTTGACGAAGTGATGTTGTCAAATGATTTCAAGATCAACGAGAGTGACAAATGTGTCTATATTAAGAAAATGGGTGACGATTATGTTATCGTTTGTCTTTATGTAGATGGCATGTTAATCATGGGTAGTAATTCTCGTGTGATTGGTGAAACCAAGAGGATGCTAAGTATGAATTTTAGCATGAAAGATATGGGCTTAGCTGACGTTATTCTTGGAATTAAGATTCTAAGAACGCCCAATGGAATTGCATTGTCGCAATCTCACTATGTTGAGAAAGTGTTGAGGAGATTCAACGCTTATGAGAAACCTATTGCTAAGACTCCTTGGGAACTGAATGTTCATCTAAGTGAGCACAAGGGGGAACCTGTGGATCAAGATGAATATGCTAAGATCATTGGGAGTTTGATGTATTTGTCAAACTGTACCCGACCTGATATAGCATGCTCGGTTCACAAGTTGAGTAGTTATACTGCTTATCCAAGTAAAGAACATTGGAGAGCCCTAGAGCGCGTACTGGGTTATTTGAAATATACTCAAAACTTTGCGATTCACTATTCAAGAGAGGCTGCTGTACTTGAAGGGTATAGTGATGCTAATTGGATATCTGACTCCAAAGACTCGTTTTCTACGAGTGGATACGTGTTCACTATTGGGGGTGGTGCAGTATCTTGGAAGTCTAAGAAACAGACTTGTATTGCCAGGTCTACCATGGAATCTGAATTCATAGCTTTGGATAAAGCTGGTGAAGAAGCCGAATGGCTTAAAAATTTCCTCGAGGATATTCCATGTTGGACGAGGCCGGTGTCGTCTGTGTTGATACACTGTGATAGCCAATCGGCTATTGGACGAGCACAGAATATGTTTTATAACGGTAAGTCTCGACATATTCGTCGACGACATAATCCGTAAGACATTTGATCTTGAGTGGGGTTATCTCAATTGACTATGTGAGGTCAATAGATAATCTAGCGGATCCGCTGACTAAGAGCATTAATCGAGATCAAATGTATAAACTGTTAGAGGGAATGGGTGTTAAATCCACATCATAAGGATGATTATAGCGAATACCCAACCTTGCAGATTGGAGGATCCCAAGAGCTTGGTTCAATGGGACAACGAAGTTATAAGAATCCGTGTGTTAAACACTCGAACATACCTATTCTTTGAGAACAGTGAGTGTTTGTTTACCTACAAGTGGTGAGGTTAAGTCTTATGACTTTTAATGATTCTTGGATATCTCGGAGAGGTCAAGTATAGTAGGATACTTGGAAATAAGAATCACCTATATAAGTGTGAAGTGAGGGCCGCTTCAATTGATACACTTATGAATCCAAAGGGGTGTCCAAGGCCGAAAAGGACACAAAACGTTAGAACGAACGGAATTGAGATGATATTGTGTCAATATTGTTGTCTCGGTATACACCATGGAGGACTAGTTCAAGGTTTTCATAACCACTATGCCGCCGGTATACTCGATAATGTTGACTATGGATAGGTTCAAGGTCACAAGCTACCTAGCCAAATGCAGTATTGTCTCTTGAGGACTGAACTTTGCATTTGCATTCATTTTGCATTGGCATTCTCACTCATGTGGGGGATTGTTGGAAATGGTTTAAATATTAACCATTATTGAGGATAAATATTGTTGATTAAATACTTATTATTTAATTAAAATATTTATTGGATGTTAATCTACGCCGTGAGTAGATGAACGTAGTATATTTAATATCTCTAAACCGATTTCTGGTGAGTGAGATATTGTATGCTAAAGGTTGGATGTTGAAGTAGTAATTAACATGTTATTAATTATAATAAATGTTAGTTGTCCCACATCGGTTATATGTGGATGATTTGACTAGTATTTAAGGCTATGTCTGTATGGGCTTAATAACTTGTTGGGTTGGTGTGTATGGGTGCCTACGCACACACACGCGCGCGCGCCGCCGACGACGCCGCCGCCGCCGCCGTCCGGGCGGGCTCGGGCCTGGGCCTGGGACTTGGACTTGAATCTTGGCAATTGGCAATTGGTGCTTTGGGCTGGTGTTTGGGCCTTATCTTTTTGGACCAACTTTACAAACCCAATTCGATTAATTGTTGAGCCCAATCCGGAAGCCCAGTGTATGAAAAGCCCATCGGCAGAGAGACTCTTGGCTGCTGTAACCGCCGGAGACTCTTCACATCCGGCAACCTTTGGTGTCTGAAACCGCCGGCCATCATGGCTGAATTGATGGCGACGAGTCCCTTCACTTGATCGAGAGCTGCTATATATAGGAGCATCATCATTTGCAGAAGACACTCATTCCAAGCAATCTGCACTCCTCTATAGCATTTCATAGCATATCATATACTAGTTCAGTCTTCGTTCTTGTTCAGTTCGCCGGAGCTCGGTTCTGTTTGTGGTGCTACTACAACCGAGACGTCAAGATCGTTTTAACCTTTGGGGACGAGCCGCCTTACCGTGAGCACTACCGGGGCGTATTCTCTTCTTGCGGGCAGAAGTTTTACTTCGGACGATCTTTGGTTTATTCTAAACTTAGTTCTTCAGTTTCATTGTAATACTTATAAGTTTGTTCGTGTTCAAGTAAATCAATAAAGAAGTATTGTCCATTGTTATATACACGAGCAAGTACCTGATTCCTAACAAAATTCAACTCTAAAAAAATATCTTCATCGAGCTTTTCATCTTCGTCGATCGAATATGTCGAGACCAGCACTGAAAGGACATAGAGCGGGCCTTTGAAGTTCTCCAAGCCCGATGGGGAATAATCCGGGCTCTGGGTCGGTGTTGGTACACGAGACATCTCCGAGATATCATGTTCGCGTGCATTATTTTGCACAACATGATCATCGAAGACGAGCAAGAGGATGCGGCGAATTGAAGAGACGACTCCGATTCTTCGTCCACTAGCGGGATATCCCAGAGTCCCGGAGGGCCATTCCGATCGCCTTTGAGGAATATCTCGCTCGGGAAGCCGACCTCAGAAATCAACAAAAGCACCATCGGCTTACCAATGATCTCACCGAGCACCTTTGGCGCAAATTTGAAGCTCTACCGGAGTAGTTTTAATTTTAATTATGCAATTTTTTTTAATTTCTGCGGAAGTAATATTTTATTTTATTTTAATTAATGTAATTTTTTTTATTTCAATTAATGTAATATTTTATTTTATTTGAATTAATGTAATCCTTTATGTTATTTTTATTAATGAAATTTTATGAATTAATTTAATGGAAATGATAAATTGTTTAATATTAAAGATAGAGACAGCTTGGAGACAGTTGCGTTGCAGGGATAGGTGTCTCTAATAGGTCTCTAGTGGAAAAGTGCTGCTGGAGACCCCTTGGAGACCACTAGTGGTCTCCAAGGGTTGCAGATAGCCTAAGTGTATGTTTGATAGGGTATATTACCCTATATTATTTAGATCGCAAAAGCTTCGGTGCAACCGGTTGCATACAGTGTACCGGTTTGCACTTGTTATATATTATATGATGGAAAAATATTCATAGTGTGGATGGTGGCGGAGTGGTTTGGAGCGGAGGTTTAGAGCTTTGCTCCCTCATACGCTCGAGTTCGAAACCTGTTGTTTTCCTTTTTTTTCTTTAATTATTTGACTTATTATATACTAACATATACTAAGATTGCGTAGTGGTTTGGGGAGGAGATTTAGAGCTTTGCTCCCTCTCCACCCTGGTTGGAAACCTCCTGCTGTATATGCTTGAGTCTTTTTTTTTATAATTATTTGACCTATTGGGACACTTCGAAGTGTCCCAATTACATGAATCTAAATATGTAATCGTGTCCCAATTGCTATTTATTTGGTTTGTTATTTTAATATAATTTTTTTAGTTTTTCATTTTGTTTTTAAATTATTTGTTTAAATAATAGTATTTGTTAATATACAATTATAATTTTATTTTTATTTCTAATTATTTTTAATAAATTTAACTAAAAAATAAGAATTGTGGCTACTAAAAGTACATATTATCGTAAATAAAAGTAACAATTGTTGTGAAAAAAAACAATATTTGTGAAACATTACCTTTCGTAATATCATAATTACATTTCATCACGATAATAATTACTTGACCAAATCACTAAAAGTACACGCTAACATAAACAAAAGTAAATATTTTCGTCAAGAAAAGTAATATTTGTGAAACATTACCTTTCTTCATATCAATTATTATTTTTCATTACGACAATAATTACTTAACAAAATAACTTAAAGTACATATTATCGTAAATAAAAGTAACAACCGTTGTGAAAAAAAAAAGAATATTTGTGAAACATTACCTTTCGTAATATCAATAATTATGTTTCATCACGATAATAATTACTTGACCAAATCACTAAAAGTACACGTTATCGTGAACAAAAGTAAATATTGTCATGAAAAAAGTAATATTTGTGAAACATTACCTCTCTTCATACAATGATTACTTTTTCATAACGACAATAATAGCCTAACAAAATAACTTAATTACATGTTGTCATGAATAAAAGTAATAATCATTGCGAAAAAAAGTACGCCCTTCGTATTTATATAAATATCCTAGTTTGACCTAGCACGGGAATTAAGAAAACTGGTAAAATATTGAAAAGTAGGGTAAAAGTTAGAAAGTAGGGGTAGTGAGATAATGACAAAAAAACGGTGGTAATGACAAAAAGAGGTGGTATTGACCAAAAAGTAAGAATAAAGTTGTTCGGATGATAAAACAATAGAAATAAAGTTGATGTGGGGTGGGATCATAAATGACAAAGGGTAGTAATTCTCAAAAGTAAGGAGGGTATGATGGTAAAAAAAATAGAGTATGACTTTTATAGAAATACAGTAGAAATGAGTGAAATGAGACATTTACAAAAATACGGAGGGAGTAATATTTTTGAAATATTAATTTTCTTCATATTAATAATTATTTAATCAAATAACTAAAAGTACACGTTGTTGTTAATAAAGGTAAATATTGTCATTAAGCAAAGTAATATTTTTTTTATTAATTTTTTTAATAAAAAATACTTAAAGAAAAAAGAAAACATGAAGAATAAATAATTTAAAAAAAATTGAAAATAAAATAAGTTGAATAATAGGTGGTAGGACACACAATATAATGAAAATGAGAAATTAAAAAAATGAAAAAAGAAAAAAAATACAAATATTGTTGAAAATAATAAAATAGAGTGTATGTTTAAATAAAATTCCCTACCTAAAACAGGGAAAAAAAAGTGCGTTAGCTTGGGGGTAACATCATGACTCATAGAGCTTTCACTGAATGAGGTTGTGTGATCGATCCTCCTTAGGAGCAGTAGGGCAACGAATTTTTTTTTTCATGAAAAGAGTGTTGCGGGTCAGATTTTCAAGTCAGGTCGGATAGATGGGCAAAAATAAATTACATTGTATGCAACTAGTTGCACCTAAGGTCATTGGATGTGTTTGTAGTGTATTTGGTAGTACTAGTATATATAAATATAATGTTGAGGCCACTGCAAGAAAAGAGGTCTGTCATTAAATCCTTATTCATTTGTGATTAATAATTCGGCCCACCCTCCATTATTTTTGTGTGATGCTACTAGGGCTGCTAATACGGACGGGTTCGGATACCCTATTCAGTTTTTTCGGGTATCCGACCCCGAAAATTGTCTAAAATAATACCCAACCTCGTCCCACCCAAGCTAATCGGGTATCCAAATACCCGATCGGGTATACGGGTCGGGAAAATGGGTACCCGAATAATCCGCTTAAAAAAATAAAAAGAAATTAGTCATATTAAAATTTAAAACGAACATATACTAATAGGATTAATAGGTGAAAATTCAACCATCAACACAAAGCCACAATGATCATCATTCATCAATAATGCAATGCAATTATAACAATTTTAAAGTCATCATCATTCAACATATAGAGAAAGAACATATATATATATATATATATATAGAGCTTCTGACGGCATGGCGACGGGCGGTGGGCCGGCGCCTTTCCTGCTAAAGACGTATGAAATGGTGGACGACTCATCAACGGATGTGATCGTATCATGGAGCGGGAGCAGGAAGAGCTTCGTGGTCTGGAATCCACCGGAATTCGCCCACCTCCCCTCCCTTCTTACTTCAAGCACAACAATTTCTCCAGCTTCATCCGCCAGCTTAAGACTCTTAGCAGCGGCGCGCGTGCGCTCGCACCTCTAACGAGCGTGCTCGCACCGTGCACGCACCACTAGCGAGCGCAGGCTCGCTCTGCCAATTGCCAAACAACGCGTTCGCTGGCATTCAAAGTGACATGTGGCGATTGTACAACGATCGTCATGCGACCGTTGGCGATCGCAACGGTTACAATTTAATTTTTTTTTAATTCTCCATTTTACACTACAAATATCCCCTTCCACTCCTTCAACATCACACCTCCCATTTTCATCTCTTTCAGTTTTTCTCATTCGGCAATCTGCGGCGATCTTCCAGACGATGTCTCATCATCCCTACACCGATGGCGAAACATTGGAATTGGCACGGGCGTGGTTGTACGTCTGCAATGGCGGCGACGGCAACGGAGCCATGTGGACGAGAGTAGAGACTCACTACAATGTGAATCGCCCACAGTACTCGGCGGAGCGCAACTCGACGCAATTGCGCCACCACTGATCTCGAGTCAAGACCAATTGCGGGCTCTTCAAAGCGATGTACCGGCGTACCCGGAATCAAGCGCCGGCCGGCGTCACTGATGAGATGTTGGTGAACTCGACGCTCAATGAATGAGCGGCCATGCACGGCGAGGCGTTCAGGTATTTGGCGGTTTGGAACCTCGTGAAGGACGTGCAGGGTTTTTTCAGCGATTAGGGGTTTTTTTTATTATTATGTCAATGTATTTCTTATTAGCGTTTTTTTAACTATGTCATTATATTTTAGGGTTTTTTATAATTAATTATGTTTGTTTTAATTTATTGTGCAAAAATAAAATAAATGTAGAAAAAAAAATTACAGCGAGCTCGCCGCTACAACCCCAGCGAGCGCGCGAGCTCGCTATGGCATGGCATGTGAGCGCGCGACCTATGTATGTTTCTTCATAAATTGAAGTTTTTTATATGACCGGTTTTCTTCATGTGCCTTTGAATTGTTGAATTAGGGTTTTGTTTTGAACGTTTAAGGTCTTAGGATTGAAATTGAGATGGAACATGCTTTTTTTATTGGTTGTGGAAACTCTTTAGAATTTTGATGATCATGTTTGTTGGTAATGTTTTTGATCGGTGAAGATTGAGTTGTGCCATCCTGTGTGATGAATCTGATTGTGGTTGTTGACATTATTTTTGTAAAATTCGGTAGTTTTTGGTAAGTTTATGATTGGTGCGTTCTGATGAAAGAATAAATTACTTGATGGCAACAACATAATCTATTTCTTTATGGCAAAAACATAATTTGTTTCTTCCCGCTCTGCTTTCTGTGAATTGTGGTGAAGATGATGAGAATATATAGTCGGACGGGATGTGTAAATTGTAAAGTAGGGTAAAGTTACATATGGAAAAGTGAAACTTAATATTGAAGTTAATAAAGACTATCAAACATCAAAACTTGATATATGAAACTTAATATAGGCTACCAAACACTCCTCCCTCAATAATTTATGATACACATCAATATTATTTATATTGATATTATTTATATTGGTTAATCTTAAATTGCCTACTAAACAACAAAGTACAAGGGTACATAATAATCCCTTACAATATTGCAATCTTTGAGCAAAATACAACTTCAATTCACATTCAAATAAGCTCTAGGATCTTCTCTCATAAAAAAAAATTAAATAAGCTCTAGGATCTAAAGTCAATTTGTATAAGGAATACCATATGAATTTCATTCTTTTAACGGCATCCAAGATCAAATTCCAATCTTAATCTTCTCAACCACCTTGACAAGGAAAAAAAAAACCTCCATCAATTTTATTTTTTTTTTAACTTTTTAAATAAACCACACCACTTCAATCCAAATAGTAATAGCAATTCTTGATACGACTCATTTTCCAAAAATCTCACAATGTTGAATAAAATGTATCATAGGGTCAAATTGAGATACTATCGACACTTTCAACCAATTGTAATATTGAGACCAAATGTTGGTGGCAAACTTACATTTAAAGATAGTAACAACAATTCTTGATACTATTGGAATCAAGGATGTATATATAATTTATTTTGGAGAACTAATGTTTGGAGAATAATATTTATATTTGTAGTGGACGTGTGTGTGTGTGTATGTAAGGGAATTAGGGAGGAATTTATTTTGTCAACACAATTCAATTCAATTCACTTCATCTACATAATTAAGCATCATCATTATATTTATAGATACATATGTGGTTAGGAATAGTTTATCTAGATAATTTCTTTTCTAGATTTTTCTACCACCTTTCCTTAATTTCTCATTTCTAGATTTTTCTAATCTTTTCTCCCTAATTCTTTACAATTCTAGAATATTCTCTACTTTTCTTTTAATTATTGTATCTAGATATTTCTTAACAAAATATCTACTACAAAATCAAGTTTAATTATTTTTTATATTTTCCAACACCCCCTCCCCCTAAACTTGATTTGTCATTCCGAGCAAATTTTTGAGCCTGATAAAATCTTCGTACTTGAGTGGCTTCGTGAAGATATCGTCAACTTGGTCTTGTGATTTCACGTACTCCACTTGAACCTCCCTCTTTGCGATGCATTCTCTGATGTAGTGGAAGCGGGTGTCAATGTGCTTACTTCGATTATGGAATACTGGATTCTTCGATAGTGCGATCGCCGATTTATTATCCACGCAGATAGTTGTTGGCTCCTTTTGTGGCCACCCGAGCTCCATTAATAAACTTCTAAGCCAAACCGCATGACAAACACTGAATGTGGCAGCGACATATTCAACTTCACAAGTTGATAATGTGAATATGGGTTGCTTCTTCGACATCCGAGTGAAAGCAGTATCTCCTATGTAGAATACGAATCCACTCGTACTCTTTCGATCGTCGTTATCTCTAGCCCAATCGCTATCACTATAGCCAACAAGCTTATAATCATTAGTATTTGAATAGAATAGGCCATAGTCGAGCGTACCTTTGAGATATCGAAGAATTCTCTTTGCTGCCTTGAAATGGGTAGAGGTTGGATTTTCTATATAGCGACTCACGAGCCCTGTCGCATAAAGAATGCCTGGCCTTGTGCAAGTTAAGTACCGCAAGCTTCCAACCAAGCTCTTGTATAACGTCGGGACAACTTTTTCTCCTCCATCGATCTTGGATAGCTTGATCCTGTATTCCACTGGTGTGTTGATTGACTTGCAATTCTCCATTTTGAACTTCTTCAAAATCTCTTTTGCATAATTTTCTTGTGTGACAAATACTCCATCTTCAAGTTGCTTCACTTCCACGCCGAGGCAGTACGCCATCAACCCCATGTCAGTTATCTCGAATTCCTTTGTCATGGCCTTCTTGAATTCCTCGAACATGCTTGGATTGTTTCTTGTAAAGATGAGATCATCCATATACAAGCACACTATTAAAATATCTTCTCCCTTATCTTTAACGTAGAGGGCATGTTCATGTGGGCATTTGGTGTAGCCATTTTCTTCTAAGTACTCGTCAATCCGGCTATTCCATGCCATTGGTGTTTGCTTTAGCCCATACAGAGCTTTCTTCAACTTCAGAACTTTATCTTCTTGTCCTTTTACCACATAGCCATCGGGCAGCTTGATGTAGACTTCTTTATCAAGATATCCATTTAAGAAGGCTGACTTGACATCAATCTGATAAATCTTCCATCCATTTTGGGTTGCAAGAGAGAGTATTAGTCTAATAGTTTCTAAGCGAGCAACTGGAGCAAATACCTCATCGTAGTCGATTCCGGCTCTTTGGCAATATCCTTTCACGACGAGCCTTGCTTTATATCTTTCAACTTGTCCCTTAGATTTCTTCTTAATCTTATACACCCACTTGACTCCAATAGCTTTGTGCCCTTTTGGTAGTTTTGCAAGCTCCCACGTATCATTTTTCTCTATGGCCTTGATCTCATCGTCCATCGAGACTCGCCAATTTTCACTTTATGTAGCTTCTTTAAAGCTAACAGGTTCACAATCAGCAAATAAGCAGAATAAGGTGAGATTTTCTAACCTTTCGGTGTCCTCATAAATTTCATCCAAACTCCTTGCACGTTGTATGGCTCTTTCATTTAAGAAAGATGGTGGTGAGTCTTCAGCACTTGATGTAGGTGATGTGGGTGGAGTTGATGGTACTTGTTGTGCATCTTCCGCTTGCTCGATATTATCTTGATCTTCAAATTGAGGAATGAAGGTGAAGTCATTGTCGTTGTTGCAGCCAAAATCCCATACTCCTTCTTCATCGAACTCTACGTCTCGACTTATCACAGTTTTCTTCATAGTTGGATCGTAAAGCTTGTAGCCTTTAGAGTTAGAGTCGTACCCGATGAAGATGAATGGCTATGGCTTGCTTTTGTCGTCGAGCTTGCTCCTTGTCTGATGTGGTACATGTGCATAAGCTTTGCTCCCGAACACTCTCAAGTGGGCGATCCACGACTTTTTTCTACTCCAAGCTTCTTGAGGAGTCTTTCCCCACACGCTCCTCGTTGGACACCGATTTGACAGGTACACGGCATACGCAACTGCTTCTGTCCAAAACTCTTTGGGTAAATTCTTTGTCTTGAGCATGCTTCGAGCCATCTCCACGATAGTTCTGTTCTTCCGTTCCGCCACTCCATTTTGTTGGGGGGACCTCGGAACTGTTAGTAGACGTCGAATTTCACTTGCTTTGGAAAATTCTACAAACTCCTCGGATGTGAACTCTCCACCTCGATCAGTCCTCAAAACTTTGATTTCTAGCTCACTCTCTTTTTCGATGGCAACCTTGAACTTCTTGAAAGCTCCAAATGCTTTTGATTTCTGCTTCAAGAAGTATACCCACGTCTTTCTAGAAAAGTCATCAATAAAAAGTAGAAAATAATTATTTTTGCCGAGGGAGCTTGGCTTGATTGGCCCGCACACGTCAGCATGGATTAACTCCAATGGTCTTTGAGCTCTTGAACGCGACTCCTTTGGGAACGGCTTTCTGAAGTGCTTCCCGAGTAAACAAACTTCGCAGAGTTGATCGGGATTCTTGATTGGTGGTAGTCCTCTCACCATTTTTTTCTCGATGATAATTTTAAACCACCAAAATTCAAGTGCCCAAAACGGAGGTGCCATAGCTAAGATTTATCTTTGTAGCAGGCTTGAAGGCATTTCATTACATCATTTTGAATATTTAGTAAAAACATTCTATTTTTGGACATTGGCACCTTGGCAATTAGATTATTTTTGTCATCTCTTATTGAAAGGCTATAATCTTTCATATGAATATCATAACCTTTCTCTAAGAGTTGTCCCAAACTCAATATATTGTTTTTCATATTGGGCACGTAGTAGACATTAGAAATAAAATCATTAGCTCCATTCTTCAACCGAATTAAAATCTTCCCTTTTCCTTTTATGGGAATTCGAGATTCATCACCAAAGGATACATTACCACTTACCAACTCATCGAGCTCCACAAACATGCTTCTTTTTCCGTCCATATGGTTGTTTGCGCATGTGTCGAGGTACCACGTGTCATCTTGCCTTCCAGCTTCTCCTTTATATGCTAGAAGTACACTCCCATTTTCTTCACTCGTATTCTCGGTGTAATTAGCCTTTTCCTCAACCTTCGATTTTGTATCTCTGCACTCGGAAGCATAGTGCCCAAATCTATGACAATTATAACACTTTATTGAAGATTTATTGTACCTCGACTGTGGATTACTCCTCTCTCGTCCGCTACTCGGGAACTCCCTTCTTTCTTCATTGTTAGCGAAATATCATCGTCCACGTCCACGTTCATATCCACGACCACGACCTCGATCTTGTCGTTGTCCACGACCTCTTCCTTGTCGGCCACCTTCATTGCTCGAACTTTCTTCTTTCTCTTTTGGACTCACTTGCAACTTTAAAAGTTGCTCAACAATTTCTTGTTTCTTCTTCTGCTTCTCCTTATATGCTTGTAATGATCCCAACAAGAGATCGATAGTCATTTTCTCTAAATCTTTGGTTTCTTCTATTGTCACAACAATATGCTCAAAGTTTGGAGTTAGCGAACGTAATATTTTCTCCATGATTATAACATCCTCCAATTTTTCGCCATTTCTCTTCATTTGATTAGTGACCTCCGAAACTCTTGAAAAATAATTCGAGACTGATTCGGACTCTTTCATATGTAAAGACTCAAATTCTACTCATAGAGTTTGGAGACGTACCTTCTTTACTTGCTCCGCTCCTTTGCACGAGATCTAAAGCTTCTCCCACGCTTCTTTGACGGTGCTCGCACTCGAGATCTTCTCAAAATCGTCATCCCCTAGCGCTTGATAAATGAGATAGAGAGCTTTCTTGTCTCTCTTTCTCGCATCTCGCAATCTATCCCTTTGTTGTTGGGATAGTGCGCCCTCGTCTTGCGGCTCCTCGTAGCCACTCTCCACGATATCCCACACGTCGTGGGCTCCCAATAGCGCCTTCATCTTGATACTCCAATTGTCGAAGTTGCTCGTATTGAGCATGGGGACTTGAAACGACGACAAATTTGGCATTCCACAGGTAGGATTTTATGACTCTGATACCACTTTGTTGGAATCAAGGATGTATATATAATTTATTTTGGAGAGCTAATGTTTGGAGATAATATTTATATTTGTAGTGGACGTGTGTGCGTGTGTATGTAAGGGAATTGGGAAGGAATTTATTTTGTCAACACAATTCAATTCAATTCACTTCATCTACATAATTAAGCATACATCATCATATTTATAGATACATATGTGGTTAAAAATAGTTTATCTAGATAATTCATTTTCTAGAGTTTTCTACCACCTTTCCTTAATTTCTCATTTTTAGATTTTTCTAATCTTTTCTCCCTAATTCTTTGCAATTCTAGAATATTCTCTACTTTTCTTTTAATTATTGTATCTAGATAATTCTTAACAAAATATCTACTTTCTCAAAATCAAGTTTAATTATTTTTTATATTTTCCAACAGATACGACTCCTTTTCCAAAAATCTCACAATATTGAATAAAATATATCATCGGATCAAATTGAGATATCATCGACACTTTCAACCAATTGTAACATTGAGACCAAATATTGATGGCAAACTTACATTTAAAGAACAAATGAATTGCGCTTTTATCCTCTTTTTTGCAAAAGATACACCTCGCATCTTTAATATTAAATTCAATATTCTTCTTGCTCAAATTATCTTTCATTTTCATCCTTTGTTTCAATACCTTCTAAACAATAGTTGAAACTCTCCTTTGGCGCATGACTCCTCCAATACTACTATCTTTAATACTATAAATTTGGAACTTGTTGGTGGAACAATTAAAACTAATGAAAATGATGGGATATGTAATATTCATTGTCGTATACCTACCACTTTGGCAAAATAAAATACTGCTATCACAACTTTGCTCAGTCAATAAAGAAAGAAAAGGAATTAAGAAATTATCAAATCTATAAACTTCATTGTGGTTAATATCGTTTATTAGAATATATTTGGCGTAGAAAGTCGTAAATTTGATGTCTTCCATTTCACAATTTTTGGGCTGGTCAGTGATAGTTTGATAGGATAGATATGATTATCACAATTATTGTTATCAAACTTGATTGGATAATGTTCTACCGACTATTCCCATAATATTCTCGAATTCGTTAAACTCTCATTAAATATTAATCATGCTTTTGGGAGGGAATTAATCATGCCATAATACATGCTTTAGTTGCTAAACACGACGGATGCCCGGAAGAAAAAGAAAAAAAATATTCGACTTTTGCATTAATCAAATATGGTTAGCCTAATATTTAAATTACATTATTTTGCTAAGCTAAGCTGTCTCCTCGTCACGAAGACATTGGTGACGAAAGGGAGATAACGATGTATGAGATTACCAATTTATCTATATAAATCATCATGGATTTTGGTGTTGCATGCATTATATTATTATCAAGTTGCAAGTACCAAAGTGGGGATGTTGTGTACCAAAAAAAAAAAAAAAAAATGGTGTGTGATGGAGATTCTAAAAGGATGCAGCCCCACATATTCCAGATTCCACTACAATAATTGAGGTTGCTCTTTCCAGCCAATATTAATTAAAATTATTACTACATTAGAAAAAAAAAAGTATATTTAGCTAGACCTTGCTTTCGTGGCCAGGATTAATGTTTGTCAATTTGTTATTACAATCAAATCTTGATTTCAACTTTGGTTTCGATAATATATACTCCCTTCCAAGAAAAGCTTATGAGGAGAGGGAGTGACATAAGTATTAATAAAAATGTGTTTGAATTAGTTGTGCGTGGAGAAAAGGTGATTGAGTATGATGTAAGTGGAGAAAACTTTCACAATGAGTGTCACAACCTCAAATCTCGAGGGACGGCAAAACCGGGGTGCGACTAGGGGTTGGATTAAAGAAGCGGGGAAGAAGGGAGAATAAATAAATAAACAGACATTTTTAACTGAATAACTTCTATGAACAAGACTTCATTTAAAAGAAAGAGTTGATCTCGAAGGATCACTCGACAAGTTGTTCAAAAAGGAACTAAGTTCATTGTACGAGGCTTAGACCCAAAAGATAGATACATTATCTCAAAAAGATTGGCAGCGGAAAGCGTAAAGCTTGATACAAGTTCTTCTTCCTAACTATGACTCTTTACTCAATCCTTACTCAACCTCCTACCGTTTACGTCACTCAACCTGCACATTTATAAAACATATGCAGGGCTAAGTACAAAAGCACTTAGTGGGCATATTGCCGAAAACATATCATAAGTATAGATAAATCAGGCATCTCATTTCTGTAGCACATCGGGATTTTTCAATAAATACCCGTGTCTACTAAACATTCTCACAACATGGCTTGATCAAGCACTTTTCTGATAGATGTTACGTTCAATCTTGCCCAATAATTATCACCGTGGCTGGCTACCCCTCAACAGGATTCCACACACAACGGCTACTGTGTACACTAACTTTGGATAGCAGTCGGCTAACTCAAAATCCGATCGTTTTAGTTAGTAGGTCGGCTAACTAATAATTCTGGATAGCAGTCGGCTAACTCAGAAGGGTACAAGAGAACTCACATAAAACAAATATTTCATGCTCTGATTATCACTTTGAAAACACAATTATCAAAGCGGTAAATAAAGATTTTCGAGCATCGCTCATTTTATTTCGTATATAGAAAAGCCCACCTTAATGATTACAGAACTATAATACGAGCTTCCGTCTTCGATCTTCCGTCCTATCCTTGGCGCTGACTTCCTCCTTTTATCGTAAATAAACAAACTTTAAAACTTGATCGCAACGATAAAAGAAACAGGAAATCGAAATCGGTTTTAGTCTTTTAGGCCCTTGCACTTTACTACTTTCTTTTGATTAACGAATAAACGAGACTCGATCAATTCTCGTTTATAAACTGACTCGGCTCATTACTCGACACTTAGGTCAGTAGATAAGTGGAAGTCGATAACTTATAACGACTTAGAAGTTCACAAGGAACAAAGTTGAAAAGAATTCAACTTAAGAAATTAGGTTTACTTAAGTTTCTGCACAAAGCATAGGTTCTGGAGTTCATACAGAACAGGTTCCTTCGAAACAGGGGATGTGATCTGTACCAAAAGAAAGCCACGGGTGTCTAGTTTACTCTCCAATTTACGGATCTCGATTTCGTTGAGCGAGCTAAAAGTTATACAGTTTCCGTGCAAGGTCGCAAAACAGTCCACGCGAAACCCTAATGCTCGATAAAACTCGACGCACGATTCCCTAGGTTCGATTAATACTTTTCCACTTTTATTCTTACGAAATTTCCATCTTAAGGCAGTCAATACGCAATATCTTTTATGACAAATTCCTCCATATCTCTCGATTACAAACTCGACGTATATTTCCTCGTCTTTCAACTAATCCAATTACTAAACCAATTCAATTTCAAATTCAATTTCTATTTCAACTTCTCGTTTATAAACTATATCTTATATCATCTCGGATGGAAATATCATCAACTACAATCTCGTTCGTTTATCAATAACAACCATTAATATCAAATTGGTTTTCCTTATTCGACTTTCCTATCGGCATTTAATCTCGTTTCTTCGTCTCTTATCAAAATTCCAATCTTCTTAGAATTCGTTCAAATTTTCCGGTTACGATCATTAACTAACAAGATTAACATATATTCAAATCATAGACCTAAATCATTATTCATTCTCGACTTATCGACGATTCTTCGTCTCTTAGCAAAAATTCGACGTTCTCCGATTTCGTTCAAACTTTACAATATCGATCGTCATCTATCTAGAATCACTAATACGCAAACCATATACTCAAAACATTAACGAGTCTCAACTTATCGACGAGTTTTTGTCTCTTACTATTTTCATTTTATTTTTAGAAAAATTCCAATAAATTATATAATCATCCTCAAACATACTACATCTCATTTCTATTATCATAACATGCAAATCATAACATCTTCTACATCAAAACATCAATTCTTTCTCTCTTACACTTTTATTTTTATTTTTAGAAAATTCCATAATAATTCATGTGATCATCTATCATCATATAGAACAAGAATCCATCAATCAATCCTCAAGAAAATCGAACTACATCAAACCCCTAATCTCTTAAAAGTTTCGGTAATATCATAATATAGGGGGGATGATTTCTTCATGATTTCAATCCATAAACATCATTCCTAAGCATACTATAACATATATTAAACATAGAACATCATGCCTATTCATCCTCTAAATTTTCGAAAAATTAAGGTTGATGGAAAGAGTTTTTGTTCGGTTCAATACGTAGAGGAAGTTCCTACATTGTCGAATATGAACTCGGAAATAAGAATGATCGGTAGACGAGAGACTTGTGGAGTTTGAGAGAGCTTGAAGATGAATATCAATGGAAGAAAGTGAGAGAGAAGAGGGAGAGGGAGTGATGGCAGTAAGGAGGAGAGAGAAGAAGGGATGACTAGGTTAGTTACTATTTGATAAAGTGTGAAATATCTAACAAAAAGGTGATGACTCATGATGTGGTGGTTTGGGAGGTTTAATTTTACCGAAATATCTCATTTTACGGGTCTAATACGACGTTATAAAATCGAGAAATTAAAACCTTAGTCGGTTATGTTTTCGACGAAATCTAATTCGCCCGTTAGATTAGAAATAAATCACATACTCGGAAAGCATAATTCGTTTTTCAAAATCCGATGAAAAGTCGGGATAAGACAGTCCAAAATTCGCCCGGAAAAATAATAAAAATTGACTTTCTCCGGTGAACTCGTATCGAAGAAAAAGTGAATGTAAAATCTGACGGTTTTTCGATCTGAGTTTTCGGACGAAAATTTTATCGGATGCGAAAAACTAATACAATAGTCGTTCGACCGACTTCTGGAATTTATTTTCAGAAACGGATTTCATCGTTAATCTTAGAATCGAAAATCCTTAACTTAGGCGTGCAAAGCCTTAATTATTAATTAAATTTTTATTTTAGCGACGGAAGAATTATCTGGGATATTACAATGAGAGTAATAATATATTAAATAATTAAAATAGTAGTAGTTCGTATGCCACATTTTAGGTAAATAAATTAATAAAGTAAGAATAAGGGAAAATAATTTGTTGTGGGATAGTGTCCAACAATAGAAATGAAGATTTTTAATGGACGGCGTGAAATGAAAAATTAGAAAAAATTTTGTGAATGATATAGTAGCATTGTTGTCAAAAGGGTCAGATCAATGTGTATAGCAAATTGTACGACATGGGTTGGGTTGCCTTCTCAAAATGAACCTTGCTTTGAAGTTTTCGTTGGCAGATCATGTCTACCCTAAACGCGATCCAATTAAACTATTCAAACCACAAAATTGTTGATTTAACTAGCAAAATCACTATAGAGAAACAACATATTTATGTGAAATATTCATAAAAACTCATATAAGACGGATCACAATCCAGAACCAAATTCATAATTATAAATATGTATTTGGATATGAATTTGGATTTGAATCTTGATCCGTCTCATCTGCTAAACAATCCCATACAAAGTTGTTACAAATTCTTATGAATTCAGATATAGAATTGGACTCGGTTCACCCGTAATATGGTCTCATCTACAACTCTCTCCATGAATATCTATCATATTGAACGAGCCGTTGCGATGGGAATCAAGTATTAATATTTCAATCTAGAACATTCTTTTCCATTCAAAAAACTCTAACCATTGTTTAACAAGATATATGAATAGGTGAATAGACGTGATCCACTTATAACAACCAATACATGGCCATAAAAAGTCAACATATATAAAAGTGCACATCCTTCTCACTTTTTGCTTATGTGAAAAAGACATCATTAGATTAGAATAGGCAACATTAGATGCTCCGGAAATGTACACTCACATCCCATTATCACTAGATTTTATTGCATGTAATTATTGTGCTTTTCTTTTCATTTTTCTACTAAAGTGATAATCATTTTCTGGGTGAATATTGTTTCGAATGAATTGTGTTTCTGGATAAATTAAACAATAGATGTGCACAGGAGCCCCAGAAAAGGGCCGTAAAGGGCCCGAAGCATATGAGTCACTATTTGTTTATGTTGATTGCTCTTGATTAATTATTAATGGTCCACCCAAATGTTTCATAGTCTTCGAGATGGCCCTAAAATTGTAAACATAGGCTAATTTTAAACATAGCCCTCAAATCTTTTATTATAACCTTCATAATAAAATAATAATAAATTAAATTATAAAAGTACCATTATATCCTTATAGCCTCTAATGTTTAATGAAAAAAATAAAATAAATCTTAAAACTATCTGCAATTAATATAGTCCCTCGAAAAATAAAAGAAAAAATTTATTATATTCCTACTACCATTCTTCGCCTCTTCTTTTGATCATGATCCCGACAACCACCTCCCACTTCGTTAAAAATCATTAACATTCTTCATATTTTTTGTTTGGTCAATTGATTCTTCAGCGTCAGGGGGTGAGGAAATGGGTTCTTGACCTCATATCAAGAAGAAGCAAATAACTACATCTTATAATCAAGAAAAAATTATGTATATGGCTCCGGGCACCGACGCGGCGGCGTGTATAGGTAAATCGGAAACTGGGTTTTGCAAAGAACAAGAAAAAGATTCCGCCTTTGACAAACTGTCACGAGGAGTCCTAAAATTATAAGTTTATACTTCTTGAGGGGGCTATATTGATTGCCCAAAATTTTGAGGGGCTATATTGATTATAGATAGTTTTAGGGTTTATTTTATCTTTTTAATTAAAATTATAAGTTGGGGGCTATAATGATATAATAGTATTTTTATAATTTAATTTATTATCATTTTATTATGAGGGCTATAATGAAAAATTTGGAGGCTATGTTTAAAATTAGCCGTAAACATATTGCTCCGATCTGCCATGAGAGTTTCCGAGTTGGATACAAATGGCCCAACACATTAAATGAACCATATATATATATATCATAACTTGTACTAGTATAATACTTTATCTGTCTCGGCATTGATGACCTATTTCTTTAGACACGAGAATTAAGAAGATGACTGATTTAAAGATAAAGTGATAAAAATTGTAGAGCCTACATATTTTTGTGAAAGAAGGTAATTTCAAATAAAAAAAGAAAAAACTATCAATAACGGGACATCCGGAAAGGAATACAAACAACTCATCAATAGCGGGACGAAGAGAGCATCTTAATATTGTTGGGCTAGGCAGTGGCTGAGTTTTGGTAGAGAATATTAATAATTTTGATTTGAGTGTTTGGTAATTTTGAGAATTTTTACTTAAGTGTTGTGTAATTATGTGAATCAAATAGGGTATTATGTGTATCAATCATGCGAGTCAACTACGGTATTTTGTGATAATTAAGAGTTTTTGGTGGGATAGCAGCTATATAAATGCAAAATACATGTTTTGGGTGACTAACTATTAGCCCCTTAGACAGCTCTGTGTCATGGTGCGAGCCATCACTGCACCATGGCACGGGCAATGTCGGGTCAGCTGACTTTAACTTGGCACGACGAGTTTGTGATGGAAACATATCCGGATGAGCTGGATATCGAGAATGCTCGGGGAATGTGAGGCTTTGGAAGAGTTTGGCTCGAGTGGATTTGGTATGGCACGAAGTTGATCGGATTCGAGTGTTGGGTGTGAGGCTCCCGACACGGTTTGGTGCGAAGTTTGGCCGAACACGGATTTGGCACTTGATCATGGTGCCAAAGTGTGAGGTTTTCTTGTGGGAGAAAGATGGCTCGTACAAAGTCGGCTGGATCGAGTTTTGGCACGAGGATGGCACCATGGGGCGTGCCAGGGGCGCACCATGACCGAGCCACAGAAACTTGTCGTTCCACAGCCCTTTCAATAGTTAGTGTTGCCACGGGGGTTTTAGGGCAGTTAACTATTAGGGAGGAGGTGTCCAAAGGAAAATTGTCCGTGCCCACTACCAAAGGTCATGCCCACGACTCGGCTAGACTCCCAATCGAAGGTTGCCACGTTGCCTTGCCCCGACCCATCGACCCGAACTCGGCCCGAAACGTCCCGAACGATTATCCTAGTGTTGGGGGAGTTGCCCAACACATAAAAGTGGCGTGAATAGCCATTTTAGCCGGAGAGATCTCTGTTGTAAGCTTGAGGGCGAATCCTTTGTATGAATTGTGAGTAATACGAAGGTTGGGAAGTATGTTCCCATATTTGCTTGTGTGTTTTACGATTCCGCTGTGTGTGAGTGATTTACTTGATGATTGCACGAATTCTCACTATAACAAACAAATACGAGTGTTGGTGAGGAACAAGGGCTGGTTGGTGGTGCACATCAACGCCGCACAAGGCGAAAAGTTTTCTGTATGAAGAAAACCTTGTGTGACACTAACATAGGTGAAATTAAATGCTCCCGTATTTGCTTGTGTGTTTTACGATTCCGCTGTGTGTGATTTACTAAATGATCGCACGAATTCTCACTCTAACAAACAAATACGAGTGTTGGTGAGGAACAAGGGCTGGTTGGTGGTGGTGCACATCGACGCCGCACAAGGCGAAAAGTTCTCTGTATGAAGAGAACCTTGTGTGACACTAACGTAGGTGAAATTAAATGCATGATTCACAAAGGGAATATTTATTACTGAAGATTAATATTTAAATAAATTATACTATAATTGTAGAAAAATCATCTACTATAAATAATGGATTACTAACTCAAACAATCTTTATCTAAAAAATAAAATTAAAATGAAACAATCAAATCCTAAACCCTTCTTTTAGAATAATCGAAATAATTCAACTAAAAAAGTACGAGAATTTTAAGTTGTAGAAAAAACAAAGTTATTAAAAGTATATATCTTTTTGTTTAGGTCTGAATTTGATGTGCCTAACGAGAACACATGCTTAATTCAACATATAGCTCTCCTATGATATCACACAAGAGAAATAGCTTTAGCTGCCAACAATTTTTTTTTTAAAGAAAATTGTTATTCAGATAAAGTTTGCTTTTTCAAAAATGGTTTGGCACTAATAACAGAGAATCTCTCTCCAATTATCAGACAAACAAAGAATTTTCACTATCATGCATCGCCAGATATTTGAAAACATTCCCAGCTAAAACCAGAGTATCTTAAACTAGTGAAAATCTCTAAACAAATCACTTGCAAATTCCTAATAAGTTTGGATCTTTCTAAATTGCATACAGAATTGTATATCTTTACTAAGCCTCATCGGAATATAAGTACAACTGATATCGGCATAAATATTGATACCTAAATGTACAAGATCAGCATACCTTCTAACTTATAGTCATAAAAGGGATCAAATATTAACACCTAATACATGATTAACATAGCTTCTAACTTATACTCAAATTCATACTAATGCTAAGGAATCAAATATTGACACACCTAAATTTAAGGTCAATATACCTTATAATTTATACTTGAATTCATGCTGATGCAAAAGAAATCAAATATTGATACATCCATAAAAGATTCACCTTATACTCAAATTCATGCTGATGCTGAGGAATCAAATAATGATACCTAAATACAAGAAGTACATAGAATTCAAACTACAGACACCTAAATAGAATATTGACATAACTTCCAACTTATACTCTACTTCATATTGATGCGCTAAGAAACCAAATATCGAAACTAGATATAAGATCGAAAGACCTTCGTCTTGTAACTTAAAGGCTTCCAAACCTCATACTACATATAATATAGCATATCACAGCAAAAAATTTACCACATTGCAGTTTCAGATAATTCCAGATACAAGAATCATATTCAGAAATACACTACTCATGATCAAAATGGTGAATTAGCCAAAGTAACCATGCAGATTTCTCAAGATCAATATAAAATTACTACTGCATTCTCATCAAACCACAGCATTTTAATAAACCAAACAACAAACTAACACAATTATAGAAGAACCTCCTCATCCAAGAACTGCATTTTACCAGTCAGCTAGGTTGATAATTTAAACAAAAGAGCACATATATGTAACATGTGAATTACCTAGCATACATATATCAAGTTATAAATGAAGGCAACATGTTTCTGTTGAAAAACAAATATCACAATCATGATCAAACTTCAGCAAAACTACAAAAACTATGAAAATATTAAGGACAGCAACAAAATGCATTACTCTGGAATATATCAAAATCACTAAATGCAGGCAGCTAAGAATAAAAAACCAATAACATAAAAACATCAATAACAGTATATAATGAGCAATTCATTAAAAAATCCCTCAGCAATATCCGCAAGTAACGATTGCATAAAACTAAACCAAAGTAAAAACAGTAATAATAAACAAAACCCTAAAATCAAGCGGTGAGCACGACAGCGCCGCCAGCCTCCTTGATCTTCTTCTCCGCATTCTTCGACACCAATTTGGCCTTGACGACGACAGGCTTATCCGCAGGCAGCAAACCCTTGCCCAAGACCTTGAAGTAGCCGAACTGCGTGACGTCCACGACCGGCACGTTGTCCTTGGTCGCCTTGTCCTTCACCTCCTGCGGAACCAGCGACCAGAGGTGGTCGATGTTGACGGTGGGGCAGTGGAACTTGTTGCGGAGCTTGTGGAAGTAGCGCATACCGACCTTGCCGAAGTATCCAGGATGGTACTTGTCGAAGAGGATGCGGTGGTGGTGCATACCTCCGGCGTTTCCGCGACCTCCGGGATGCTTGCGGTGCTTACCGATACGACCATGACCGGCGCTCACGTGGCCGCGCTTCTTGCGGTTCTTCTTGAATCTGGTTGTCATTTTCTCCGGCGGGGTGTGGGTAGGGTGAGGAGAGGAGACGGCGGCGCTAGGAGGAGGCGAGAGAGAGTTTTAGGGTTTTCGGGATTTTATAAAGAAATGAATGTGTGTGTGAGGGTTGGGTTTCGGCAACATAAAGGGAAGTATATTACAATATTACCCTTATATGTGAATATTTGGTAAACATATGTTCATTCATTACTTTGCGGAGCTTCTTTTTATTCTTTTGCTGCGATTGAATTGTAATTATTTCTTAAAATGGGTTTACTTGTAAAAGTTTTTATTCGAAATTGATGGATAAGAAATGATGAGAAAATATTAATATTTTTATATTTTTTATTTCATGTTTATTAGATTAGAAAAAAAAATTATCACGTGGTTCCCTCTACTCCTTCCTATTTTTTTGTCTTTTGTCCATGAAAAATATTTTTACACCACTAATCAAAGATAATATTATCCAATATTGAAGAAAAAATGATAGAAAATGGGCTGTTAGAAAAGGTTATCCACTCTGCCTGTAGAAAATTTTCTATCATAGTAAACATGTGAAAAAGATAGAAAATTAGAGAAAATATTCTTTTTCCACCCTTTTTCATCAAAGGAAACGCACCCTTAGGAAAAGAAAAAGGAAAATGAAATCATAAGTGTCATGGGTGATATTTTTTTAAAATATTAAGGTAAAGATTGGTACGATGGAATGGAGGGTGGAATGAAACGGTCATTCCTAACTCCATTTCATTCATTTGCTTGGTATGTTTTACGAGGAGTAATCGTCATTCTATCAGGAATAGTGATTCTATTCCTCAAGGGTTTAGCCATTCCTTAGTCAAATCATGGTATTAGTTATTCCTAATACTCATATTTTTATATTTTGACTATTTTACTCTCATACTCCCTCTGTCTACAAAGAGAATGCATAGTTTTCCTTTTTTAGCTATCCACAAAGAGAATGCATAGTTCATTTATGGAAACTATTTTCTCACTTACTACCCTTATAATGTGGAACCCTATCTCCACTCATATCTACTTTTTCTCCACTCTCTCACTTACTACCCTTATAATGTGGGACCATATCTCCACTAACATCTATTTTTTCTCCACTCACATTTTACTTTCCAGGATTTTCTTAAAACTCGTGCCGCCACAAAGTATGCATTCTCTTTGTGGACGGAGGGAGTATATTTTACAATTTTATCAATTTTATCCCAAAAAATCAAGAAATTAGTTCCATCAATTTTAACTTATATATACACACTGCACACACACATATACACACACACACACACATACACACTGCACATATATACACACACACATATACACACACCGCGCGCACACGCACGCTACATATACATGCACTGCACGCACACACATTCACCCACTACACATATACATGCATACACACAACACAAACACACACACACACACACACACATATATATATATATATATATATACACACACGATGCATAAAAAATATCGATTCCATTCTTTTACTTATTTTTTATGCATATCAAGTATAGAAATTAACTTACCCATTTCATTCCATTCTTAACCTTATTCCATCCCTATCTCATTCCATTCCATCATACCAAATCACCTCTTTTCCTAATAGGTATATTTAATGTTATTAGAAGGAAAATATATTTTTTTGAGCGAAGATGGAAAAATATGGATGCACAATAGCATGGAAATTAATTAGGCCCAATCAAGAACAATTCAATCAGGCCCAATACCCTCAAGTGAAACATGACTAATTTCAAGGATTTAATTCATTTCATTCTTTCTCATAAGCTCTATAATAGTTAATTTATCTTAAAATCTAGGAAAAAAAGAGATAATTTTGAATTTGAATGTAATTTTTGAAATCAAATGATGTCCTTCACCTTTACTTACAGGCATTAATAATCAAATCTAGCCAAAATAATGTGCACAAAATTTAGGGTTATTAGCCTAAAAATTATTGAACTTTTTCCAAATTCCTGAATTGCAACCGTCAGTTCAGTTTTGGCCAATTAAATACGATACTTTTAATTTGTTTCAATTTGCAACCAAATTAGGTTTCCGGTGAGGATAATTTAGGAATTTTTCCACCGTGGCTAAGATTGCCCACGCTGGCGCTTATGTGGCGCTTATTGCACCAAATACGATGTCATTTCACTAATTGCCCTTAAGAACGTCGTCGTTTCAGATATCTGAAGAATAAAGAAAGAACCCTAAATCTATTATTCTATACTTATCGCGTTTTTTCACACATCGAGTACATCGAATACAAAAATTCCTATTATTCAATTCATCTTATTCATCGATTTTTGTCGTTTTTTTTGCGAATGTTCGATTCTTGTTGGGGATGGTATTAAAAGTTGTGGTGTTGTCGATATCTGCTCGTTGGCGAATGCTTTGGTGGTCCAAAGGTGTCCATTTCTGCTCCTGTAATGGGGAAAATGTAGGTCCACTCTCAATTATTTTATCTTCTTTGCATTGTATAGTCAATATCGATACAGTTGGGTTAGGGTTTGTATTGAAGCTCGAATTTTTTTTATTACTACGTGAAATTTGATTTTATTTATTTATTTTCTGCAGTAAATATTTTTCTTTGAATAATCATTATGGTGGTGAGCTTCGAATGAAAGAGTTTAAAATGCAGTGTGTAGGTGGTGATTTTGTGTTAAAAACAGCAATAGATCGTGATAGGTTTGGATATTTTGACCTTGCTGACTATATTAAGGACATAAGTTTCTGATTTGGGACAAGTTGTGGTTTAAGATACCTACTACTCACGCATATGAAGAGATATATGATGATAAGGGAATAATGAACTTGTTGTCTCATGTTTGTAAATATAAATCAATCAGTGTATATGTAGAAGGTAGTAAGACTCTTGAGGATATAGCTGAACTGGCTCATGTGGGTGAGGGTGAGGTCGAGGGTAAAGGTCAGAGTCAGGGTCAGGCTCAAGATCAGGTTGAGATTCAGGGTCAGGATGATAATGTATGGGGCTGGGATGGTGATTCTGACCAAGGTGAGGGTGAGGGTGAGGGTGAGGGTCATGGTCAGGGTCAGGCTGGGTTTGAGGGTGAGAGCAGTGACATGAATGATTACATGCCAAGTGTGTCAGAGTTATCAGATGTTAGTCTAGCTGACCTTGATTATATTTCTGATGAGGAAAATGTCAAAGTTAGGAGAAAACTGGAAGATGTGGTAAACTTGTTTGATGTTATTAATGAGCATGATGGATTTGAGAATGAGTTTGATGAAGAAAATGTGTCTGAGTATAAAGATGATGAGAAAGAGTGGGATACTGAAGAAATTGATGATGAGTGTGATGTCAGAATGAGAGCAAAGAAGGTAGTATATGATCCCAAATATGATCATAAATCTTTACAGCTTGTGCTTGGGATGTATTTTGCTGATGGTTTTCAGTGTATAGAAGCTTTGATTAGTTACTCCATTGAAAATCAGAGATTTATTAGGTTTATCATTGTCACAAAAAATAAGTGTCTGGCTAAGTGCACCCTTCCATGTCCTTGGCAGATTTATGCTAGTTCTGTGAAGTCAACTGGAACATTCATGCTCAAGTCATATGGTGGTGATCATCAATGTATGATGACCACAAGCAACAAGCTTCTGAGCTCAAAGTGGCTTGCTAAAAGATATTTGAACAGGTTTAGGTTAACATTTAATGTTGATATACAAGAGTGTGCTGCATATATTTGCCAAAGATTTGGGACTATGGTTCCTAAGAACAGACTCTACAAAGCAAGAATAATAGTCCAACAGATGGTGAGAGGTTCAGTGGAAGGGCATTATGCCATGATGAGAAGATATATAGCAGAGCTTAGGAGGGTTGACCATGAGGGCAGGTTTGAACTTGTACTGCAAGAGGGAAATGTTTTCCAATCACTCTACATAGGCTTCAGTGCATGTAGGAAAGACTTTTTAAGAAGCTGTAGGCCTGTAGTTAGCATAGATAGCTGCTTTTTGAAGACTTATCTGGTGGATTTTTATTGTGTGCAACTGGAAAAGATGGAAACAATGGCATGTTTCCAATCGCATGGGCTGTAGTGGAGGGTGAGAACCAAGTCAGTTGGACTTGGTTTCTAAAAAACTTGGTAGATGATCTCAGGATTGGAGATGGAAGAGGGTGGACTTTCATCTGTGATCAGCAGAAGGTATGAGTTTTTTTAAATTCTGATAACCCTATTTTTTTGCTTCTACTAACTTGAATATTATAATGGCAGGGATTGATAAATGTTGTTGCAGAATTGACACCACAAGCTGAGCATAGGAATTGTTCAAGGCATATTTACATGAATTGGAAGAAGAAACACAAGGGTGAGACATTGAGGAAATTCCACCACAAGAATCTGTCGGATCGGCGACGGAAAAAAATGTCGCTGAAAATTGGATATCCGTCGTGGAGAGGAATCGGCGACGGACACATAACGACGTTGATTTCTTCGTCGCTGGACTATTCCGCGATGGAATACGAGTCCGTCGCCGATATCAACGACGGACCAACGACGGCGCCGCCCTCGTCAATTTCGACCGGCCGGAGGAGTGGGAACGGAACTCGGCGATGGATAATCCGTCGTTGGTTATGGTACTTGGCGACAGACTATCTGTCGTTGTTTTTTGTTACCGGCGACGGAATTGTCCGTCGTTGACTGTAAAAATCGGCGACGGATTTGTGTCCGTCATTGATATATGATTTTATAATATTATTTATATCCGTCGCCGATCCGTCACTGGTTTGTTACACATTATATACTGCAGGTTGTTTTTATTATTTTTCTTTGTATACAATTTATATATGAACCTCCTATTATCAATACATTCCAGATCATCCAAAACAAATATAATTCCTAAAAACAAATTTCTCATCAAATATAGAAATATAATAATAGATTGTCATAAGTTTCAAGTACCAAACAAAGTATTTAAGTATTAATTAACTACTCTACTAATTGGTATCATAATTAACATAAGTTCAACTGTTTAGCAATAGAAATTAAAGACGATGTGGTCGAGGTCCTCCCTGAGCGTTCTGCTGCCACTGCATCATCATGGTCATTTGTTGTGTCAATTGAGCTTGCACGGCAGCCTGCCTCTCTAGCTGCTCCTTTAGCTGTCTACGCTCTTCTCGCTCCGACTGCAACTCAGTCTATAACTGAGACAATTGTTGTGTCATTACCTCAGTGTTGGATTGTGAAGACGCAGAAGAGCTGCCGGCATAACCTTTCCTAGCACGTATGCGTGCAGCTCCTCGAATTCCACCCCCGAACATCCTTCCTTTGCTGCTGTTCTCTTCAGCCACCTCCATAAAAATTTGATTTCGACATCCTGTTCTCCTTCATCTCCTTTATCTCATAGAGGCTCTTTCCTGATGGCTGCAAGCTCGTGTACTCTCTCCTACAACCAAATACATATGAATCAATAATATGGAGATAATCTAAGAATGTTAAGTAGTAAATATAATTAGAATAACATACATCAATGCGCCTTGACTTAGCAGAAGTATACGTGTCACCAAATTTAGCGTGTATCTTCAAAAAGACATGTCAATCAAGCTTATCTAGAGGTAAATTTAGTTCTTTTGCCTGTTAAATATTAACAATCGAATAATCAATATACTAGCAATAATAAAATGAATACAATAGTCTATATATAAAGCATGATTGCAAGTATGCAAAAACTATAACACTTACCAAAATTCTAGCATGCTCTGAAGTACTCCTCGAGCCTCCAAATTGCTTAACGGTACCTGTTCCAGGCCCCTCGGGCTCCGGCAATCTGTTGTCCCTGGCACTTTGGGCTTTCTTTTTTACATCCTCGCGATCCCAATAAACTTTCCACTCTTCCCATTCATTGTCAGTGACAAATTCGGGCACTAGTCCTTCTTTAAACCAATCAGCCTTCATTGTGCTAATCATGTCCTTGTACCTAATAGCCGCCCTCTTAAGCCATACCGCTTTATATCTCGCATCCTCAGCAGGATCCCAAGTAAATGTTTTCTGATTTAAACAACATGAATGAACAATCCACATATATATACCAAGTCCAACAGCAACACACATATATAACAACTCCAACACGTGTAGCAAATTTCATATAACAGTATATAATAGCAGGATTATGGAGTATATATAACAGTATATATATGCATCAAATTCCAAGTTTGATTCAAAACTGATCATACATAAATAAGCAGGAAAAAAGATTTAGAAAACAACCAAAAAAAGCCAACTCGAATTCAAACACACACGCACACACATCAAGACAGATCTCTCCAAAGAAGGGGACATGTCAAGATAAAAGAAAGTAATAGTTACTTTAGCAAAATTACCTTGAACTCTTCAACCACTCTGTCCTCTTCCACTCGGGCACTAGCTTCCAGCAAAAACCACCTCTGAACATTGAACTCTTAAAGTTTGAAGTAATTGTCGATGCTGCAAAAAAATGGGGCTGGAAAGAGAACCTGAAGCCAACCACAAGAACGGAAGATATGATCATGTATAAATAATATAAATACAACAATCTCAATAAATAAAATAAGTGTTAAATTTGAGAAAAACACATACTCTTCATCTATGATGAGCAGTTGTTTACCGCCACGAGTGGGGACCATGTGTGATGATGCATCGGCTGAAGTATCAGGGTGAGGTGTTTGGCCACGTCCTGAACCACCATGACTACGAGTAGAAGATTTTTATGACCGGCTATCTGTAGAAGTAGGTGGCATCTGTGCATGAGGGGCTGAACCAGTGCGACCACGAACATTGCGGCTAGGAACTCGACCTCTAACAGTACGTCTTGGGCCAAGGGCCGAACCAGTGCTCACCCTACCATGTCCTGAATTTGGGGCTGAAGACATCTGCAAATGAAGTATGAAACATATAAACAAATATATTTGAATAAAGAGTTATCATAAAAAGAATTTCAAGTGCATACAAGTAAATCTACTCATCATCATCATCATCATCATCATCATCATCATAACTAAAATGATTATCTTCATCTGATAAATTGATTTCATCTTCTGAAACCTTGTCCTCTACCAATTCTATCACAACACCATGTGCATGAGATCCACTTAGCTCGTCATCAACATTTGGATTGCTACGGAAATGAAAGTCATCTTCCTGAAACGGTGGAGACACTGTTGACTTTAAGGGAATATCTATAGTTGCTCTAGCTTTGATTTTACAAGCTTCCCGCCAATCTTTCTTCGACTGATTCAAGCTTGGATATGGACAATAATATACTTGCACCGCTTGAGCAGCTAGGACAAAGGGTTCATATTTATTATAACAACGTTTATGGTTTATAGAAACCAAGTTAAAATCACGATGAACTAATGTCCCACTTGGTGATGGATCAAACTACTCACACTTGAACAATGTAGTCCTTTTTAATGGTAACCACTGTACTCCAACCTCACAACTTCCAATAGACGACCATAGAAATCATAATCGTTTGTACTATAATTTGAGCCTTTGATACACACTCCACTGCTCATAGTTGATCTTCGAGTCTCATGAGTGGTTGTGTGAAACTTATAACCATTCACATAGTAACCATGATAAGTGTTAACGCATAGCAATGGCCCTTTTGCAAGAGAATTAAAAACTTGTTTGTGACATTGTTTATTGGATCTCTGACCTACAAAATCATCATTAAACCTATATTAGAATTCAGTTTCTTGTTCATTAAGTAATGACACTAAAATACAAACTCACATATGACTCGAACCACGAGATAAATTCTTTGTCTAACTTGATATCAATATTAGCGTCTGTAATCTTTGTTGGTATATTCTGTTTGGTAGGCCTTATTCTTACATTTGCTACAAGGACACTTAATTTTATTTCCATTCATATACTCCGGTCGATCAAGGGAAAACTTGATGAAAGTTTCAAGTCCATCTAAAAATACCTTAGATATACGGTGATCTTGATAACGCTGATACATCCATTCACGACTAGCACTCATGATTTTTCTCCTTATTAATATATGCAGCAAATACACCCAATTTAGCACCTATCAACTAAAATTAATTATTAATTATATAATTTATATTTAGTGTCTGATGCAAATAATTAAGCATTTCATTTATGCAATATTAACATAAACCTAAAAAAAGAACCTTCATAAAAACTATGAAACTGTGAAATTGTTTCATTATGGTATGAGCAACAACTAAACAATATTTACGCAGAATTCACAAAGTAGCATATTATTCATTTATTTTATTCATTCTTTTAGGTAGGATAAACTAGTAAGATCGCCAAAACTTAAATAGTTGACTGATTCTGTAATTGGATTATTCTGTATATATTTATACACTTCAAAACATATACTGCATTTCTCCAGCAAGTTTCTTTTTTCTTATGCCCTGTTGTGATGATATAAAAACCCCCCCTCCCAAAAAAAAAAAACATTAACAAGAAAGGAAAAAATTCTGACTGAAGTGGGCAATTAGCAGTAACACACAATCCTCCACATCCAAATCAAGTTCATTCTATAATGAATGTTTTCAATCACATAATGAAAACAAAAAATTACCTTGATTGATCTTATAGGCCTATGGAACAAGCTGGATATATCTGCCTTCTTTCTCCACAATGCAGCTCCGCCAACGGCGGCGAATCGACCTCTAACAGTGGACGTGAGAAAGAGCGACGGCACCTAGGGCACAAGAAGGCTGCAATGGCGGCGCCCAGACAGTGGTTCCAGTGCCGAGAGATAGAAAAAGTGACAGACGTTTTGAGTAGAGAGAGAGAGAGAGAGTCCTACTGTGAGATTGGAGCGACGCCGGTGTGGTCTAGAGATGACAATTGAATTGGGGATTTGATTAAGGTTTGAACAAAGATCGGCTCTAATCGGATAATAGATTAAAAAAACCAACGACGGACACATTCGTTGTTAATCTGTCGTCAATTTTTTGCGTTTCAATAAATTAAATCAGAAATAACTAATTAACTCAACGACGGACTGATATTCGTCTCCGAAATAAAAAAAAAAAAAAAGTAAAACCAACGACGGAAAAATTACGTCGCCGGCGTTCGAGACGGACATTCCGTCGTTAGTTCCGTCGCGGATTTAGGCGGGAATCATTCCTGCCAAGCTTTGTCGCCAACTCCGTCGTTGACTGTGCCATCAACAATCCGTCGTGAATCCGTCGGCAGTCTGTCGTTGATCGGCGACGTCTGGCTTTCCGTCGCCGTGTCCGTCGTCAAAACATTGTTTTTTTGTAGTGTCTTTGCTGCTGCTTATGCCACCTACGAGCAATAGTTCAAAGAATGTGTGCAAGATTTGAGGGTGGAGAGTGAGAAAGCTTTTGATGATTTCATGGCAAGAGATACTACCAAATTCTGTAAGACTTTTATCTCTACTACTCCATCAAGTGATTTTGTTGATAACAATATCAGTGAAACATTCAATTCTTGGATATTGAAGGCAAGAGGTAAGCATTGTATTCATATGTCAGAAGAGATTAGGAGTTCTCTTATGGTGAGACAGGTTGAGAAATACAATGAACTTAGGAGGGTGTCAGGTAGGTTGTGTCCTAAGATCAAAGACACTTTAGAGGGAAACAAAAGGTTGAGTGTACATAGCAAAGCAATTCCTGGCATGTATGAAACTTTTGAGGTTTACTGTGATGGGGAGAAGTTTATTTGTCATGTGAAAACTGGAAACAATGGTATCAATTCATGCAGTTGTAGGGCACGGGATTTAACTGGAATTCCATTTAAGCATGTCATTTCCTGTATGAGATATATGGAGACAGACCCCATTGACTATGTTTCTGATTATTATACTTTTGAGAGATACTTATCTGCTTATGAGTTTGCAATCCCATCAACTCTTGGAGAGAAAAGTTGGCCTGAAGTTGCAGGTGATATTGTGAGGCCACCTCAGAAACTGAAAATGCCAGGCAGGCCAACGAAGAAGAGAGTTAGAGCTCCAGAGGAGAGAGATGGAAGAATGACAGAACATGGGATTACAATCAAGTGCAGCAAGTGCAAGCAGGAAGGTCACAACATAGCATCTTGCCAGAATCCAGCTGTCTTGGCCACTTCACAAAAGGTATTTTGATCTCAACTTGCATCAATTTTATTTCCTTATTCAGATGTAATGATTGTTTGTTGATATATCCCAAAATAGAGAAAGAGAGGAAGACCTGCCAAACCAGCAGCACAAGTGCAAAAAAAGGACAAGCAACCATCAAAGAAAAAGTCAGATTTTTTTAGAGATAGAGCAATTGCCATGAAGGGGGCTAGTGTTTACATAAATGAGAACACTGGAAATACTTTTTTCAGAGTAAGGAACAGTTTTCTCTACCAAATTCTTAGCATTTGATAGAGTTTGAAATAACTTTTGCATATTTTTCCTATTTTGGCAGTCTTCTTTGAACAGCAGGGTGTGTATGAATTTGTCCAAGGGAAGCAAATACAAAATGCCAAGACAGGTTGGAGAAGGAACATCTTCAAGCAGACAAACTGGATTGATTGATGTCCCCATAACACAGGAGAGTGGGACTGCATAAGAGCCTGGGGAGAGATATTTAAGATAGACTATTTTCTGTTTTAACTGAGCATAAGAATTTGCTACAAACTTGAAGTCATTTTGGATGATGATAAACTGATTGATAGTCTTTTTTGATGATGCTACAAACTTGAAGTCTTTTTTGTGTAATTTCCAACATTGGTATTTGTATGTGTATTTGAGACTTCAACAATCCAAGTCTATTATGATGATCAACAAGTATTCAGTTTGCTAAACTATTGTGTCTTGATGATGATTTGTTTCAGTTTGCATCAATATTCAGTTGTGTACAAGCTTTTATCTCATGTCCACATAATAAAATTCATTAGATAAGACAAATACAAATACTTACTACAAAATACACACCAGCTATCTCATGTCGAGATAATAAGTAGATGAGAAAACAAGACAGTATTCAACCTTGGATACAAAATTCATTACTTCATAAATTCATTAAATAAAACTTACTACTTCGAATTTGAGTGCCAAATATAGATACTTAGTACAAAATACACACCAGCTAACACTTGCTACAACAAACTACAAATAACACAAGCTACAAACTACATGCTTGGCCACTATCGCCACACCACAATTACTTCGATTGTAACAGACATGCAATGATGATCAACGAGAAGAAAAACAAAATCTTGAAAACCCTAATATTCTTTTTCTGAGCATCCCCAGTGACTTCTAGGTTGTGAATCTTCTCTTGTAAATCTGCAATGGTGCAATCCATATCTCAAGTTTGCGTTGCATCTCTGCAATCTTGTTATTGGCTTCATTGCACTCATTCCTTAGTGGCTCCACCTGCTTTGCATTACTTCCTCTCTCAACAAGGCGTGACGGAGCTGCTCTTGTACGAGGTTACGCTCATTTGTTACCTCGTTGATGTAACCTTGGTAATGATCTATGAGTGGATCATCAATCTAGTCCCAACTATCGCAAGTTTTCTGTTTTAATTTAAAAAAAATTATTAATTCACACCATATGTATTCTAAGAAAAAAAAAGAAATTGAGTAGAACTCACCCCTCCAACGCGACAACAGTAGAATCTTCTACCAGAGTTATCAGGTGTGCGCAACGTCCGTACCACACTGCTCCCATGCTTGCAAAATGGAGCTGGTCGTTGTGGAAGATAGCGGGGCACATTCACCATATAGGGAACACTTCATTAGATGTCGCCGGAGATCCACTTGAGCTTGCCATTGCCTGTGTTAGCTTGGTCGCCGGATTCACACCAGGTCTGCATTTAGGGTTCGACGTCGGATTTTGGGGAATTGAATTGAAGGAAATGATTTGGCGGAAATCTGATGGAAATGATTTGGGGGAATGAATTGGGGGAAATGAATTTGGAGTTTAATTAATTTGAAACATAAACGGCGCCGCTTTCGTTAAGTTGGACGGTCTATTTAATTAGCCAAAACGACGTCGTTTTGGTTAGAGGCCCGACATAAACACGATGGTATTTCCGAGCTCCATGTCATCATCGACCTCGCCGGAAACCTAATTTGGTTGTAAATTCAAACAAATTAAAAGTATCGTATTTAATTGGCAAAAACTGAACTGACGGTTGCAATTCAGAAATTTGAAAAAAGTTCAGTAATTTACAGGCCAATAACCCTAAAATTTATTTACACACCCATACACTGTATAAAATGAACTTATTCAGAATTTGCGTAGAATTAAAGATAAATTTATCACTTTACATAGATCTACGAAATTTACCATTCGAGAAATGAGAGAACCAATAAGGGGAAATCTCAATATCAGATTGCCTAAAATGTTCCACAAATTAAATCACAGCAAAAGTTATACTTCCATTATAAACTATGGCACAAAACTAAAAAGGCCGTCTTCCACCAATAGGTATTACGTTAGACCCTGAACGGTTGCCAAAGCCGCCACCCCCTCGGCCTCTAGATCGGAAATTACGTCCAGACGCTGCAAAAACATTGGGTTATAACGATCCAAACATATAGAACAGCACAGTTTTAGATCAAGATAACCATCAACAAGCTTCAAATGTGCTCCAAATATGTGATTATTCAGCACTAACAAGAAAATTTATGATATTCAAGCACTAAAAGGTAGTTGCAAACTCAATAGTGCCTTACCCCCAAAGTCTGATCCACCGGCTCGGGTCAAAGCAGCAAGTTGAGGAGGCACAGTTTGCCCAGCTTGTTGCAGAATCTTGATAAGTTCTCTTGCATACTTCACGTTTGCGTGTGTGAAAAAAGTGAAAGCAGTTCCCCTAGCTCCTGCACGACCAGTACGGCCGATCCTGTGGACATAATCCTCCAAATTTGAAGGAAAATCATAGTTGACGACGACTTTAATGTCCTTCACATCTACACAAGCATGAAGAAAGAGTTTGCATCAGATAAGATTTCATAAATTGAATATGGCCACCTTATCCCTGCAGTCCTAAGATCCAAAGAGATCGTTTCAAGATATAACACATCTTTTAAATGTGCATACCTTACTTTGCAGGGATAAGAAGCAGCTCCTCCACAACTTTCAAAATCACGGTCCAATCAATGAATAAATCTCGCATGAGTCTACCGGCTGTCACAACTATTAGCTCCCTAAGAGTGGATGGGCACTTTAGCTTCAATTATACTGCTCAGACACATGCCAGGAGACACACTGTATAGAGAACAGCCTATCAATCCGTGATAATCAATGAAAACTGTCAAGATTCATTAACCTAAGGCATCTGGCCTATAAAAAGCTGCAGCATGCTCCTTGTGTCAGTACTAGTCGAGCTTATATATATAATACAATAATAATAGCATAGCACTAGAAGAAGAATCCACATGGTGAGTTCTAGAGGATTATGTTGATTCTGTTCTGGACTTCTGAGAAAAAGCGGAAAAGCAACAGCATCTTCTCAATTATGTCTAGGTCATTACTAGGCCTAGGCACCATTTTCTTAACTCAGAGATACCAATGTAGGCAGCCAGCGTGCATAATAGAAAAAACTTCCGCACCCAAACCACAATATCATTAGGAACATGGAGAACAGCCGGGAGACGAGCTTATGTAGTTCAAAGACCATAATGAGACTCTAAACCTAAACTTTTAGACTAATCCTACCAAGGCCACGAGCAGCAACATCAGTGGCAATCATTATAGGAGTTCTGCTACTTTTAAACTCTGCCAGGACCCAATCCCTTTCCTCCTGGTTCTTGTCACCATGTATGGACAGAGCTGGCCATCCATCCATTCTTAGTTGTCTTGTGACTTGATCACATCCCTTTTTCGTCTCCACAAAAATTAAAATTTTACTTCCATCCATCACTTCATTCAGCAATCTGATCAACCTGCAGGGACTATATTTGGTTAGTAGCATGCAACTTATAAGCGCGTGATGATTTTTATAAGCCGTGTCACCTATTATATTTCTCCATATCAGTCAAAACTTCAACAATTTGATGTATAGATTGATTTGCTTTCAGTTCTTGAGACCCAATGATAACCTGAAATATATCAAACATTATCAAGTGTACCTAGATCAATGTACTCCGTGCGCCATTATAAGGTCAAAGCACTATGACTGCCTTGACCATCTACTAGGAAAGACATGGTTACAAATGGACGAACCTTGTAAGCATTGCGTAGGAACTGCCTTGCCAAAGTTTCCACCTCCCTAGGCCATGTGGCGCTCCAGTATAGGGTCTGTCTATCTGGACGAATCTGCAATTCCCTTACAATATAAGTTTCTAAACACAACTTAGCTAGAATAAAAACAGACAAGGTGGACAACCAAATAAATACCTGAGACACAATTTTCCTAATTTGGGGTTCGAATCCCATATCTAGCATGCGATCAGCCTCATCTAACACAAGGTAAGTCACTCTTCTCAAGTTGGTATGTTGAGCTTCCAACATATCAATCAATCTACCAGGTGTAGCTATGACAATTTCAACTCCTGACACGGGTGCGCAAAAATTTCCATAAAAAAACTATAAAAACGATTTTAGGAAGAGAAATAACAAAGTTGATTACCTCTTTTGAGATCGCGAATTTGTGGTCCCTTCGGGGCACCACCATATATACAAGTACTTCTTATGTTAGCAAGTGATCCGAATTTCACAGCTTCTTCTTGAATTTGAATAGCTAATTCTCTAGTAGGTGCTAGGACTAGTACAATGGGACCATCACCATGTGCTGGGTTCAATTAATTTAATGTCAAAAAAAGGGAAAAGTTCCTCTGAATATGCAAAGACAGATAAGGTCTCATCAACATAAAATGTTCAGAAGAAAACTTACCCAACCTAGGCTGAGCACTAACATGAACAAAAGCCGGCAGCAAATACGCCAGAGTCTTTCCAGACCCAGTCTCAGCAATGCCTATCAGATCGCGACCTCTTAATGCCATTGGCCATCCTTGTGATTGAATAGCTGTCGGCTCAATAAAACCCAGCCTAGCAATGACCTCGAGGCAGTAGCCTGTGAAGCAAGCTAATCAATTAGCTAACTACAACTACTAAAAGCATGCCATTATACCATGAAAAGCAAAAAAAATTACACAAGTACCAGGGAAACTTGCTTCCTGAAACACCCGAATAGGCTTGGGGACATCGTGTCCTTCAACGCTAATCTCCCGACGTGCACGATACATCATAACCTCTTGCTCACTCATTGCCCTCACTGATGGGCTCTCCACATAAAAATCCTTTTCAAAGGGAATCAACCCACTAAAATCTTGCTTAGGAAGAGAGATGTTATCCAAGTCATCCCCTTTCTGCCTAATTCCTCTTCCACCACGACCTCCACCAAAGCCACCACCACGACCATGATCGAAACCCCGTCCAGAGAAATGACCTCCTCTCCCACCATCACCTCTTCTATCTCCGACCCCATTACCGCTATATCCTCTACCACCATACCATCCTCCACCTCCACCTCCACCTCCACCTCTACCCCGATCAACGAAACCACTACTATGACCCACCCTAGCACCACCATGCTCAATCTGATATCCACTCCTAGCACCACCCCCCATATATGGGAGTCCCACTTGGGGACCTCCCCGGCCATAGCTGGGCAGAGCACCACCTGGCACAGAAGGCGGAATCATCATAGGTGGTGGCCCAACTATATCACTACAGTATCAAACAGAATAATATCACAAAATTGAAGCACAATAATACTCTTTAAACACTCTTTTAAATCCCTACATATATTTTCAGGCCTGTAATCATTCAAGAAAATCAAAATGGAAAAACATATAACCGAAGATAGCCAATCAAAAAATAAAATTCCGCTATGCTTCAAATCATACCACTACTTTTCATACTCCATAATTTCAGCAACCGGGCCCTAAAAAAAATATTAACATGAAAACATACACTCGGCGCTGTCGGTAAGAGCCGGCATCATGGAGTCTGGAATCATGGTTGTTGAACATGATGAAGCGGATTTGGAGAAACAATTAGGTTTAGGGTTTGAAGATTTGAACTGGATCCGCAAATTACAAGGCGAAAACGAATTGAAAAGGGGAAAGAGAAGAACAAGTATCAAATTTAGGGTTTAACTTTGCAAGATATCTGCTTAGATCTGCTTCTATTTTGGGTGGTGGTTTTATCGTCGCGCGCTGCTGTAACAGTTTCTGAAAGGAATAATTTTTAATTTATGAAATATTTTCTGAATAAATATTAATGTAAGAATTCCTAATATTATTCCGTTTGTTTTTAATTGGGTTTTTCTCATCAGTCCTCGCATAACTTATCCTATATTCTAACCATAAAATATTACTCTAGGATGAATCATTACCATCATTTTTATCGATTAAGTTTGAAGGGCCGGGCTTTCCTTTTTTCTTTTTTCTTTTTTTCATTACAACAAGCTACATATATTTAATCTCTGAAGCATTGATACGCTCTTAGGGGGCAACGTATATATATTTAAAAAAAAAAAAAACATATTAAATACAAAAAGTTGCATTTAAAAGTGCATTTTATTATAAATCAAATTACGTATCTTAATAAAATGGGCATACGTCGTGTTTTTTTACAAAATCTCAAAGTTTTGTGTCACACTGCTAAACTCAACGTACCTCTATATCCATCGTTACCTCAAGCTATTTGACGCCTATGCCGCCGGTCGCTCGCGCTGCCGCCGCCGGTAAGCACTGCATCAGGTTCGAATTTAGGGGTTTGGTTCTTCAGCAGTCAGCAATTGCGGTTTGGGTAATGGGTAATTTGATTTGATTTTCTTCAATTGAAGCATAAATGGGTTGATTTCAATCGACGATTTTGAATAGCAGCAACGAAAAAGACGGACGTATTGCAATTTTTTTTTTAATGAAAAGAGACGTATTGCAATTAGTTAGTTGGGAGAGGTGGTGGTGATAAATGAGGGGGTGTTTTTTCTTTTTAATTTTTTAACGAGAAATTGTATTAGTCCTATTCAAAATATAAAATATTATATATAAATATAAATATATAATTATATTTTTGACGTATTCGTATTTTCATTTCGTATCGTATTCATATTTTGTATTCATATTCGTACGTACCCGTACTTCCTAGTATTTAATCAAATAAATCACTATATCATTAAACGTAGGACTTTTACAATACATAAATGTGGGACAACTACTATATCACCATGCATGGTCGGACTACTACACCACCATATAAGGTGAGATATGAACCCAAGATCTCTTGTTAAGAAATTTTTGGGTGCCTCAACTTTGTCACTTGAGTTAGACCTCATTGGCGAAGGGCGGTGCCTTCTAGATATGTTTAATCTATCCTTTGTTGATTTGTTCATATAAAGATTTTGTTACATAAGTGAATATTGTGATAAATGTGTTTTATTTAGGGGGTGTATTGGATTGCCAATGATATGAATTTTAATGTAGTTGAACTCCATGGAGTTGAATTCAATAGGATTTTGGTGTAATTCAGGGGAGTTGAGGGTGGATTTTGGGGGATTTCGGGGTGAATTTTTAAGGAGTTCGGACGAGTTCAAATCCACACACACGCGCTCGCGTGTCTTGCTCGGTCGTTGATGGGATGCCGCGATTGCGGGTCTTACACGATCACGGGTCATACACCGTCTGCGTGGAGGTATGCAGATCTTCGTCAAGACCTTGACGGGCAAGACCATCACCCTTGAAGTCGAGAGCTCCGACACCATTGACAACGTCAAGGCCAAGATCCAGGACAAGGAGGGTATTCCCCCGGACCAGCATAGGCTCATCTTTGCCGGCAAGCAGCTTGAGGATGCCCGTACCCTCGCGGACTACAACATTCAGAAGGAGTCCACCCTTCGCTTGGTGCTGAGGCTGAGGGGAGGAATGCAGATTTTCATCAAGACACTGACGGGGAAGACCATCACCTTGGAGGTGGAGAGCTCCGACACCATTCACTTGTTCTTCTTGATTTTGCGTTATTTGTTCACATGTTGCATATTGGTAATTTGAATAAGGGCATGCTCTTATGATTCAAGTGTTGCAACTTGAAAATTTGATTGGATCCGCTTATATTGGTTGGATTTGGGTTAGATAATCTAAAAGTTGTTTCTTGGTTGGGACTTTGGAGTTTCTGCGCTTCTCTTGAAATTTACCATGGACAGATCATTATGTATAATTTAAACAATGTGAAGCCAACGACCGTGGCATCACCATTGACCAAAATTAGCGACCGTGGCATGCGACCGCTCGCTGGCATTACACAATGCCAAAGATAGTGTGTGTCAGCGCTCGTGGATATGAACTCTTTCGAACTTCCATGTCAGAAGCCGGAGTTCATTCTGTATATTTTGACTGTGAATTACGCCGAAATCCATGAGAAAGTGAAATCATTCGAAATCCTTATGATGTTGAATACCGGAAGAGTTTGAGGGAATTTAAAATCAACGGATTGAATACCCCAGGATTTGCAGGGATTTTGAATTACGTCAAACTCTTTGCATCCAATACCCCAGGATTTTTAAAGAGTTTGAAATCCATCAATCCAATACCCCTGGATTTCAAACTCCTTAAAAATACCTCAAACTCCACCATCCAATACACCCCTTAATGTGGCACAATAAATTGGAAAAATAACAATATTATCCGATACTATTCAATACGATTTTTTAAATGTTGAAATTACAACCACCAACATCCTCAGTTTTTTCAGCAATACAAATACATATTGGGAAAACAATATTGTTAATTTTTTCATACAAGCGGTGATCAAAATATTCGAGATATTATAATTGCAAAAAGAGAAAAAAGAAAAAAAAAGAATTGGTGCTGTTATTGTATGTTTTAAGAGTGGTTGAAAATTGTCCCCTTGAGGATGGCCTAGTGGTAAAAGTGAGCGCCTGAGACTGAGAGATCTTAGGTTCGAACCTCATAAAGCGCCTCTATAGATCGAGCCTGCCATACATGTACTTGGAAAGTGTGATTTACCTGCCTTGTATGATTTGCAGGCTACTGCACAAGGGACGGGGGTTTACCCATAGTTTGCAGGTTACTGCACAAGGGACGGGAGTTTACCCAGTGCGCACCGAAAGTAGCGACTGCGGATTCCCACGATAAAAATAAAAATAAAAATAAGTGTGGTTGAAATTTGAAAATTTGGCAAACGTTGTCCATATTTCTAACGATAACCCTTATCTTTTGAGTGTTGTAGTTTCAATTTATAAAGATAACCCTTATCTTTTGAGTGATGTAGTTTCAATTTATGCATTACCAAAAAAATAATTAGCCGGTGCGCATAAAAAATAACAGAGGCAAGTTTTCATGATAAAATAAAAATAAAAGAATAAAGATTATTGTTATAATGAAACAATATTTTTAATTTGGTTCTTCAATTTTATAGTTAGCTAATATATTAGATCAAGTTAATATATTTGGAAAAGATGTTAACCATTAATTCAAATAGTCACAAAATATTAATAGCGATATATTTAACCTTGTTTGAAATTAGTTGGAAAATGAAAATCAAATTAATACCTGGTTTACTTTTAGAATTTTCATTCTCGCTGGACGCTGGCCATGCATATATATTAATGTAGGCATATTAAAGTTGCAAGAATCAAAATTCACAAATTCAAAACCCTCTCCGTGAATGGGTATGTCGCGGTGACTACTCGCAACTCCGGTCTCCGGCGACGAACTACCATTTCCGATCAAGCTCTGCTCACTCACGATGAACCTGCAACAGATTTGTAACCTAGGTGCTCGTGTGCAAACTAGAAGATGACGACGAAGATGAATGAGGAGAAATGAAATGAAAATTGTATTAACTGTCAAAATGTCATTTGATCTGAGATGCTCTACATTCTCTCTCTCTTACTATTTAACTAACTCTTTATGTTTTACAGCTGTATTACACTTGTCCCACTAGACTACACGCTTCTGTAACTATAAACGGGTTTCTTCTTTTTATTCTCTCTTCATAACAATACCCTCCCCTTGAGAAATGGTGTGACCTCACGACAAAAGTTGGGGAAAGCGAGCTTGGATCTCTTGGTAGTCTTCCCAGGTGGCTTCGTCTTTGGGCAAGTAGGCCCACTGAATTAGAAGTTGTGCACAAGGACTATTGTTGCGCTTGATAATTCGTCGAGCTAAAACTGCAACTGGCTGGAGTAGGGTGTGGCCGTCATCATCAAACTCGGGAAGTGCGGTGCTGACTGGGACGTCTGGCTGAACACTCCGCTTTAGACAGCTCACGTGAAAGACTGGATGTAGTTTACTGGACGCTGGAAGGCTGAGCACATATGCAACTTCGCCAATTCGCTTCTTAATTTGGAACGGACCAGCATATCGTGGACTGAGCTTCCATGATTTATGGAGCCGTAGTGATAGTTGTCTGTACGGTTTGAGCTTTAAGTAAGCCCAGTCACCTTCTTGAAACTCTCGTGGACTGTGATGGCAGTCTGCTTTGCGTTTCATTCGGTATTGAGCCTGTTCTAGTAATCTCTTGACGTGTTGTTGAATGTCCTTCTTAGCCTGCAGAGAAGCCTCCACCCCAATAACTGTGGACCGTGTATAAGAGTGGAACGCTAATGGTGTAGGTTTATACCCATATAGAGCTTCAAAAGGGGTTAGTTCATGAGATGTATGGAAGGTGGTATTGAACCAAAACTCAGCTAAGGATAACCAATGGAACCATTTCTTTGGAGACTGACTACTTATGCAACGAAGGTACATTTGTAGACACTGAATAACTCGCTCGGTTAGACCATCTGTTTGTGGGTGGTAGGATGTGCTTAGGTGATGATTAATGCCTAAAAGTGATGTCATTTCCTTCAAAAAATGGCTGGTAAAAATTTTACCTCTATCGGAAACTATGCTTTTAGGTAGGCCGTGCAGTTTGTATATGGAATCAATGAATATTTGTGCCAAATGAGATGCAGTGTAGGGGTGATGCAATGCAATGAAATGTGAGTACTTTGTGAATCTATCAACGATAACCCAAATAGAATTTTTTCCAGAAGAAAGAGGCAAACCTTCTACAAAATCCATCGTGATATGTTGCCAAGCTTGCTCAGGAATTGGTAGTGGCTGCAGATGACCGGGAGTGCGAGTAGTCTCATGTTTACTGAGCTGACAGGGTTGGCATCGAGCTATGAATCCCCTAATCTGTTCCCGCATGCCTGGCCAACAAAAAATGGAGTATAGCCTTTGGTAAGTGGCATTTATCCCGGAATGTCCCTCGTAGCTGGAAGAATGAAAGTATTCCATCACTTTGCTCCAGATGTCGCCATGATTTCCCAAAAATAATTTCCCTTTGTATCTCAATATGCCATCAGAATATGTATAAAATGACATGTTGAAAGGTGTCGTAGCACATTCTGCAATAGCTCTTTCAGCTATTTCATCAACTTCATAACTCTGCATTATTTCTGACATCTAGGCTGGTTTAACAACTGTGAGAGCTTTGCACTCTCCTCTTTCTTGATCCCTCCTAGATAAGGCATCTGCAACCTTATTCTCCATCCCTTTTTTTGTATTATATCCTGTAATCAAAACCTAACAACTTTGTAAGATATTTATGTTGAACCGGTGTTGATATTTTTTGCTCCAACAAATATTTGAGGCTCTGGTGGTCAGTCTTTATAATAAACTGACTATGCAACAGATAAGCTCTCCATTTCTCGGTGGCATGGACTATAGCTAAGAATTCTTTCTCGTAGATTGATAGTCCAAGATTCTTTGGGGCCAAAGCCTTACTAATGAATGCCAAAGAATGAGAATCTTGCATTAGTACTGCTCCCAAACCATCATAGCATGCATTAGTTTCCAGTACAAATGAGAGGCTGAAATTAGGCACACGTAGAACTGGTGCTGATACCATGGCTGATTTCAACCTTTGAAAAGCCTCCTCGGATTGTTTATTCCATATGAATTGTCCCTTTTTAGTCATTTCATTCAGTGGTTTAGCTATAATACCATAGTGTCGCACAAACTTTCTATAGTATCCAGTTAATCCCAGAAAACCTCTCAATGCCTTCACATTTTTTGGTTGAGGCCATTCCAACATTGCTTGTATCTTCCTCTGATCAGTAGCTACTCCTTCCTTACTGATAACGCGGCCTAAATATTCCACTTGGTTTGTTCCAAACGAACATTTTGAAGCTTTAGCAAACAACTCATAATTTGACAACAACCCGAAGACAAGTTCTAAGTGCTTAATATGTTCCTCCATACTGAAATGTGGCAGGGGCATTTGTTAGTCCAAAGGGCATGACTTTGAATTCATATAAACCACTAGTTGTTACAAAAGCAGTCTTGGGTATATCTGCAGACCTCATCCTAATCTGATGATACCCAGCTCTTAGCTCCACCTTAGAGAAGACTGATGCACCTCTCAACTCATCTAGAAGATCATCAATGAGAGGTATAGGGAAATTGTCCTTCACTGTCACTGAGTTCAGTTTTCTATAGTCTATACAAAATCGCCAAGTACCATCTTTCTTCTTCACTAGCAACACATGTGACGAAAATGGGCTAGAACTGTGTTGTATTATTCCTGCTTCCAACATCTCTTTAACCAATTTCTCGATCTCCAGCCTTTGCAGGTAAGGGTATCTATATGGATTTTGTTTTAAAGGCTGAGTTTCTGGTTTAAGGGTAATGGAATGGTTGTGAGATCTCTGTGGGGGTAGCTGTGTAGGTTTTTCAAATATGTGTATGTATTTGGATATCAATGGAATGAGTTCAGGTGCTAGTTTACTTTCCTCAATAACTGTATCTGCAGAGATCATGCATAAACACCCAAAGAGAGCTCCCTTACCTTTTCTATAAGCCCTTTTAAATTGCTTTCCACTGATCATTTTGAGTGACATTGGTTGATTGAGTCCTTGAAGTATCACAGTCTTCTCTCTTTTCTTGAACTGTATGCTCTGATTATCAAAGTTAAAAGTAACGGGTCCCAATTGTCTCACTAAGTCCACCCCTCTCACCATATCACATCCTCCCAACTTCAATATTCTAACAGCGGCATTGAACTTACAATTGCCCATCTCCCATTCCAACTTAGGGCATCGAGTGTTACATTCCAACTTACCCTCGTCCGCTACTGTAACATTCAATGGATTGGTAAACTCCAACTCACATCCTATTCTTCTGGCAGCCGTAGCATCAAGAAAACTATGTGTGCTGCCCGTATCCACTAAAACAGTGATATGGTGTTTTCCAACCTTTCCATTCAACTTGATAGTATCTGGGGCTAACTGTCGTGCTAAAGCATGCACAGATATCTCAAAACGATCTTCTTCTCCACTCACTTCGTCTAGTGTCAACTCATCAATATCTTGGTCTGGTTCACAGATGATTGTGAAGAGTTTCTTGCACTTATGCCCTGGTTGGTATGATTCGTCACAATTAAAACACAGATTCTTTCTCTTCCTCACCTCTATCTCTTCAGGAGTTAATTTCTTGAAGTTAGAAGGTTTAGTGTGGCTGTCCACCTTTGTATTTTTAGACAGACTTTCTTCTGTTCCCCCTCTCCACACTGTTCCCTGTTGTTTATTTCCATCTTTACTAAAAATCTTAGGTCCCCTTCCCAAAAAAGTGATAGCTAATTCTTGTTTTTTGGCTAATTGGATGGCTAAACTCAAAGTGGTAGGGCTAAACATTTCTATGGTTCTGGCAATTTCCTCTTTCAATCCACTGAGATAGCTTTGCACAAAATATTCCTCAGTTAAACTTCTATTAGCACTAACCATAAAAGCCTTTAGTTCCTCAAATTTCTGGGTATAGTCTAGCACATCTTTGTCCTGCTTGAGCTTATTAAACTGAGCAATCAGATTTTTACCATCAATATTGGCAAATCTATCTATTACCAGATTCACAAATTCATCCCAATTCAAATCTATCTTCCCTTCAATATACTCCAAATACCACAAATCTGTTGTTCCCTCCATATACATTGCAGCTGTTATTATCTTTTCTTTATCACTTAGGGGATTAAACAGAAAATATTTCTCACATTTTCTAACCCACTGCTGTGGATTCTCCCCATTAAATCTAGGGAAATCAAATTTAGGAACTCTAATGCGAGAGTAATTGGAATTACTTAGTTCATTTCCGGGGTTACCTTGTTCATTTCTGCTCTGGGATGCGGATGATTCTCCGCCATTTCTTTCATCCCTTTCTGTTGGCTTCCCCTCTGCTTTCAATTCTTTTCTGAGTTCCTCGAACTACTGTCGAAAGAGATCCATCATCGATTTGTTCATTTCCATTTGTTGCTGCCTGATTTGCACCAACTGCGCTTCCAAATTCTCAACTCGTTGCTCCATTTTTGTTGAACTTCTCGTGTTGTTCCTCGACATAAGCGGGAGTGGTGCGGATCATCAAGCTCTGATACCAATTGTCGCGGTGACTACTTGCAACTCCGGTCTCCGGCGACGAACTACCATTTCCGATCAAGCTCTGCTCACTCACGATGAACCTGCAACAGATTTCTAACCTAGGTGCTCGTGTGCAAACTAGAAGATGACGACGAAGATGAATGAGGAGAAATGAAATGAAAATTGTATTAACTGTCAAAATGTCATTTGATCTGAGATGCTCTACATTCTCTCTCTTACTATTTAACTAACTCTTTATGTTTTACAGCTGGTGTCCCACTAGACTACACGCTTCTGTAACTATAAACACGTTTCTTCTTTTTATTCTCTCTTCATAACAGGGTATTTGCAAAAGCGGAGTTGGTGAGAATGAACAAATTGGTTTGGTGGATGAATTGGGCGATTCAAAACTCAAGAACCATGGCGTCAGAATTTAATTAAAGTGAAATTACTTGTCACTAACTCCACCAAATTAAATAAATCTAATCGTAATCAGCCTCACAACTCACAACAAATATTAATAGGCTACCATTAAGGAAATGAAATTACTTGATCCCAATTTTCATAACATTCAAGATTTTGCATAATATTACTGTACTACTTTTTGTATCCCAGTGACAAATCTTGAAACATTTGGATTTGGCTATGCGAAATATACAAAATTTGTCAATCAAATTTGGCTGAAAAGCACACACACTCAAAGAAGTGCCTTTCAGAGTTTTTGGCTACTTGTGGTCTTTGATTAGATGCATTCTTGGATTTGGATTTGGATTCCTCTCTATCTTGTGGTTGTTGATCCTTCTTCTTTTTCCCATCATACACCACACTAACTTCACAATATGCCGGTGCATATTTCTTCACATATTCTCCCTTCCCTAGACCATTCCTCGATAACCTAAAACGACAACAATAATTAAAGTTACATTGTCCACTATTAATTATAATGGAATGTTTTACCTTGAGAAGGGAGATTGTTTAGTTCCCATGACAAGATGTGTGATATTAGCAACTCCAATGAGTTCCAAAATGGCCTTTGCTTCTCCATTGCTCTCTACTAGCATTGTGTCCACAATTATCTGCACAACAAATCCCACAATAGTCGGACTAGCTGCTCATAATATTTTTTTCTGCGTCCGCCCCTACTTGTTTATGTTCCTATCTGTTTACACACACGAGCAGTACGTATATATTGCTCTGAGAAATGTTATGCTACACACCTTCGACTCGTTGCAGAGTTGAATGTATTTGTCCAAGAGGTGTCTCCTCTTGTTGCTTTCCTCCCTTATGTAGACCTGCAATTGATCTTTGCTCAATTGGCTTCTTGATAGCCTCCCCACTGCCACACAAGAGTTATCTTACATCAATTCTATTTGTGACCATCAATTTTTACACTCATTCACTGCAATAATTAATTTGCATTTCTCTATCAAAATTAAAATAAGTACTCTAATACTAAAATCCATCTCTAAGTTAGATGAAATATCACAAAGTTGCCAAACAAGAAACTAAAAAAACTGAAACCTCAAACCTCGAACACAGTGTATGTTGTTTTATTACATTTATACTAATAATCACCCCCCCCCCCCCCCCCACACACACACACACACAGATAACTGTAGGAACTGGACCTGGAGTAGGGATGTAGGTGATCGGAGAGAAAACGTGCACTAAGAACACACGACTTTCCGGCGAGACGACGTGATCGAGAGCCCATTTGAGCACGTGTAAATCGTGTTTACCAACAGCAACATATACATCACTAGCCCCGCCGTCGCTGCCGGCGGCCATGCTCTTGATCCCGGCATCCTCAAGCTCTACTATCTCCGGCGACGGCGTAGCTACAAAATTACTATGCTGCCCCTCGCCTAAGGCCATCGGATTTTCCACCTTCATACCTCACTGCTTTTGCTTTAGACAACAGATTTACGCACAAGAGGAAAAGAACAAATGTGATTGAGGTTGTAAGAAAAGGGTCGTTGCTTTCAAAGCCACCAAGGAGTAAAGAAAACAGAAAATGGAAAAAGTTGGGATTAATATTTGTCTATTAATATTTGTTTAGACATAAATGTCACAACCTCTCTATGACTGTGTGATTGCATATGCAGCAGAAACTCTGTGCTTTTTCTTTTTTTTTTTCAATGAACTGAAATTAATTTTTACCGTCTTGAGTTGACTCGGTGTACTGTAGCCACCATTCCAAAATATAAATTTATACCTCTATTTGAAGGGTTAATATAATGAAATATAAATTAATACTTAATGGTGGGAAAACATAAATTTTATATTTTATTTGGTACGAGTGATAATATATTTATCTCTAGATAATCACAAGTTTTATATTTTGTTCATTTATATGGAAATTGATGGATAAAGGAAGAAATGTCCAAAAAACATAAGAAGTATAATGAGGTATAATATTAGACTATGGGCAGCGGCGCGTGCGCGAGCACTCTCACTGCCTTTGCAAGCTTGAGCTCAACCGCACGCTGTTGGCGAGCACGGCGCTCTCGCTGGAGCGATCGGCGAGGCTTGCGCGCATTGCCACACCTGTATCGCCGCAGGGGACACGTGGCGATCGCTCAGCGATCGGCAGATGACCGTTGGCGATTGCAACAGTTAAAATTCATTTTTTTTTTCATCTATACCCCCCGCCTCAATTCATTCACACCTCTCTCTTTCAACACACTCTCTCTCTCTCTCTCTCTCTCTCTCTCTCAGCCGATCTCTGTCTCCAGCGATCTCTCTCTTATAACTCCTCACCCCTATTTCTATTTCGAAGACGAGACAACGGAATTGGCACTAGGGATGTAAAAAACGGGTTGGGTCATGGGCAGGTTGCTTCCCATTCCCATACCCCGCCCCAAAATATTGTACCCGTCCCCATACCTATTTAAATCGGGACGTGGGCAAGGCGGGGTTTACACGATGGGGAATGGATCCCCATCGGATACCCGTTACATAATTTATTTTTATTTTAAAAAGCTTTATAAGTAAAAAAAAAAAGTTAGCACCATAACAATATACTTAAATACCAAACATTTAAAAATTTAGTATCACATATGCTCCATATAAAAGAAGGTAAAAAAAACAATAAAAGATATATTTTATTAAATAAATTTAATATAATTATTAAAAATATATGTAAAAGAAAATTTATCGGGGCGGGCTTGGGCAGGGATCTATATCCCCGTACTCGACCCAAAACTGACCCATGTTTTAGTCTTCATATCCGGCCGTCCTTGTCCCTGAAATTTCACTCCCGTACCCGCCCCTATCCCGCGGGGACCCGAACTCGCGGGTAAAATTGCCCATCCCTAATTGGCACGGGCTTGGCTCTTCGTCAACAACGAAGGTGGCGACAACGGGGCTTTTTGGAGATGGGTGGCGACTCGCTACAAGGAGAATCAACCCTAGTACTCGCTGTAGCGCAATGAGATGCAGTTGCGTCACCACTGATCCTGAGTCAAGAGCTCCTCCAGCCTCTTTCACGCTATGCGGGAGTGTACAAGGAACCAAGCTCCGGCGGACACTACCGCGGAGATGATTCTGAACTCGACCCTCAATGAATGGGCGTTGTTATACGAAGAGTTGTTCAAGCATTTGGCGACTTGACGCTCGTCAAGGATGTGCCCAACTTTTTTAGCGAGGGTTTAGATTTTTTTTTAGTTCTTCAGTTGTATTTCCCTAAAATTCTTCTTAATTATAAATGAAATTAGTGTTTATTAATTGTAAATTATTTATTTAAATTTAATTAATCTACAAATTAAAAAAATTGCGATAGCGCGCGCCGCTACAACCGAAAGCGGGCCGTGCGCGTGCGCTGATGTGGAAAGGCAGCAGGCGCGAGCTCCACGCCCCTCTTAAACCTCCATTTCTTAGGTATAAATTTATACATTGGGCAAAGAAAAAAGGGCTTCCCAACTTTTATATTTTCTTACCGGACTTTTCTTAAAATGAAATTAAACAAGATATAAAGTGGTAAAATAATATTATGACTCGCTTTCCCTCATTTTCACTCCAAGTGAACACACCCTAAGGTTTAATTATTTTTGCTCTTGTGTTCTTTCACATACGGAATTACTCTATGATGGTTTAAGGGCATCTCCAATGGTTTGCACCATTTTACAGCAAAAATAACACAAATATGCAGCAAAATCACTAAGACATCTCTAGCAGTCTGCTCTATATTTTTACACAAAATAGAATATTCTAAAATATCCTTGTTATTTTGGTTTAATAATTAAAAATATAAATTATTTATGCCAATTAATGAAGAATAATAATAAGATTCATCAATAAATAAATATAATTATAAATCTAATATAAACTCATAAAAATCCCCTCGAAAATAGGAAAAAGAGTACTCGTCCCACATTATTCTATACAAACATAAGTTATAATTCTTTAAATTAAAATAATCTCCGAAATTATTAATCAACACATTTCGAAGTTTAGAATGAGCACGACTATCTTTGATCTTTTAACATAAGCTATATAATAAAATATAATACTAGAAAAATATCGATTTCATGTTTTATGTAATTTTTGATTTCTTTTTAGTTTACCTTCCATCTTATGTAATAGTATCTTTTAGTAGTTTTAGTCTTGGTGTAATATGTCTAGAAATATAAATAAAATAAAATATTACAGGATAAAATAGTTAAAACAATTCAAAACATAATAAATAAACAGAGAAAGCTAGAGGTGTTCACGGGCCCGGTTCTGGGTCGGAACCGGCCCGGAACCGCCGGTTCCGGTTTTTGAAATGTTGGAACCTGAATCGGCCCGTCATAGTCACTGTTCCGGTTCCGGAACCGGCCCGCGTAGTCACGGTTCCGGTTCCGGTTCCAACCCGCCGGTTTCGGGCCCAAACCGTCTAAATTATTTATTTATTTTTTATTTTTTTAATCATTGAAAATATAAATTATATTGTATTTCAAACTCATAATCTTCAATATAATGTATAGAATCGATATAAAACAAAATATATCTTCATTTATACAATGTGTGATCAATTAAAAACCTTATATTTTCACAAGGTTCAACGGTTCCGAACCGGAACCGCCGGTTCATATTTGAACCTTATATAAATATTTATTTTCTTTTTCGTCTTTTTCATTCCATTTATCGTTATAATTGTCATGTTTGATTTCTAAAACATACAATTAACATGAATTAATACAAAACATATTTTAAAACTAAAAAAAGAAAGAAAATAATAAAAAATCGTTGGAACCGCCGGTTCGGAACCGCCGGTTCACGGTTCCTAGCCATTTGAACCGGAACCGGCCCTTCCTACATACGGTTCCGGTTCGGAACCGGCCCGTTGACTACGGTTCCGGTTCGAAAACCATTGACCACGGTTCCGGTTCCGGTTCAGGTTCCAACCCGCCGGTTTCGGTTCGGATGAACACCTCTAGAGAAAGCTAAGGAATAAAAGTAGAGCATTAAACAGTAATGCGCCACTTTTGGAGCAATATTGTTCAATTCATAAAAATGGCGCAGGAAATAGCGATGGACTAGAGAGCAAAAATGCTCTAAATTTGACGTTTTCAAGTATTTTAGTGCCGGACCGGAGATGCCTTAAGTCACTTGATTTAAAGATATTGATGGTGCACTCTCTCTTGTGATTTACTTCTCTCCTTGTTTATGAGTACACTTGGTTTTCGAATAAGTTCACTCAGCTGACAAAACTCATATACAACTAAAGAAGTGCTTACTATTTTCATTCATACTTATTGCATGAATATTTGAAAACGTAAAGAATAAGTATGTGTTAAAAGTTTGACATTATTTTTTTTGTAGAATTTCGAAAAAAATGTGAATCCGTATCATATTTGTTTTATCATGTTGTCTCCTTAATAAATCAACTATATAAGTCTATAATGTGTATTTTGGAGAAGGCAATTTTTTATTGGTACAACTAACCTTACCGTAACGTTGGTTTAGTTTTGCAATTAGGAAACAATAAAAAAAGAACATAATTAAAAGAATTAAGGCCACTAGGAATAATTAAAGAATAATTAAGCCATAATTATAAATATTAATTTTTTTATTGGAAGTTATTAAACTACAAGTAAAATTAATTACACATTTAATTCATTAAAAAAAAAAAGATAGTCACCGCAAATGGAGCTTTGGACAAATAATTAAACTAGTCAAGATTTGAGGATCAACCACAAAAGTAACATGTTCTTTTATTGTTTAGTTAACCGACCTATTATTCAATTCCTAGTAGTATAAGATAATGGTAAGTTTAAGGAAAGAATCTCTTTGCTTCTTCTTTTGATAGTCTCCACTGATGTTTGTTTCTCGACTTTTGCCACTAGAACTAGCTTAGCAAATATTTAATAGCATAATACGAGTCGCAAATTTTTTGCATTAGCTCCGCTCGTAGATGTGTGATTTTTTTTTTTTTTTTTTTTTTTTTCAATGATTAAAGGACACACTTGATGAACGTGGGCACGCGACATATTCGAGAGCTGGGGATTGTACTCAAAGAAGCAATTTGCATAAAGAAGTTCATTCCAAAACGACAAGATTTAGAGATGGAGATGGGGATAAAGTTGGCACCCTTTTTAGCACAACTAGCACTTCTTGCATAGTTGCATAACAAGCTTTTCAACTTCTTTTTCTTCAGTTACACTTTTTCAAGGATTTGAGCTCATCATCAAGAATTTTTAGGCTCATATTTTATCTCGTATTCCACTTTAGGAAAAGATACATAATAAGTATACTACACATTCGCTCTAACATGAAAGAAACTCAGACATGGTAATCCTCAGTTTCTCTGAAATGAAGTTTTTAGCTTTCACTCTGCAGAAAGGAAAACGTGTATGATGCAATCTTCCAACAAAATCTTCCTACAACGAGAGAAAGGATTAGTGGAAAAGTGGACCATAAATGATAAATCCACTACAAAATTGTTGGACCAATAATCTGAAATTGAGACTCAGATCGATGATATACTAGTATATATCTAACTGCATAAATATAATAAATTATACAAATATGTCGTCATGCTCGTGTCACGTTTGAAACTATACAGTGTGCTTTTTCCCTTTTCAGTCGCCATGATCCATTATCTCCAGTCTTAGGTAAACCAGTCCAAATTGACATAATGTAAGAGATGAAACTAAAGGGAACCATAACCAACATCACAACTATCCCTGGTGCTTCTCCATTTTGTAGCAGCTAGATTTTTTCTTACATTACTATATAAGGCATTCTCTCTCCAGGATCAATCAAAACTTGAAGCCCGGTCTTAGGAAGTATAAGTTAAACATGCCTAGGTTGTCTCTTTTGATACTCAAGCTACTCATGATCTTGATATTTGCTGGTTGGGTGTCGGTTTGGGTTCTTAAGCCGACTGAATTCTGGACAAGAAAATGGAAGGATGCAGAGGCTAAAGCATCAGCTACTGTGTTTGGCTATAATGGTACGTCAAGTAACATTTTCAAGAACCCAAGTCAAAATTCCTATTTTTTCTATGATCAAAGATGCTCAACAGTTGTAATATTGCATAGGTCTTGATTTTGCTGTCTACGCCTTTCCTTTAATTGCTCTGTCTATAATCGGCTTCATCTACTTGGAACTGAAACGGGGTGAGCCAAGAAACAGGCTAGGAAGGAGTGCACTCACTTCTCTCTCTAGCCCACTTCTGGTGAATCCCTATATTGGTGTTCTATCCGGAGCACAGATTCTCACCTCGTCTCTCTTTATCATGCTTCTCGTCTGGACTTTCTATGTTCGTGTTTCTAATGACTTCAAGAAGATGACCCCACTTAAATCATCATTCACACTCAGTCCGTAAGCATTCTTTTAATAAATCATCTTATCAATTCACACGCTCAAAAACAAGAAGCATTCGTGTTTCTGTATGAATTAAAAATCATCGGTACCTGATTTTTAGGTGGCAATTCAAGGTGTTCAGGATGGCTACACGTTGTGGCTTGTTATCAGAAGCTTGCCTAGCTTTGCTTCTCCTTCCCGTGCTACGAGGAATCTCGATTTTTAAGTTTATAGATGTCCAGTTCGAAGCTTCTGTGAGGTACCACGTCTGGCTCGGTTCTGCAATGATATTTTTTGCCACTTTACACGGTGCAGGCACCTTCTTCATCTGGGGAGTCAAACATAGAATCCAAGACGAGGTAACCAATTATTACAACGTCGTTCAAAACTCTAAAATTTCTTATCATGCATGTGAACGAAAGTACTTGACTTGACACAAAACCAATGAAAACAGATGTGGAAGTGGCAGAAGAATGGTCGAATATACCTTGCCGGAGAGATTGCTCTAGCAACAGCTCTGGTTATGGCAATCACAGCGCTTCCACAGATTCGGAGAAAATGGTTCCAACTCTTTTACTACACGCACCACCTTTACACCGTCTTCCTTCTTTTCTTCCTGTTCCACGGTGGTGACCGCCATTTCTACATGGTGTTACCCGGAGTTTTCCTCTTCGCCTTGGACAAACTCCTTCGTGTGATACAGTCGAGGCCAGAGACGTGCATTCTCTCCGCTCGTGTTTTTCCATGTAAAGCCATCGAATTAACCTTGCCAAAGGATCCAAGTTAGTCTCTTAAATAATTTTCAAGAAAGCATACATATAATTTCTGTATTAATATGCAGAAATTATACCTGATTGCAGAGTTGAAATATGCTCCAACTAGTGTGATTTTTCTCAAGATACCAAGCATTTCAAAGTTTCAATGGCATCCATTCAGTGTAACGTCTAGCTCAAGCATAGACGAGCACACCATCTCAGTCATTGTGAAGAGCGAGGGGCAATGGACTAGTTTTCTGCACGACAAGATCACTCATACTGAACCAGATTCAGAAACGGATCAGCACAAATGTATCCCCGTTTCAGTCGAAGGTCCTTACGGACCTGCATCAACTGAATTTTTAAGGTATAAACGTGTTCAACTTTGCATGATTAGATAGCAGAATTCTCAAATTCTTAACCTTTATAGGTACAATAACTTACTCATGGTAGCTGGAGGGATTGGGGTGACGCCGTTTCTGAGCATCTTGCGTGAAATACGCTGCAGCTTGAGAAACAGAAGAAACACATATCCAGATAGAATACATTTAATATACACTATAAAGAAGTCACAAGATGTGTGCTTACTGGATCCATTACTTCCACTCCTACTAGATATCGAACAATTTCATATAAAGCTCAAAGTGTTTGTCACTAGAGAAAACCAAATCGGGGTGACACTAAGAGACGTGCTCAACGACGTGCCTGAGGCACAAACAACGAATTTCAGCACAGCAAACACCACTTATGCAGTTCATGGACACGAAAGATTACTATGGATGGCTGCTGTTACACTCGTTGCTTCAGTCGTATTTCTCCTCTCGCTCGTTGTTTTCAACCGTTACATCATCCCACCGGCCCACAAACTAGCAGCACAGAAGAACGCCTCGTCGCATATTGATCTCCTCCTCGTCTGTTCTTTAGCTATAGCAGTCATATCTGGGGCTATAATGGCTACAACTATCCGGTGGAAGAGGGTAAAGAACGAGCTTCACTTATTTCCCGATAAACAAAGCAAAGCTGTGAAAAGGAGGTCACTTGAAGCTAGTAGAGATCTTGATGAACATGAAATCCATTTTGGAGGAAGACCAATCTTTCAAGGTAGCATTTCTTTAACACACTAAATTTTATTTCATTATAGAGACGAACTTTACACGGCCTAACTCATTCGTGGCTTATCAGATATAATCACGAGTTTCACAAGAGAATCCGGTGGATCTGATATCGGAGTTTTGGTCTGTGGGCCTCAAGGAATGAAAGATTCCGTCGCCTCAGAATGTAAGCGAGCTCGTGTTTCACAGAATGCTAAGGGAAAGAGACCAAACTTCAGTTTCCACTCACTGAGTTTTACACTCTAGAATTCTCTTCAGACAAGGCAGAAGACAATTTGCAATAAATAAATTCAAGGTCGTGTAATGATATGTAAGAGTGTAATAAGATAATGTGTAAAGAAATGTAGCACTTTGTTTTTTCATAAAGAAAGTACATGGTTCAACAATGGCAAGAACCTCAAAAAATCTCCAAATCTCATCAAAACTATATATGCACAAAACACCTACTAGATGGGGAAAAACACACACACAAGTGGAATACAAAACAGTTAGTTATAACAGTTATAGATAGAAATAGACCTTCACACATGCTCTTGTGACATTAACACCTTTTCTTGTTCATTTTCATCTTCTTCTCCATCAACGAAGCTCCGCACAGGAGTCAATCCAGACAGCATATCCTTTGGCTCCATCTCCACGTGGTCGCCTAACAAAATCGCCGTGACCTCCTTCATAGTAGGCCTCCGGTTAGGATCCGGGTGGCAACAAGACAACCCTAGTTTCAAAACGGCCCCCATCTCCTCAACCTCGTACTCCTCCTCGATCCTCTTGTCCGCGACCTCCAAGATCCTCCCCTCCACATACTTATGCCTCACCCAATCTATCAAAACCTCCTCATCCTCGTCCACACCCGTCTCAATAGGCTTCCGCCCACACGCCACCTCCAACACCACCACACCAAAACTATAGACATCACTAGCCGCGGTAGGCGAGGCCAATGTCACCACCTCGGGCGCCAAGTACCCCAACGTCCCCACCACACGAGTCGTGTTGGGAACCTGCCCGTGTGTGTAGAGCTTCGCCAACCCAAAGTCGCCTAGCCTCCCACGCATATCAGTGTCGAGCAACACGTTGCTCGACTTAATATCTCTGTGAACAACCACTTGATCCCAACCGTGATGAAGGTAGCTCAACCCTTCGGCAACATCAGCAAGAACTCTCTTCCTCCCCTCCCAGCTCAACACGTTTTTCGGCTTATCAAAGATCCATCGGTTGAGGCTTCCATTGGGCATGTAGTCATAAACAAGCATCAATTCATTCGCCTTTCTACACCACCCTTTCAACTGCACCAAATTCTTATGCTGCAGCCTCCCGATGCTCGAAATCTCGGCCATGAACTCCCTCAGCCCCTGCTTCGAGTCATGGTTCACACATTTCACAGCCATCTCCATATTATTACCAAATGTAGCTTTATAAACCTTCCCAAATCCACCTGATCCCAACAACTCCTCGTTCGAAAACGCCTTCGTAGCCACACTAAGCTCCTCGTATGAATACTTATGAGGCCAATACTCCATCTCCCAATCCTCAATGTCATCATCATCTTCATCCAAATCTCCCCTCTTCCTCCACCAAAACCAGTACACCAAGAACAATGCAGCCACCACCGCCACCACACAGCCCACTGCGATCCCTGCAACCGCCCCTTTCGACAGGGGAGACGACCCCGGACTCACCGGCCGGAAAACCGGCAAACCGGTGGTGTTGATATCCCTAGCAACACCTTCATCACTGAAACTCCAAGCTAAGAGTCTCTGAACCTCAACCCATTCCGTTTTCGAGGCCGAAAATCCGACGAACATCTCCGCCGCGATATAGTCTCCGATCGCCGCATTCTTGTAGGATAGCATATTCCTCGCCGGTTTGGGCATACCGGCCGGAGCAATCGTAACGTTGATTTCGTATTCCGGGCCGTTGAAGTCGATCCAAGCATGAATATTCTGCCCATTTCTCATATTAACTTCAACAAATGTAGAATTGGAATCGTAATACCCAGCGATTTCGGTAGTCTCCGATAAAACGCTGTTCAGATCGATGCCGACGTGATTCATATCCACCTCGTTGAATTCGGTGTTGCGGCCGGTATCGAATTCGACGGCGAGGAGCGGCGCCACCGTGGGGCGGCCGGAGGGGAAGAGGCCGAAGTACTGGCCCGCGATGGCGGCCGGAGGGGAAGTGGTGTTGGAGAGGACGAAGGCGAGGCCGAAGCCGGGGCTGGTGGCGATCTCGGGGAGAATCGAGAAGATGAACTGGGTGGAAAACGACGTCGTTACGGCGGTGGAGTTGGGGGGCTTGAAGGGGATTCGGGAAGGGTGGAAGGCGCGGCCGATTGAGAACTGTTCGGAGTCGTTGGTGAAGCGGATCGCCGGCGGCTCGATGCGGGCGTGGCTTATGAGGGTGAGATTGGCGGCGGCGGCGGCGGTGAAGGAGTTGAAGAGGAAGTCGACGGCTGAAGATGGAGCTGCCAACTGTAGGAACAGGAGGAGAAGTACTGCAGGGAGCATTCTTTCAAGATTTTGATGAGGAATTCTTTGTTTCAAGAATTGTTGGAATCAAGAGATCTGGAAGTGTCAGAGCTCCGACATGATGATGATGATGATGATTAGTTCCGTTTTCGGACAGAAGTTTGAAGAATTTAGTACTACTACATAATTCTTCGAGCTCAAGATTTTAGTTTTATTTGATTTTCTGTTAATTATTTAGTTGAATATGGTTGTATATATGAACGGACTTAAAGTCAACATATAATTCTGCATGGCTGTATAATTTGACATTTTCAATCTTTCTTTGCTCTATTGTTTTTCGGACCAAATTCTTTAGAGTCAAAATTTCAAACTAGTCATTCTTCCTGCCATAACCATTAATTCATTAAATTTTAGCTATTCATGACTTTTTTACATTTTATTTTTTTATAAATTATTAATTATATCAAGAACAAAAAAGAATATATAATTTTATTATTTTTTATCATACTCTTTACTTTCTACTTTTCATATTTCAGTCACAGCCACTTCCGTCGCCGCAGCCATCGTCGCTGATGGTCGCAAAATTTTTTTAGTGACTCATAAAAAAAAAAAAACTGAGTCATCGTCCCGCTGCTACAACCGGAGTCACAATTTTTTTTTGTGACTAAACAGATAAAAAAAACAACTCGTCTTAGTCGCCGCCGCCGCCGGTGATCATAATTTTTTTTTGTGACTCATAAAAAAAAGAACTGAGTCGTCGTCGCTGCCGCTACAACCGGAGTCACAATTTTTTTTTTGTGACTGAATAAAAAAAAAAAGCTTATTTTAGTCGCAGCCGCCGCCGCCGTCGCCGGTGGTCACAATTTTTTTTTTGACTCATCAAATTAAAAAAAAGTGAAATTTGATTTGTTTTTAATAAGTGCCTCATTTCATAAATTTTTAAAAAAATAATGTTCGTTTTGAAAAAAAATGGTGTAAATTTTTTTATTTTACCTAAATAATAAATACTTGATATTTACTTTTTAAGTTTTTTAAGTAATAATTATAGATAAAAATAATAATATATTAATTTCTTTAGTATGTATATTTTGACGGAACACTTTTAAAAATCTGAGGAGTACTTTAGTGGTAATTTTGAAGGACCAATCTCCTAAAAGAGAATAATAAGGAAAAATAAATAAAGAACAACTGGACTAAGCCAAGTCGACAGAAAGCCAATTGTATGACACACGTTCCAAGGTGTGAAGTGAAAAAATTTATTTGAAAAGAATATATTGTCTCGTACATTAATTCGGCAACCCAACTAATCTTACTAATGTTGATTCGATTACCTACCCGTTTACTCATAATCGAATCGAATCGGTTCAGGTATTATCCGAACATCATTTGTGTAAATAGCCCTACACTATTTATTGTCATTACTTTACAATGACATGTGTAGTATCATTTAAATGTTCATCTCGTCATACTAATCATTAACATATTCATTATCTTTGTATTTGAATCACTATATTAAAGAAAAAAGATTATAGCTTCGTAAAAAATTTCTATATGACACCCTCGAAATCATTTTATTTCTATTTATCTAAATTAGCGTATAACTGGTCGAAAATCGACGGCAATTATATTTAGTAAAATTAATAAAATTATTAGATAGCAAGGTGTGATAGATTACAAAAAATATATTATTTGTTAATTATTTTAGAGTTCAATCATTCGATTATACAATCTCATAAACTCGCTTAGAATTTATATATTTGAACAAATCTCAAATTTAATTAAAAAGTAATTTTACCACATGTTTACGTTCCAATACCCATGCAGTAATGTTAGTTAAAATTCCAATCTAATCTATCATCATTTCTTTCGATAATTTTCAAGCTCTATTATTCTCTAAAATCGATGTGGGCAAAAGTATATTTGTCTCTCAAAGAGATTGTCCTAATCGATTTTGTATGAAAGTTGAGATGAATCATTTTCATTGCAAATACTCAATGTCCCAAATTGATTTAGAGAAGAAAAATAATTTTGAAGATTGTCTATAAAAATAAAAGTGATCCTAAATACCCTACATTATGAGTTCAACGTAAGATTAAAGAAAAAAAAGTTGAACCACCACTTCGCAATCATTCCTTTTACCCCCACGGTTATGATCCAGAACCGACCCGTTGACCACAATATTGATTTTATGGGCATCTCTAGTAAGATAAAAAATTAAATTGCAAATATAAATTTAAAATTGCATAATTTACTAAACTCGTTTAGAATTTATATAGACCCAAATTTAATTAAAAGTGAATGTACTCTTCGTTATCGTGCGTAATTCATATATATAATAATATTCGCTAATTATTTGAACTCGTTTGAATCTATAAATTTTGTAAATAATTAAATATTATGATAAAACTCGTCAAAAATACTAAAAAATATTTTAATGTGGGATTCAAATCTCATTATTCATTCTATTATATATCTTTTAAAATGATACATTAGATTAAAAAATTTAGCAGACATTACTGCATGGATTTGAAACGTAAACATGTGGTAAACTTACTTTTTGATTAAACTTGTGATTTGTTCAAGTATATGTAAATTCTAAACGAGTTTAGAAGGTTGCATAATCGAATGATTGAACCCTAAAATAATTAACAAATAATATTTTCTTAATTTATCGCACATTATTATATAATAATTTTATGAATTTTATAAAATTTTCTGTCGATTTTCAACATTTTATACGCTAGTTGCATATTCAAAGATGGGAAATATAAAACAAACCTAAGTTCGTTTTCCAAAACTATCACTCCAAACTATAAAATCATTCATGAGGCCAAAATCATTACCAATTTATAAAAACTTGCGTTCCGTAAATTGTAATGGAAATACTGAAAATTATGAACTAAAAACAATAATAAAACCATGCATCCAACTCTCTCCCAAGAGGCTAAAAACATATAGTAAAGCACATCCTATATGTGATGTTTTCTTTTTCTGTTAACGACTTCTGTCTCAAATCTTATTATCAATTTATAAGCTTTAAGTTTTATTCAGCATGATTTTAAGATGGGCCGGATTATTAGATTTGAGCCCAATAAGCAATTCAAAATGGTCCTCTACTCTCTTGTAGCCCACAGCAGCTTCAATCTAAGATCGAATTATGATTTTTGTTAGATTATAGAAATACGTTCAATTAATTTTTTTACAATATTCTACTATCTCAAAAAGAGATTACTATATATACTCCTCTTAAATCTGTTAAATTAATGGAGAATAGTAGACAAGAACCTTCACTATATTGGAATGATAATGCTCTTTGTTTGTCTGTTTCATGACATGCAATGCAATGATAATACATTAATGCCGTTTAAAATTATCTAATTAATTACGACAAGAATCTTAATTATGCTGTTTGCAAAATGCAAATTAATGATCATTTAGCATTAGAATCAATAAAATAATCAACATAAAAATATTGGAATAATGTCGTAAACCTGGCTTACATTCCACGTACGTGTAGATCGAGGATTGCTAAACTTTTCGATTAATTTTAATTAATCTAAATTAATGCCAATTATTCTCTCTGATTGTCCGAGCACATGGACTCATTTATTTTCCATCATATTGTAATCAGATTTTTGTTAGATGAAATCAGTCTCTCTTAATGCTTTGGTTGGTCGGATCAATTATAGTTTTATGTTTAATTTATTAAATTAAAGCATATATAGTACATCGATTATTTGCAATATATATTGGAGCATTATTTAATTTATGAATCTATGATCTAACCTTTTGGTGTATGACGTGTGTCCTTTAACTTTCAAAGTAATTAAAATTAAAGCATCAATAAAACATAGAGGATCTTATTCATTTTTCTATTAAAACAAATGGTTCAGTTTTTTCTTTTTCCTTCTTTCTTTTAAGTTTTGAGAAAAGATGAGTTCATATTAATTAAAACTTGCCTTCATTCCTTTTTTTTAATGTCGTGGGAACCTGCAGCCGTTACCTTCAATGTGCACTGGGTAAACTCCTATCCCTTGTGCAGTAGCCTGCAAATTACACAGGGTAGGTAAACCACACTTTTAAAATTGCATTTATTCCTTACATATCAAGCACGCAGGATGAGGAGGTATTTTCCGAAAATACATTATATTGAGATCATCATGATCTATTGTATGAACTTGGCTAGGTTTAAAACTAAAAGAGAGACAATAGATGTTGCAGGCAATATAATGAATGATATCGATTATGACACCACAATAAATTTCCGGCACAACTGGTTTTTTTTTTTTTTGGGATTTTAGATGTAGTTGATAAGCGTTATATTATCAGAAATAACTTGAAGTCGAGATAATTCATAGTTTTCCAACCTACATATAAATACATTCCGGAACACGTTCTTTTTATAGTATAATTCTATATTTTTTGATAATCTTATTATTGTTCAGATGATAACTTGGAAGTTACAATTATGGGTGGACGTCGGTTCGGTTCGATTAGTTGAACCGAAAACCCGAAACCCGTCGAGGCGAAAATATTGCTTGTGTGCTTGTGTAGAGAGAGAGAGACCTTGAAGAGAAGTTGTGTGGATAAAATTGAGCCGATCGACATCATATTATTCTTATTATTATATATTTTGGTTGTATGGAATGGTGACAAAAAAAATTTATGACTGCTTTGTTTATATGATATCTGCTCGTAGATAAGAACTTAAAATTGCAAAATGCCAACATGTTAATTCCTTAATAGATGTCGTTGCCACATTCAACCATGTCACAGCCATATCAGATAATCGGATAGCCTTCACAAATAAATATACTTAGATATTGAAATGCATTTGTTAATTATTTAGAAGTTACTTATTAAAAAACACAAAAATGGCCGTCTTGGGGTTGGACTAAAAATAGCGAACTAAAATATAGAATCAGGCCAAATTTGCTTCAATGGAGATCTTATACTTAATTGCAAACAAAAATAATGATGTCCAATTTCTTAATAATGTGTGTGTTGATGGTTCGAAATATTTGATATTACCAACTACACCAGATATGCCAACTAATTATCTTTTCAATTTTTTTTTGAAAGAAATTATCTTCTCAATTATTTGGTTGCATTTAATTCAAACAATCATAACCTCTCATAATTAAGCATTTTCTATTTATTTATTCATTTATTTTAGTCTGAAGAGGTTCCATCTCCTGGCTAAGGGATAGTCTCATCCGGTGATGGTTTATTTTAATCTTTAATAACTGCATTCTAAATCTTAATGATTTTTGGATGACCTTAATTATTGGATTTATTTATTAACTGGTTGCAGCTCCAAGTTTTTTTATGCAATGTTTCGCATTATTATTATTATTATTACTTATTACTATCATTAACGGGAATTTCATTATAAATATCTCTATATCTTTTATCACAAAATAAATTTGTATTTTATTTTTATAAATAAATTAAATTAGTTAGTGATGATTTGACGACAAACTAACGTTGGGCCCAAGATGGGGAAATCCCATAAAACGCTCACCTCAAAAAACGGAAAAGGGCAGTGATTATAGAGAGGCGGTTTTAGTTGTGTCGAAAAACGAATGGGTTTGGCGTGAACCGGTAACAGACAATCATAACCCGGCGCCACACCCGCCAAACCTAACTCCACGTGGCGTTTAAATAGGGGTCGCGAATTTCCAAAGCTTTGTAACGACTCCACCTCACTGCTGCCACTAATCTCACCCCAAATGGACCATATCATATTTTATGCAATAAATGAAATAAAAAAATTGCATAAAGTTTTTTATATTTGTAATTAATTTTGAACTACTTTTCAAACAATGGACCGAGTAGTATATGAAACGAATAATTTGGCTCAGTTCAGTATTCGATTTGGATTTGTGATATTCGAATTTGAAAATTTATGATTCGAATATACTTATGTATACTTTTTTTGATTCAATTTATTAATGAATACGAATTTAAAATCATGATATTCGATTCAATATTCGAAAATATTCGATTCGGTATATAATGTATATATATATATATATATATATATATATATATATATATATATATATATATACACTTTATTTAGAAGTTAAACTAAAAGTCAAAGTAAAATAAAAATAATAGTAACTTATTTCTCAAACAGTGAAACCCCATTATTTTTTATCTGATATCTATATTTTTAAAATTTATTATTAAGTATTTATTAGGCAAATGTATTGGATATAACATTTATCATTTAAGAAATTTCCTTCAAAATTGCAAATTGAATATTGTACAAAAATTATAAAATTTGGAATCGATATTCTTATGGTATGTTTGCAATAAACTCAAAAACGAATCAAATATTCGCGAATGTCATTTCAAATTGAATACTACAAATCAAAAAAGATATTCGAAGCCGATTCGAATATGCGAATAATGTGACGAATTCGAATCGAATACACCACTATTCGCTTCGATTCGATTCGATTCGTGTACAACCCTAATGGAAGTCGATAATTTTTTTATTTTAAAGTAGTAGTGTGTATTTACAAAATATAATATGATTGCATAAATATTTTTTTTATAGAGATTTGCATTTTAGTTTAACCTTACTTGTAGAAATAGTATCTCTGGTTTCGATATTTTATTTAAGATAATATCCAACAGATAGTAATATTTTTTTATTTTGATATAAGAATATATTTTTATTTTATATTTAATTTCGGTAATTTATAAGTCTATATTTCAATATAATTAAAGTTATTGATTTTGTGTTTTATCATTTAGAAAACAATAAATACTCACAAAAGTGAATACAACGATGATTGTTCTAGAATTGATGATTCCGATCATAA